>JARPRG010000005.1:968946-1008262 GCA_031001745.1 Hartigia nigra
ACACCCACTTAACGTAGTTATATTATTTTTTCCCCATTTGATACCCAGTCGACATGTCCTTGTTGTTCTTGTTCAACTACTGTTGGTTCAAAAAAAATGGTGGCCATTTTCAACCCCCGCCCCCCCCCCCCCTGCTCTTTTTATTTCTACCGAGGTCACGATCTCGACAGAGGAAATGTCAGCTTGGACGATGCCAGTCTGTAGACTGCCGTGAGGAGATTCCCTGGCTGACCTCTCAACACGTTCACACGTTGAAAAGGTCAAATTCGTTTACATCAGCGCGAATATAAAGCCAGTTGTTCCATTCCGCGAAACCACGTATCGCGTTGCGACGCAAGGAAGAGACGGCGTTATCTTCTTTGGACCGTATGCTTATATAATCGGACGAGTGATACGCAAAAAATATGTTACCACTGTGAGGATTGGGATCGGAAGGATCGTTTTGCGCAATTCTCTACGTTAACTGCATTTTATGTTTTGTTTTGTTGTAAAGGAATTTTACAGGATTTACGTTATGATCTTGTATCTTCCGTAGGATTCCGTTTACTGAACGTTTTCTTGTTTTTTATTTTTTTTCTTTATTTTTTTATTATACGATTCAAACCAGTGACCATTTCCCGCGCTCACCGTGGGACGATTCCTGTTTACACGAAACCTCCGGAACGCGTTACCTGCTGCAAAAGGAGAAAGATGTAAAATTGTTCTTGGGGACGACACTTTTCTTCTATTTGCATGATTTCTTTAGTACGTAACTCAGTCTGACCGCAAATCGAGACGAACTACTTTCTTACATCTCTAGTGACTTTTCTTGCGTACCTAGGGACTTTTCAACAGAAGCCAATTTCTGCGATCTCTCACAGTATTTCTTAATCTTGTCTCCATTGCACAACCGTCGTATACGCAAATCTTAATGATACGAAAAATTCATCCATGCTAATATTTATATGCGCGATGGTCGTCAAGAAATTTTTAAGGCGGATACTCGCAGTTTGACAAATTCAAAATTAAACTGTTGAGTCTGAAAGCCTTTTTTTTTTTTTACATGGCGATAAGACAGAATCGTATTTTGGTTAGTTGTGACTATAAAAAAAAAAAACGCCGTTAAGAGAAAAAAAAGAGGATTTAATCTCCATTACGTATCTACGTGGTCCAGTTGGCAGTTACAGTTGGCGGTGGGCCACACAATCCGATGATCGAGTCGGTCACGTCGCGAGTTCCCACCGCGACACACGTGGGTCGACGTGGCTTCGCGACCTCTTGACCCCGCTAAACTTTTGGTCCAACCACACGCGAAATGGCCAATTCCTCTTGCCATTTATCGTATGTACGTGTCTGACCGTTTCTCAATGCAGTACCTATATATCCATTAGGTGTACGAAACAGTAGAGTAAGGTTAAAAGTTTAGGTTTTATCGCGTGACGTATACGCTTAAATGTCAGATATACAATGATTTAAGTAAAAGCGACATTGCATTACGGATTAAAAGGTGAGTCTATCAAGGTATTTCCTAATGGGATCTTTTTTTTTTTTAAACTCAGAACCGAGGTCATTAGCTGGTAAGTTTTACGTGCGAAGCGTTTAATTTTTCAACGGCTGAAAGCCAGCTGCGGAGTGCCAGGCTGATGGTCCCGATGCTGGGGTCATAGGTCAAAGGTCCACTACGGGTCTTCCGTACACATCCATATTAAGTGGCTCACTTTCACGTACGCTTCACCAATACATGCCACTTGACACGGCCCTGATCTCGTGGTACTCGTTGCAAAATTACTGCGTTTCGCAGCCGCAATACTTTTAATAAAACCACGCATTCACATAGAGTCACATAACGTTCCTGAATTGCCAATTGAAATATCATTTGCCGTAAGTTTCATTGTAATAAGAAAAAAATATAAAATATTCCATAACTCGCTTCTAATCTGAATAGACACTAAAATCGTTCAGATAACCCTGTCACCATACAAATAACGGAATCCCATAGTTCATCGAGTACATTTTGATAGTGCCCAATATCAAATTGAGAAACTTTTTCCGAAAGTAAAAAATACTAAAACATATATATATATATATATATATATATATCCGAGCAAAGAACATGACTTTTAAAAGTTTGCTATCGTTACGTCAAAGTACCACGTGTAAAAATCCCCGGATAATTTACTCCCCCGATACACTATGGGGTTACTTCCTCCCCATATAGAATGTCACGAGACACAAGGTGGCCGTAGCATAAGGTCCCCCAGAGAGAGTAAGGTAAAAAAAAAATATAGTCACGAAGTAGACACACTATAGCTCGTATTGTGTAGCTGCTGCTCCGGCTGACATTTGAGAGTGGTGGCGGGGAGGAGTCGGGGGGTCCCGGGGTTCTCTGGGGTCGAGAGGGTCATAGGTCACGGGTCGTACGGCGTAGCCCTGACCTCCGACCTACCCCCTCTCTTCCTCTCGTTCTCTCACTCTCTCGCAAGAGAGACTGGCGGAGGCCCCTCCTACCCTCCGGATCCCTACCCCGTGTACGTTCTTGACTTCGTGGCTGCCTCGTTCGCTCCGTGCTCCACGACAGAACCGTCCGCTTGGTAAAAATATCAACATCGTCGCGAATCCGGTAGTTAAAAATTCCAGAAACACGTGTGTTTCGCGACGCGTAGGACACGTCGCACGTGCGGCGGATAGGCGTCGCGACGCTAGTGCGTGGATAATTGTTAGCCGCGTAAAGAGACGCTAATATACGGATAAGAGGTAAAGTGAAATATTGGATACACTGAATAAACGTTCTTCATCCCTGAAGAAGATGCCGAGTGATTTTTTCTATGGTCCATAGCAATAGATAGGTTGGTACTACTGTATTGTCATTGTTATTTTTTATTTATTTATTTTTTTTTATTTCTGCCATACGATAACCTTCTACTACCTGCTACTGACTGCTACTACTCTGGACCTTTCTCTATATCTCTTGCTGCTTTTTACTGGCTGATCTATGGAATTTGCGAGGAAGGGCTCGACCGTGCGGAACCGCGAGTTCTTTCGACTCTCCCCGAGTCAGTTGACTTCTTGACATCGGTACGTCGTGAGATAATCGTGGTGTGGGGAGAGCGTCGTGTCGAAGGTCGCGACGATGCCGCCGGCTCGTCGGGTTGCCGGCAAATTCCACGCTGCGGAACCCAAGGGCCTGGGAAAGCTCTCGACCTGGGCTTAGGATCTCGTCGGGAGATAAAAAAAAGCACAGCTTCCCTCCGGACCGTTCTGATACACGTGAAAACAGCGTTGCACGTACAATTTCAATGTTTTCCATATCCGTACCGTATGTCTTGATAACACATTGATTTCTTAATGAGACTCTTATTCATGATGCTTAAAAAAGAATGATCTTTGTACGAGGTATAGATTTTTCAAAATTTGTATAATCTTTAAAAATACGTCGTACATGCCATTGAATATGGGATATGTGTTTAGAGGTACGTTAATCATTGAATCTCTTCCTCGGTGTTGACCCTGCGTAGGCGCGGGCCACGCGTCACTAATTACGAGTAATCAAGCCCGGTGCTGGGGCGTTATGCAAATTCGCGTTAAAGGGCAACGAGAGAAAGTGATTATATAGAGATAAGTATATACGTATAATAAGATAGTATAAATTTCGTTGGAGTCGTCTAATCTCGCTGATTCATCACACACTGTAGCTATATAACGCGTAAGGGTCCTGTTAGTCGCGTGCTGGGACTTCGGAAGGTGGGAAAATACAGAAAAGGGAGAAAGACGTCGGCAGGTAACAAAGGGATATGAAATAATAGCAGGGAACAAAAAAAAGAAATATATATATATATATATATATATATATATAGAGAAACAGATAATTGGTACCGTCGACCTTTCCCTTGAGATTCTAAATCTCCCGAGTCCGATCGGTTACGCAGTCTCGTGCACGCTTGGCTGATTAGGAACAGCTATAAGCAAAAGTACCAGTTTACCAATAGCAGCTTCTAACGCGCTGCTCTCTTACGTCCACAAGAAGTTCGAATCCGCACGACGCGTTTGTGGTTCTGGTTTTATCGTGAGTTAACAGTCTGTCCCTCTTGGCCACCTCCTCGTTCCCCTCTCACCTCTATTCCCTGGAACACCGCCTCCTTAACCTCCACCACCTTCCGGAGATCCGCCCACAAAGCGTGCTCCTTCGTTCCTTCTACTTCGTACGCCAACTCCCACGCCTTGCTGCTCACCTTTTACGAGACTTTCGTCTCTTGGAACTTGATTCTCTAATCGATTGGTATAAGATCATCGATTATTACGATCTCAACGTATTGCCAATTGATCTTTATCGATAATATCAGTTGATATATGACTGGCGATGAGGTTTGATGAAATAATTTTTGAAAATACCTTTTACCTTGGGTTGAAATTTTTTTGGTTTTTCTTTTTTTTCTTTTTTTCTCCATGGGATATAATTATCGAGAATTGCTATAGTATTTATTACCTGTTTTAATAGTCCAATGAATATCGATTAGTTATATGGAATTTGATTGATACCGATGAGTGGTTAATAACCGAGCGAAGGAAGTGAGGAGAAAGTTCCTGTAAGGGCACGGCCTTTATATACATATCGAATGAGAAATATCGACTGGCAAGAGGGGAAGGAGAGTCGCTGCGTAACATAAATTTAACGGCTAATGCGCAGAAAATTACTCGGCGCTTACCGCCGCCGCCTTGAATATTTGACTTTACGATCAGAACGCTGTTAGCGAGTGTTATCCTTCTCGGTCGATTTACACGAGCGCGACGTACTTTTTTTTTTTTTTTTTTTTTTTTAAGCGTCACGAAAAAATTAATAAGCTACCTCGAAAACCCTTCGAAGGGTTTTTTCTCTCCGTGAGAAAAAGAAGTTCTCATTACCAGCGACACGCGACAGTACGGAAAGTTTGCAATGGTAGCGACAGAAAAACAAAGTGGCCATTATATTCTCTACCGTCTCCCAAATACGTCATCGTAAGGATTTACTTTTTCTAACTTAATCCAATTTCACTTGTACCTTACATTAACCATTGACGTCATTATCCTTTTGCGACGGTACGAAAGGCCGTTACCCATAGCCTCGAGTCCTAATATAAAATGGTACCAGCATGCATCAGGACGAATGCGCGCCAAGTATGAAACCAGGTAAAATTGTTTTTTTTTCTTTTTCTTACAAAGCACGCTAACCGCAGCCGCGCCCAGCCATAATCGTTATGTCGGCATAAAGCTCACCTTATATGTGCGAATATATTCAGTGAATACTCGCCTATACGTTGCGGTGGCTTAACGTAATAGACACGTACAGTAGGAAAGACGATGAAACTTGTGTAGAGAAGAAAAAAAAAAAAACTGTAAGACGTATTATATACATGTATATAAATTCTATACACAGAAGTCATATATATAGACTCGAATAAAGGACAGCTTAGTCCCATTCACAGTTGCCCTATGTATATAGGTGGGTATGACTAGTATGTTTTTTTTTTAACAAATCCATAGGTGTTTAAAAAATATCAAACGTTCCCTTCTAACGATACAATATTGACAGTGTACAGACAGAAACTAATCGAGCTTATCGACTTGGCTGTTTATGTACGGCAGTCTTTGATTTAAAGTCGACAGGAGTTGTTCTGGCTTCTAGGTAGCTATATATCTGTCTCTATATATATATATATATATATATATATCTTCATATACAGTATATATACCTAGCGAGAGTACCTAACAGCGGCTTAAAGCTCGGGTTGGTAAATCAACGATCCTGGTAGCTCGCTTGGGTATATACTGAGAGTTCAGTGAAGTTCGCAATGAGAAAAATCAACGTAACACGCGAATGCGACGCGGGGCGTTGCGGCGCGTCGATTGCCGGAGTATTATTAGAGTGCCGTCGATCGTGTCGAGTCGAGAACATAAATTCGTTCTTATGTTAGAGCGAACGGGGAAGCCTTTCCATTCAGAGAAAAAAAATATATATATATATATATACGCATGTATAATAATTGCAATCATTTCGGTTTTACCTACCCTGAAAAGCTTCAAGACCGTTTCGTAATTAGGGATAAGAATGCGTGCTTTAACATTAGCAAAGATATAATTCTTATTAACGGGTGTATCGTATTATCATATGCGAAGTAGATATTTTAATATATGACTGCAGGTATATACGATATATGGGATATCGCGTGTAACGAGACTGTGAATGAATGAAATACTACTTGCTGCTATGAAATACTATTGGAGCCAAAGCGTCAAGAGTTTATCGATCGATTATCGGAGACACGATGTATGATCAGAGAAAAAGAAAAAAAAAAAAAAGAAGAAAAAAATAGAGTTTAACGTCCCTTTAAGAATACGATAAGTGTTACTTTGAGAATTCAAGAAAGTGACAGGAATTGATTACACCTGGTATAATTATTATAGGCTTTATTCGAAGTATAACGAAGAAGCCCTCGGGCAGTTAAATCGGTACGCATATACGTATACAAATATCGATCGTGCGATAAAGGATAAAAAATGTAACGTCGATATTAAAAAAGAGAAGAAAAAAGAAAAAACGTATCTCGTCCAGTAGCCACGGCACCCCACGGAGAAGTTGCCCCGACAGAAAAGGTTTGCGTGTTATGGAAATGCGCGCGAGGATTCAGAGCAACGTCCAATTAAACGTGGTCAGCCCGTATGAACTTTTATTGATTTAATTATCTCGTTACGCGGTGGGGTTAAATAAATAGAGAGAGATAGAGTGATTACGGGAGGGACGGGGGGAGAGAGTGAGGAAAAAACGAAAGCTACGTATATATATATATACCTTCGGAGATCGTAAAAAAAGTCACTAGATTGGATTACTCCTGCATTTCCTATTGGCGCAGACCGTTGCTACCATCCTGACGGAGATGGAATTTGAAAAAAAAAATTGTTTTTTTTTTTTCATCTTCATACTCTCCGTCTATCTGTATCAGGTTGGTTCATCCGTTTCACTCATTGCTACCACGGTTATATTCCTACCGTGTATATAGTTACTCCTGCTACTGGTTTGCTTGATGCTCCTTATACTCTTGCTGATCAATTACGAGAGTGGCTCTGATTTATCGGTGTATTTCTAATCAACTAGCCGCGCGACCGGGGAAGCTGTATTAGTTAACCTTGTCAGATAGGTATGCTCCGCCCGGTCGTGCATGCTAAACAGGAACGTCGTGGGTGGTGGCCACAACCGCCATGGTGCCAAGGATCCTCCTTCAGAGGATTCGTTAATCAATATATGTATATAGCAGTGTCAATAATTCACTAGATTTCTCATACGGTTATTTCGATGAAACGATGATAACACAGCTGTGTATATCTGTATATATACGTACAACGTAGCTCTTCCAATCTCACTTCCGTATCCTTTGTCTCAGGTAACGAGAAGAACAACGGATTCCTGGACAGCATCCCTGCCGCTAAAAGTCTTGGTAAGTTTTTACCGATAAAAAAAAAACAGTGCCAATTTCTTTTTCCCCAACATAACTTTCACGAATACCGATCTCTCACTACTTGATGTAAGATCGGCTTTACTTGCCGGCTTGAGTTCCCTCGAATCGTGCTGCGGATGAATTGATCCTCGACCTATGATAACCGTCCCAAGAGATGTCCGATACCCTGGACCAGGATTGTCAGCGACCTAGAAGTTCTCAGTGTATACTTGGGGGATTGTACAGTATATATATTTCTTATATATATGTACATATGAGATATAGAACGCGTAACCTCTCGGCTTAGGACGGGTGGGTATACATATAGCTAGTATACCTGTCTTGATTGAAGAATCTCAATGCTATGATGAAATTAGATCCTTTTGTCCAACATCCTGATTGGACACGGTACTGAGCCACAGTTAGTCTGACTGGATACTGGTACGTATCTACTAGCCAGGCCACCCTGGGTGCTGATATTAGTTAGTTACCTCTTTGTTAGTTTCTCTTACATTCGACTGTTATTATTGTAACTCATGATTAACCTTACTTTATGCATATTACTTGTGTGCAACAGTTGCGCAATAACTATAGATCCTTATGCGCTCACTGAAGAAGCACTGTATGGGTATTACGTTGCTCACTAATCCTCGATTCTTACTCGTGTAACGAGTTTAATCTGCTAATTCTATAAATGTATATGTCTCTACACGAGTCCTTATAGGTGATAAGAATACAGTATAGTATCAGTAACAATGCACTTTAATGCAGTGCTTAAAATGTACGTGAGCAAGTCCTGTTTTATCCTGGATTCCATAAGCATATATAGATATACACTTAGGGACATTCAGTCCCGTAATTTTCTACGTTCCTGATATCAATTTTCTTTTCTTTTTTTTTTTCTCTTATTTCTCTTTACCCTAGACACGTGACCGCCATTTCTATCGGAACGCGAACTCGTTACAGCCGACACTTCGAGACACGATAGTTGGCATGTACGATATTATTTACCAGACTGTCCGTACTTTGTACTTGAATTTCTAGGGAATTTTTTGTTTTTTTTTTTTCCTTCCTTTACTCACTAGAGAATTTATGTACCTAGATAGTGGTTGAATTAAGTAAAGCCGTCGATACGTACGATCGGAATGACTCGTATGGTTTTTTATGGAGAAAAAAAGAATGGCGCTGCATTTCCTTGTCGATTTCTTCGTCGAGTAGGCTTCTCATATTTTTGTGTATCTTTAAAGGCGGTTTTCAATGGAAAAACAACATTGTCGTGGCTGCGGCCCATACAGTCGTGGTGCCTTAACGATTCGAAACCCTCCGGAGTTAACTGCCTGTAGAAGTAATAACACTCGGCAATCTAGTCCGGCAATCAATGAGTACGTGTTTATGTAAATTAAACAAGCTCCGCGCGAACGCGGCACGCAATGACTTTTTCGCTATGGATATTCATAGTAAAGGGGTTGAGGTTGGAGAGGGGTTAAGGGATGCAAGTGACAGCGATGATGGTGGCAACGTCGACCAGGTAAATTTCTAGTCGCCATTAATCCCGATCGATACGATTAAGTCATACGTATGTAATTCAGCGTATGACTAAAAGGCAGCAGGTTGGCATTTTAAGTGCGATTAAGTTCTCCACGTCTGTACGATTACAGTAAAAATTCAAATCTGCGTGCTTGATTGAATGAATGTATTGTCGAAAGCGTAACATTGAAAATCGTCAAATCTTTAATCGAACGAAAGGAGGACACAGGACGTAATCAAGACGCGCGTTTTAATATTCTTGATCTTCCGCTTCATCTTCATCCTGTTTTTCTATACCCGTTGAAGGCGCGTTTCACGCACACGCGTATGGCGCGCACATAATAAACATAATCGCGGTAGCACGATGAAGGAGGCCTTGGCCGTCTTCCTTCGGCCGTGCGCGGCACGCCCACTGCTACCACCATAGCAAGGAGAAAATACTCGGTCGGCAATCAACGCTTTTACACCTGAGCACCATACGGGAGATCGTAGCTTAAAGCCATTGCCTTGCACTTGGGTTAGGTTAGGTTCATCTTCTGGTTCCACGAGGTCCTTACCTAGAAACCCTATCTCTGCCTCTTCTCGCGTCTCGCCACTCATCTCCTATCGTCCCAATCTTTTTACTACAGTCTAACCGTACCTTATGCGCAACCTATATGCACCTAGTATCCTAGTTCAGAAGGTAGCCAGATCGGTAGACCTTGCCGATCCTCTATATCCTCTCCGGAGAAACGACCTACCCTGCATGGATTATCATCCGCCGATCTCTCGATACACTCCTATTACTTCTCTGACTCCCGTTTGGCTTTACTTACGCCACTGAATTCACCAGATAGTACTAGCAGCCAAGCCTACCAACTACCATTTACGAGTGGAGCACTCGATCTCCGCTCGAACAGCTTCCGCATCTAGTTGCGTAAATAGGCAAAATGGTCCAGGTCATTTTACCATGGATACGCATAGCCATCCGGTCTGATGTGTTCTAGCAAGGGTTCTCTTATACCTAAACGGACGCCATTTTTTTTTAAATTCTTTTTCACACAATTTCTCCAAATTTTATTGTACCCCATCGTCTCCTACCGGCTTCCTCAGTCATCGCATCCTCCTACTCTACTTACCGTAGCACACTGATCCTGATCTTCCGACGACGTGGGTTCGTAAGGACGTGGTGGATTCACCGATCAGACTGAAGTGGGGAACCGCTCGCGGGTCCGATCCGAGAAAGGTGGAACCGGTCGATGTTTGATCGGATGCTACCAAGTCGTTACTCCGTACGTGCCAAACGGATTTGCTCCGGTGTACTCTCGTAGAGCCAGTCTCGTACGCATCGTACCGGTCTATACTTACAGCTCTAGGTGGGAGATATGGAGCTCTCGATAATGATCCAATATACTGGTACATCCTCGTGAAGTAATTACAATGATGAGCGAACGGCTACTACCATGGGTTCCTTCCTCCCTTCCTTCCTCCACGTTCACCAGAGTTTGAAGGGATAGACGGTTGGATCGCTGTCTGACTACTACTTCTTCCTCTACTTATTCTTCTTCTTCTTCATCATCATCATCATCATCATCTTCTGTTGCTTCGTCTCTGTCGCTTTCTTCTTCTTCTTCTTCTTCTTTGACTCTTATACCTACCACTACTGCGCCACTCATACTGGCTGCTGGCTTCACCATCCGGCAAACCAACAAGAGCAAACATCTCTGAGGTCGTCACGGGGGCACGGAGTCACGGTGGATGGATCTCGCTCCAATCCCCCGGAATTATCACGGGGCCACCGCGAGTTCACTCGGCCGGAAGTGCGTCATCACGCTACGTGAGCGCAGATAGCACTACCCGTGATAGGATCTTCGTCTCATCTTTTACTCTCGCCTCCCTCTCCTTCTAGAAGGAACCTAAAGAAATCACTATAATCGTTCCAGTCGGTGGCATCTCCAAGGTCACATATTCACCTTACAGCTGCAGTTGGCTCGAAACCTTTCTCGCGTGGCGTTCACGTAAAATCGCCTCCAACAGAAATACTCGTGAACTTGATCCTAATCGAAATGTATACGGTGGTATATTCATGCGCATTCGTGATCTTCAAGTAGAGCTTGCCAACTGGGCGCGTACGAGGTGCAAGGCGAATACTTAATAGACGACGTGTATATATAGTAATTATATGATAATAATAATAATATTAATCCAACAAAATCGTCTATGAATTTATTAGTATACTCCGAAGCTTGCGCTAAATTCGAAATCATATATCAATGATTTACGTCAACGTACGAATTCTCGTGTCCCAATCGACAAGGTTCGCCTACAAGTGAAAGAAACAGGGCAGATAACGTATAAAAGCTCAAGCGTAATTGCTGACCGACAATACCAAGAGCGTACGTAATGGGTTCGTTACCGGTCGCGTTCATTCATCGATTTTTTGTCCCGTAGAACCTGCTGCAGCCTATAGAGACCCCGTGAGTCTCTTAATAGAAACCAGCCCGAAGTCTGGTTAACGTTACTTTTTGCCACGTCCGTTAGTATCGATGCCGCGGCGCGAACGCCACGGAACCTCGACATCGGCGACCCCTCTTCCTTTCCGGTCACGATCACTTCTCGTTACAGATGAACTGGCAATCAGTGCGTCACGAAAAATTGTATCGTCCGATAACCTGTCGTCCGAGAGGATTGGATCAAATCGGTATTCGATTTCTCATTGATAAAAATGGCCGCGATTAAATTTCAGGAATTCAATGTTTTCCGTCTTATCGCTTATCCAGAAGAGGAAGAGTGGCAGGGGCGTCACGAATCATATTTATTTGGCGATACAATTAACATATGTATGCTTTGCTCGATTTTGTGTTTTGGATATTTTATTTTATTATGATTCGACGCCATTGTCCTAGCCTCGCAACAAGAGCACGCATATATGTTTATGTGTGTGTATATATATATATAATGTGGACGCGATGCGGTACACGGCAGTACGGGATTGCCGAAGGCTTGTAAGGGCCTCGCAAGAAGCGAAGTTGAAGGAGAGGTACTGGGGAGGGTAGGGTAGAAGGTTGAAGAAGGTGAAGGAGGTGAAGGAGGTGAAGGAAGGTGAAGATGTTGAAGGGAGGGGCAGGAGGAGAGGTCGAACGGGATAAACATCTGAGCCCCGCCCGGCACCCAAGGCTACTCCTCTTGTTGCTTCACGTCCTTTACTTCTTCGTTGTCCTACTCTAAGTTTTCTCTTCTTTTTCTGCCTCTTCTTTCTCTTCTTCATTTTCTTCTTCTTGGTCTTCTTCTTCTTCTTCTTCTACCTCTTCCTCGCGCCGTTTGAATCCTTATTCACCTACTCGACTTTCCTTTTGTACCTTTTGGACTTTCAGAACGTGCAAAATGTATTACTTTCATGGTACTGGGCTGAGGTAGTAGAAGCTATTAAAATTCAAAGACCAGAAGTCCCACTACGCTCCTAATACATTATATTCGATCCCGTGGGATGAATCTCGACCGGATATTGGTCCATTTTATGGAGCTGTTACAGAGTGCGAGAAAATTGCCCTGGTGAAGATATATGCACATTGTAGTTCATATGTTCGGTATGCTAGGGTATTATATGCGTTATGAAAATTTTAACCTAGAGAATTCGAAAGAACAAAAATATTAAAGGATCCGGTAGAACAAGTTTGCATTGAAAGACTTCGCTTAGCCCCAAAAAATATAATGACTTATTAATAATATTCTTGTTTTTTTTTTTTTTCACACGCAATTCGTCTCGTTCAGTTATTAACCACGAGTCACCAGTGGCGCTAGTATATACTATAATATCAGCCCTGCGAGATACCCTGCTTAGTATATCCTCAACTGCATGGTCACGCGAAATCTCCGATTCTATCGAAGGAAGGTCCTCGAGTAAACTGCAAAGTAAAACAATTCCGGCCATATCGTTGAATATTTCAATATCTCCTTCCTTATAACTTCAATGAGTAAAATGTCCAGCTTTAATTTCACAAAACCTTAAAGACTTAATAATTAAAAAAAAAAGAAAAGACAAACCACCTAAATTCCATATTAATTAATTATTTGAACAATTATACACAGTACGTCCACTTAGTACCAGTTCTGAACGATTACAGACATATGTATAATATACATAATAGCCACATACCGAACTGTTACGTTGGCCAATTGGTTTTTAAGAGTATCTCTCTCTCTCTTTCTCTCTCTCCCCCCCTCTCCCTCTCATCCCGTCGCCTATTGAATAGTTTACAGCTTTTAAATAAGCGGCCCTCGTTCCCAAACAATTTACTCGTCCCGCAGATTGCTCGTAAATAATGATAATCTATTCCACCCGGAAGATAAAAATCCAAAGAGCGGGACGTCTCGTAACGTTACATAGGAAGAGAGGTGTTCCGCCGTTGGTAAGTCCGTTCGTCGGCCGGTCGGTCGGTTGGTTGGTCTGGTCGGGTCCATCGGTTGGTCCGCGGGTGAACGCTCCTCCAGTTATTCATTTTTACGTCGCTCATTGCTCGGATTTTACGAGGCAAAAATTATGAAATTGCACTTTGTCTTGCGCTCCGCGTTCACTCCGAGTTCCACTCGTCACGGAGTCCGGGAAGGCCCCCGAGGTGGTTTGCGATGCACGTGAGGTCACTGAGAACTTTCGACCTCGATATAGGTGTCGACCCTCGGCTGTGCACCTCATTTCAGCTTCCCACTCTCGCGGACCCGATTCCTTAGGCAAGTAGATCATGGAAGATCGTGAAGATCGCGACGCCATTAATTTTCTACCGTTTATCGTTATGCCTCGCGTACATTGCACGTTCAAGATTAATTAATCATCGTCGTGCCTTCTGTGTATGACTTTCTACGTGTGTTCTTTTATTTATACGCTTTTATCGTACTTTTATTTTTACTAACGGCTAAGATCAAAAATTTTGTCTTACGTAAGTATGCTAATTACGGGAAACTTGAGACTTTGTATTTCTTCGCGCTAAGAACACGTTGATAAAGACAATTTTAACAAAATTTATATTATTTCGTGGTGAAAACGACAAGGGGCGTTAGAAAGTCTTGTACGATTATTCCCATAAAAATGGTTAACTCGCGGAACTTATTTGGCTACTGGTTTTAACTTGTCTTGGCTAATGGACGATTCTCAATGCGAGACCGGCCGTATTACTAAAGAGCTCCCGTAACTAATTATAAGCCACCAATTTAGAGTTTCGAGCTGTAGTGCTCATCAGTGATCGAGGAAATGTTAATGGCTGATCGTATATATTTCTTACGTGAAAATAGCCATTTAGCTATTTTACCTATCAGTTTATATATATATAGCTTTACGTTAAAATGTCATCCTTCCGTACATTCGCTCACTTGAATGTATTTGTACGTAAATGTGGTATTATTATAGACGATAATCGCGTAGTATAATTTAGATTGGTACATTTGGTACTCGGATTTGGTTATTACTTAAGCACCATCTATCAGAATCGAGTAGACGCGTCTACATGACTATATGGCAAACTGATATATTACCAATTGGGAAGTTACTAATTGACTTTTAATGCTAATGGATATGGTTAATAAAATAATCTTGTCATCGTGCAGTTGTTTTCGAAAACGTGCTGGACACGAAAGCTTTATTTATCGCCCGATTAGAAACGAGCCATGGCACATCCTATATGACGATATAAGGTTGGTGCTTGTCCGGGCTTACCTTTCTTATATTAAACATACATATGTAATTTGTCTATACCAATGGAACGAACCTTGAGATATGATCTATGAAGAATGAACACGATTTCCCTGCCTCCGTGAAATTGACGTCGTTCACAGTCATACGTTAAGGAACACAGCCATATTAGAATTAGCATAGAAATTCAAAAAGCCGCTACTTTATTTCCCGCGGTGTCACTACGTGCGCATTTTTGATATTAATATTTTTTTTTGTTTTTCATTCGCGTTTCAACTGTCCGGCTCGTAAATTAGGAAATGACGACAGGATCTAGAGTAGGTAAATGCGAATATTTATTTTCCTGACGGAAAAATTATTTGTGGACAAAAAAAATGGCCGAAACATCTGGCAGCATCCTTCGATGCAAATCTCTACCGCTCGACCTACTATCCTGATCCTGGTCGATGTCCACGCTCGACTGGTCAACGATCGATAGCTGGATACTACCTACTCCTCTTCGAGATTTGAAAAACGGTCCAGCGACCGATCGCTGGCCCGTGACAGATTGCACGCGATAATTATTCTATATACTAGTCGAGCGAGACTGTTACTTTGCAGAATTTTATCTGGGCGCATTTACTATCAGTTTTCTAGAGTGGACGTAAGGTGCGTGCCAGTCGGTTATTTACATAGGAAAATATTATAGATCGTTATGTGTCCCATTTGAATGATTCAAATGATTGATCCTTTCCGATCCCACGTTGATTCTGTCAGTTCGTCTCTTTTTTTCATCCGCGCCACAGCAAAGTGTCGTTCTGGACCATTTAGGGATTAGGGATCCAATGGAATTAAGTCGTACGTAATAACATACGTATATGGATCTGATCGGTTTGACTGATAATAAAGTGCATTCGGAGAAAGCAAAGTCAGGATCGTCCGCTGGTGAACGTGATAAAATAAAAGTCTTGTGATATTCTCTGGCGTATCAATTAGCATGAACATCGGAGGACGATAACCTGTCTGAAGAGGATATAAAAAAAAAATCCTTGATGTCGCGCACGACGGAGAAAAAAGTTCTGATGGGACGGTCGGGGTCGTGTACGGCGGCTTCAATAAGGAAAAGATACAAGTCGAGGGATCGAGGTATACGACTATTGTAGCGGTACTCTTAATTTCCATTGAACGTCCAAAATAAAATCATTCGTCGCTCTTGATATCGGGCCTGGCTCCGCGATGGTACCGTCTCCATGAAAAGTTATATATAGGTAAAGTGAGAACGAGACTCAACGAGGCGGAAGAGAACTAAAAGTTGACCATATAAAATCTCTTAACGCCAATCGTTCCAGCTTTGCCCGTTCGAGCACGGAGACGATTCTATCAATGACTTTTATAACCTCAAAAGCCGCAGCGTAAATTCGGACGATTTACGCGGCACGAAAATTCCTCCTTTATAGTAGCAAAATTCAATCGTTTACGATTTTACATTTATCGGCGACGACAGGAACGACGACGGTGACGACAGGGAGGACGACGACGACGACGTTCGAATCTTTTTTTTTTATGTTGTAGCTTCGGTTTACGACCCATACTACAACGCAAAAATGTGTACTGGGACATATATAGCCTTTACGCTTGAAATTCCAGAAATTGGACGCCGGCATATAAACATTCTGGAATTTATGTAGTTTTATGGAATTCAACGTTTTCTGTCACGCCTATCATTATTATCGTAAAGTAGAGATACGGCGATACGGCTATAAAAAAATTTGTAGTCGTCAGCGATAGCGAGACTCCGATCGAAGGATATTTGTTCTGTTAGAATTAAACAATTTTTTTTTGTTTTAATAAATAGAAATAAATAACATTCATAAACGTCAATCACGGTACGAAATATGGTATAACCGTATACTTTTATCGCGGTCATAAAGCAGTGAAGATTTTGAAAATTTGACTCAATCTTATCCGAATGAACAGGTAATTCTCGTAAAGTTGTACGTTTTAGTGATATTAGAGTATATAATACGCAGATTGGCGAATTAAAAAGCACTGTTAGACTTATAAATATATATATATATATATGTCTGACAGCGAAAATACACACAGTAACATATGCTATGTCATGACATATATATCTATAGTACAACAATAATGATGGTTCACCCATCCAAGAGCGACAGCCTCGTACAAATTAAAATACACCGCTACAAATTAGCTGCGACAGAAGAGCGTTCGGTCGTATATCATGACGGTCCAATAAAATCGGATGCTGCGGAAGAGTACGGGTATCCCTACACAGAATTCATCTTGACGCTTGGTCTCAGTTGTTTGTTCAAAGATTCAAATACCATGTTGAGGACAAATAAAAACAGTAGGATCTCAGACGAGACGTTGAAGCACATAAGAGAAACAAATGCGGACGAGAAAGACGAAGAAGACTTAGAAGACCTATACGTATATACCGTGGACCGCATCATCGGCAAGGGTTTTAGTACCGACTTGACGTCTCAATTAAAACTTCAACTCAGTGGACTCCGAGCCGAATCTTCCACACCTTTTTAGACGTTTTGTCACCGGACATAAATTTCGTCGCCATTAAACGTAGTATCGTCAGCCTCAACCAAATCCCTTCGATCTTCCCTACCCTCGTTCCACATTTTCCTCATGTGTATACAACGTAGCTGTAGCTACGGTCTCGTCTGACCCAGAAGTAAACTACCTGCGTACGTACACGTTTTCACATGTGTGTTTACCTACCTTGCATCTCAGGGACTTCTCCACTAGATGTCAATTCCTTCGAGGATTAGATGGCTTGTTCGTAGACAACCGTTCGTAAATCGTTTTAAGAGGCTCTTACGTATGGTTCTATTAAAATCCGATGGCGTATGATGATCTAGGTAGCTATGTGTGTGTGTATGTATATATTTATATATATATATATATATATATATATATATATATATATATATATATGGCCAATTCTCTCCGTTCGATTGCCAGAACTTTTAATTTAGTCAGTAAGAGGAGTATAAAAAACAAGGAAAAATAAAAAAAATAAAAAGTAAAGTACCCACTAAAGGATTCTTGATTATGCAGGCTACGATGGCGTATTTCAATCAGGAGATCACCGCGACGTCTATTCCGATGTCTCGATGACTTTGTTGTAAAGTCCGTGAACCGCGACATGGGAATTTCGCGATTAACGGGAATGATATCAATGAGAGAAGATCCGTTGAATGGAGGGAGGTTAAATTCTGAAAAGCAGTAAATAAACGAGAGAATGAACTGATTTTTAGTTCGATGGAGAGGATACCCTCTGTCCATGTCCGTTCTGCGCATGCGCGAAACCGTAACGGGAACCCGATGACGAGTGCATTTTTAATTCCTGTTACAAATGACCGTCAAGCGAATAATATCACGGTATTGCAGTTCTGTGCAGTCTCGAAGATTACAGAAATCGAAAATGCATAACATGACTTTCGTGCCTGCCTTAGGACAAGCATACAGACGGCGATAAAAAAAAAAGGATCTTTCGTCAATGTAACTTGGAGTCGGCCGCTGCATTTTATCTGTACTTGGCGCAAGACTCGACCGAG
Organism: Hartigia nigra; assembly: GCA_031001745.1. Classification (NCBI taxonomy): domain Eukaryota; kingdom Metazoa; phylum Arthropoda; class Insecta; order Hymenoptera; family Cephidae; genus Hartigia; species Hartigia nigra. Next base: position 987,156 of record JARPRG010000005.1, read on the forward strand.
TCTCTTGATAAAGAAATGTTGAATCCAAGAGAAGTCCCATTATTTCCAATTATTAATATTCCTTTATTAAAAACTTGACGCTCGTCTTCTTCGTACGTAAGTTATGCTGCGTCGGATGCAAAGTTCATAAGATACTTGTTGGGGTCCGGTGCCGAATACGATCCGGCTTCCCTGGCGTTAGCGTACAGCATAAAGGGAAAAAGGGCCTTATCGTTTGGGCCCGATCTTATCAACGTAGGCCCACCGTAAGATAAATCATCCGCAAGCTCGCCGGGGCACCTTTAATTACCGGGTCGCTCGCAAAAATATGAAGACGTAATACGTTATCCAGTTTGCCTCCGCGCACTGGTAGTTATATACCGAACCTATACAGGACTGGTCCAGTTGATGCTGAGAGGCGTTGCTCATAAATAATAAATGTATATTCATGAACGCCACTGGGTACTTCGACTTTGGAGATGAATGTTTGGTCTACCTACCCAGTGGAGGATCTTCGTACATGGTCCTCCGTGCGTGCTTGCACGAATTCTTGAGACGGTGTCCTCTGAACACCCTCCCCCCAATACCCCCTCCTCAATATGATGAACATGGAAGCATCTTTGCTAAGTAGAAAATGCTGGCTGATTGTCACATGGTCAACGCTAAGTGTAGATCCCTGTACCGAGAAACCTCGAGTGTCTTCTTCAAAACTTCATCCTACAGCATCCTTGAGAGCAATCATGCTCAAAAGTCGACCCATGCGCATTACGATTAAAACTTCTATCCAGTTATACGGTGGTAAACACGAATTTCGGGATCCTACATTGCTTTAACGGTCTCTTGCACTCTTTTCTCCCTCTCTCTCTTCTCTTTCTGTCTCACCTTCATCTCTCTCGAAGAAGTCTTCTCTGCTACCTGCGACTCCTCAACGGCACAGCTGTGCACACATGGACTCCAGGAACGTCCTCTGGTATCCGTACAAATATACAAGGTGTCCCGACACAAGATACATGGACTTGTATTTATACTCGGTGGACACGAGACTTTATGAGATGCAAATAGAAGACGGCTGTACATTGCCTCGAATCGAGAACAGCGTAGAATCAAAATCATTTTATCTGACGGTTAATTTAATAATATAGCTTGGGTATATGTATCAGTGAAATTCATCGTGAAAGATTGGCGACGTTATTTTGACGTAAGTTTTAGAAAATTATAAATCTTCAACGATATTCAGGATTCGCAATTTACCCCTGTGTATCAGGTAGCCGAAGCAAGGTATGTATTCGGCCAGTTCTTCGACTCCTATATACAGTGCTACGTGTGCTCCTACTCCTTCCAAGACTTCGATTCTCCTACCTTCCAACCATCTCCTGACTTCGGCTTACCTGAGCCATGTGACTGATTCCCCTTCTCCGTAAGTTGACGAGTCGAGGGCCAGCCTACCTGTCGCCCGCTGCCCCGCTCCCATTACGACGCGGACTCTCGCGGCAGGTGCACCAACCTAAGTGCCACTCTGCTTACCTGTGTGCCTACCTGCGCCACCCGTTCGGCCTTTCCTCCACGTCGTGTACCGTAGTCGCTGTAGTGCCGTACCATCCCGCAGGGACGACGGACTGTTTCCTTCTCGCGGGCCACTCGTGCGCCCTTCTTTTATACAAATATACATAGAATTTTTTAAGGGTAAAAAAACACGGAAAGAAAAGGACAAGAACAATATCCAATGCCAAGGAGCGATTCTGTGAGATTAAAAAAAAAATATTTAATCCGTCGAACGACGTCAATTAGGAATCGATCTTAAGGATTTCTTTTTTGCACGCTTCATGTGGTACGCCTTTTTGATACTCTCGTAACTCCTATCCGTTCGTGTTTCGTTATGAGCTTGTGAGGTAAAATATTAGTGGTGTGTGTATGGTGAGACATGTGCGATCTCGGCAAGATTTGAAAATTTTCGTTGACAGAAGATCACGAGGTTACGTGGCTGGTTCTTACGGGTTTTTTTTTATTCAAGAGTGAAGATCTGTTATGATAACTCGTGATTATGCAATAACGTGACTGACAATCAAGAACAGACCGATGTCCAGGTTCACGTACTGACGTCCTTCCTGTTTTGTTTGCCTGGATTTTCTATACTCGGTAAGGGCTGCTGTAAAGACGACGTTGATCTTCGACGTCCATGACACGCCTTACATCTCTTATCAGGCTACTTGGATAGTACTGTGGGCTACGTCGCGACGTCTTTTGCTATACGACGACGTCGTATCATCGGAAACAGTTCGTGACCCCACGTGCGTCCTCGATAAGAATTACCTCGAGGCTTCATCTTCGTTTACGTATACTCTCTGGCCACGTTCTTGCTCCTGTGAACATTCTTACTACCTGCTGGTAGCTAGAGAATCATCCTTTATCTGGATCACGTATATCAGCATCCTAGAGGACCAGACAAGGGTGTACTGTATATCTTTGATTATAGACTGATTTTTTTTGGTGTAGTACTATACTTCATGTTAATTCTTGACACATGCGTAATAAGCGTGCTTGACATCTGGTGACAGTTCTTTTCATCCTTATTTTGAGTCAACGTGGGAATTCTTCTGGACGATATATAAAAATCGTACTGGAATTTACTTGGATAAGAGAATTTAAAAACGAGCGGTATTTACGCTCGTTTGAACTTTTTCACGAGAAAATTACGAGACTTAATATCACTCAAGCTGGACATTTTGACTACGACGTCCGCACCACCGGAGTGGAGATGTCCGCCGCGGGTCGCTGAGAGAATGAGGGAGCTGGACACCGAAAGCCCCGTCGTCTGGCCAGCTTGGTGTTATACTGGTGAGTTCAAAAGTTCAACGAACAAATGAAAATTTTCGAATGGACATTGTGTATCTTGTGTACAATTAAAAGATGAGAATTTTATTCGTGCGTTTATTGACAGCTGATCGATATTTGTCTGATATAGAAAATTTACAGACAGGTAATGCAATTTGATATTCATATTTGCATGGGACGACAGAATGTACAGTATTAGTAAAAAAAATTAGTATGTCGCTCGAAAGAAAATTATGATTCGTAGGTGATTTGAAAAAAAATTTCACCTTTGACTTTGATCGGTTATTGTTGTTGCTCTTGAAAGACTACTACATCCATTACGTCGGAATTACACACGAAGAGATTGGCTCGAATCGCCGGGCGTATCGGGATTCCCGTAGGGAACGAATCGTGGGACCCTAATTATGCTTTAATATTGAAAATTAGGAACTAATGGAAGACGGTGCAGGGGCAGCCGGCGCAGTGCGTCGCGGCGGTAGCGAACCTGAGGGCCACTTAACTCAGGCCAGTTCCCCTCAGCGTTATCTCGCTTAATCACCGACCGTTATTTGTCGGTTTCTTCCAATTAAGACTCCCTACTTGGAGGCACAGATTGGTGCCCAATCTCTCATTCATTCTTTATAGTGAAATTTTCGAAAATATCATCAAAATTAAAGAAAAAGTCTAATAAACGTCATACGCGTCAAACTCAACCTTATGAATGATAATAATTAATTATAATCGATTTAAATATTTCAGCCTACAATACCTAATCGATATTATCTCTTATTAATCAATAAAAATCTAGGCAGACAAACTAACAGAATTTCCAAATCGTTAAAGTCAAAAACAAAAGCCAATGGGTTTTGCAGGATTTTCGGTAACGAAAGCTTTACGGACTGCAGTAACGATAGACTCACGTGTCGCCTCGGCTAATAATCCCACGAATCGACGCCGTAAGACATAAAGTAACGTAAAGACCAAGACTTACCTTACCGGTGACCGTTTCTAAGCACTGAAACCAAGACTTTTCTTCGACCAAGAAGTACAACGAGAAAAATAGCCAACTTCATTCAGACCGTCTTTTTGTAACCGTGACAAGAAGGATTTGCCAGACACTTATGTGCCATACCTTGACAACAAAGACATTAATATTTGCAACGCAACCTAAGGTGTCTTCGGTTGTGACTACGGTAGTTCCTCCTCAGTATGGGATACTCGCACAGCATCCACGACAGGTACACGTCGCATTCTCACTCTTACTTCACGTGAAACCGGAAAGCACAAGAAATCGCGGGAAGTACAATTCGTTCCAAGAAACGCGCGGTAGTTAATGATCCAAGAATCCTGAACGTTACAGGCGTGTCTCCATATTAAAAAGTTCAACCAGCCAATTGGCATAATTCGTACGAGTGAAATGATCTTTGAAGTATAATTAACGGATTTTAATGATAATACCAAATTATAGCTATGACATTTAAAAAAATCTAATATAATCTTTCGAAAAAAAAAATAATAATAAAAAATAAAGATACTAGTGATATTTTACCTTTCAAGCTCTCTAAGTGGAAAATTCGTCATGGGACATTTATGGGGACTAATGAACTCTACGGTATTTACCAGCTGCTACTAGAAACTACCATCGCCTTCGTGAAAACCATGATAACGCACTGTGTCTACGGTTCCAGGGTATCGCTACGTGTAATTCGTGAAGTAAATCAAGCCTACCGTAACAGCCATAGTGCTCGTCCTTTTTTTTTTTTGCAACGATGTCAAATGGTGTCTTGCGCCTTATAAGAATGCCGCGCGAAATACAAAATTGCTTTACGGGTTTTAATCTCGTAGCTACCGTATGCTTCGACGTTAAGACGTTTCGCCGATTAAATTGACCTGAGCCTTGTCCGGGCTTATTGTCTATTTATCGTTACGCGCCGCCATTGTCCGTCGTCGCCATTGGTCAACTACAGCAGCAGCCGCACCATTATCGCCTCGGGTCTAGCATTGTTCTTCATCTCCACGAATCAAGGATCTTGTTTTCTCTAACGAATCTCAAGTTTAATATAACACATTAAATTCACACGTGTCATACGATCTAACCTAATATAAAAAGTGACACAATATTTATCCCTATAAACTCCTTCATATCGTGTCAGATATCATATTTTGAAGTTGATTCAAAATTCATGCGTTGACGCACCCTGAGTTCGGGTTCTCATCACGCGTGTAGTTAACATACGAAAGATCTTTAAGGCTCTGCTAAGCTACCATATTTTCAGCCATATTGACTCGCTTATGACCGGGCAAAATGGCCGATTCGTAAAACTCGGATTGTTGCGACGTAGTCGTGTGCGTCGATGAGACTGGTTCGTTTGTCCCTATTGTCAAAAGGAACATTAAAGTATATACGTATAATGGACTGACGTGTATATAGTATTATAGAGATAAAAACGGATAAGAAAAAGATTAACTCTACAAAAATATTCCTCTTACGTGCACGAATGTGAACATCAAGCAGGAATATCTTCTTCCTGCCTTGAATTCGGGGCACGGCAGGTGCCTCTCAAGAAGTATATAGGCTGATTCCTCGGGGCGAACACGCATTATTACACTCGTATAGTAGAAACAGTATATATATTCAGGATGAAAAAAAAGGGAGAAAAAAAGATTAAAGAAGATGGCTGTTACGGTGTGGCAAAATGACGTCGGTGGTTTGTGGTTTTTCATACGTGCAAGAAGTCTCAATGGGATTCCAGTGATCCAGCATCCAAATGGCTTTTACGGAGAGCAAAATACTTTTGTTCCGTGCTTGAAATTTTTCTTTTGTCTTCCGCCATTTTGCTGGCACTACATTTTTTTTTATATCCCCTTCGACTCACATAAAATAGCGATTAGGTATTATTTTTGTAGGAAGACTTGATGTAAAAAAAATATCATTTGTTTTTACATTTACGTATCATCACGTTCACCCGCCACAGGGATGCTGTGATTTTACGAATTTTTGTTTATCACCTCCTTCCTTTTACGTAACCTAAAAACTATTTGGTTTCCGTCATCAGGTCGAAGTCATTACTCGCGAACAGCGGGATATTACTTTAACGAACTCGCAGCTTCTTCGATCCGATGAAATCGATCGACCAGCGAGCACAAAAAATCGATACGGTAAATCGTATTACTCTTATTGCGATAGGTCAAAGACGAAGCCTTACCGATCCAGTTGTGTAAGTCGAATCGTATGGAATATACATTTTTCTAGGGATTTTCATATTAGGCAAACATTCTCTTAGGCTTTTCCACCATGGAGAACTTTACAGTTTTCATCTGTTGGTTAAATAATGTCCAGCACCGTGTACGTAGAATAAACGCCTTGTGTACTTTCATATATCTGTATATATATATATATAAAATATATATATATATAAATGCTTGTCCTAACTAAGGCGAAATGGGAGTCTTTAATCGCAACGCGCGTACGATGTCGCGTCGTTTCCATGAGCGCGAAACGCGCCAGTCACGTACCTTAATTGCCCGTGTGAAGTTACGAATAAGTCGCCTGCTTCGGGAACGACAAACCGTCTGAAGTTTACTGCGCTACATGACGTGACTGCGAATATGATGCATTATGGGATTTTCTTGTTCCCTTTGGATGGGATTGCCATTAGAATTAGAAATAAATACTATACTAATCTGAATGAACTTCGGGCTAAACGTCACCGGCAGCCATTTGCTGTCATCCAAACGAATGGCTCTCTGCTACAGGAAGTCATTTCTGTCACACGACTGACAGTTACGACAACGTCAAAGAAGAAGGCGCCACTGCAGTCGAAGAGACCGAGTGAAAAAGAACGTAAGAAAATATTTAAAAATTTTCAAAGGAACGAAACAAAAATATCCTAATCTTTCGTTAAATCATTTTCTATTGTTATTCGGTCAATTTTGCTTACTGCAAATCGGTATTCTTCCACGATTCGCAATTCGCGATAACGTGTTCCAGGATTTTCGTATTTAACGACCACGTTCCTTTGACATTTATAATTGAAAAATATCAACGATTCAACAAATATTATTCTATTTATTTCCATATTTCACATAAATTTTCACCTTTACAGTAAAAAAAAAAGTCTTCGATCACACGGATCACGCGGGAGTGTCTTATTTTTCGTTATACAATACAGACCATTCCAAAGTGTGAAAGGTTAGGTAATAAGAATAAAAAAAAAGGATTGAAAAAAGTTTTTAAAGAAAAACTCGACATTTCGTATCGATCGATGGAGGTGTGACCTTTGCCTCGATACCCCGTCGACTCCTCCACGCATGTTTATATTACCGTGTATGCAAATAACGCATGCGCGCAGCGTGGTTCCACTTGGGAACTCGCCGACATAACGAGCCGTAAATGATCCGGGAGCAGTCCAAACAAGCAATGAAAATGTAAATGGCATTATTTATTTAGGGAGCAGCGATCATTAGCCGGTATCCACCAAGAATTTGTTAATTACCAGGTATACGACTGATCGCGAGCTACTCTTCTAGCGCCCCACGTGTACCTACACACGTCCCATGGCGATTCGCGTGTCGGATTATCCTGAGTCACGCCAATCGTCCAATACGACCATAACGAGAACCATTGAATAGCTAATTCGAAAAATCATCACTTAGTCATAGAAAGTGTCAATTAAATATTTCATTTTTTTTTTTCATTTCTCTTCAAAATTATCCTTTGACTTTACACTGTATTCTGCCACGTATCTATCTACCTGGTTAGACGCCATTGTATCGTTCCGAATTCGTTGTTACACGTAATAACCGTAAAACACAAGGATTGTAAGCAACCTTCACGTCGTACGCCCCTTCGCTGTTGGACATCGTGTCGAGTCGAGGACTCCGCCACTCTACACCCTGTTGAACTCAGTTAACCAATTAGGCGAACGCGTCGATTGGATAAGTTCAGCCGCTGCCGGTACTGTTGCTGGCTGCTACTACTGTTACGAATAGCCGTTTGTATATAGAAGTTACTCGAGAGATGTGATTGGGACACGTGAGAGGTAGGCTAACACGATACAGAGAAGCTAGATAGGAATATACAGATATGAGTATAGGCCATAAAGGTATAAAGGTAGTAGAAAAGATCACGAGCGCATCGGACTTGTGAACTGGTAGTAGAGACGGTACAAGTGGAAGATGCATAGCCAGTCTTGTCGTATAGACGATAGTATATTTATACACAGTACAATCGTGTATATAGATATAAAGAGCGTGTAGAAGCTTAACAGTCGCGGCTTCCATCGAACGATAAACCGGAAAACCGACAAAAACCTGATACCCGGCGCCACCTTTACGTACGCACGACTTAATTTAGAGCTCGAGCCATGGAAATACGCCCGCAAGTATATAAACGCCGTAAATACGTCCCCGCTATACCGTATAAAACTGGTCGGTTTATGTTGAGAGCCAATCTCGAGACGACTCGGACGATTCTCAAGATTCTACCGCACGATAGAGACGTGTTTTCAGGCATTACTTCCTACCCGACACTTCGTGCCGGACAGATACGAGCCTCTTAGTTGGTATTATTATCGCCTTCGAGTGCCTAATACCTTTAATTACGCGCGAACGTCGTTATAGGAACATCAAAATTGTCATTATCATCGTTATTCTCAATTTTTGGCTGTAGCATATACATATATATGGATTGTCGATCTTTCCAATCCTTTCGCGCAAAACTCAAACGGCAGCCATCTTATGCTATATTTCTTACGGGGTGGGTAGACTTTTATGAAATTCCTCGACTCGCAAAGTGGAACGACAAGCTCGGTTGACGTTTCAATAATATATTCGAAGATACAAAATCTAGCGACTTGTTGATTGTACGATTTTATACAGTGATATTGACAACGCGAAAATCACAGAGAGAAATGTATTTATGACTTCTTCGTATACAGATATGTTATTTATGCACAATATGCATTGTCAACTATGTATCTGTTGCTGTACTGATAAATGTGACGTATATTTCGGAATGTCACTTCCGTAAGCGAAATATTATGCGTTCGCAAAAAATTGACTGTGTACGTACAATTTAAAAGTGACGCATGCGCATTGGTGTTTTAAATCAGCGCCATCATGCGTTGTCTACGATAAATATTTTTAATGAATTTTTTTACAAATTTTAATTTGCGGTAGGTATAATATATTAATATTTAACGAAGATCAAATTGATGGTTAACCTGTTGCTGCTTGTGTAACAGTGTTGCTGCTGCCATTTCTGCCAGAATGTCTTTCTCTGCCGAAGACGCTAAGGCGATTCAACGGGCGGAGGTCAGTCGTTTGTAAAGTCGATGCGTAACCCGACCTGACTACAGGCACGTCCCGCGGGTCGTAGCCTGCTGTTTTTATCTGGCCATATTTCAGGATGATTCCACGCTTAATGCGCACCTCTTTCACCTTCGTTCTCTAACCCTGCGTTCACATATGTATATGCAGGCCTGAGCTACGGCTCGGTGACAACTTAACCTCCAAGGTTAGTTCGTGGGGTGTAAGCTCGAGGTGAGGTTAGGTACTAATACGTACGTATCTTTATGGTACTGTAGGGACCCCTTCGGAAGATATGTTATCGGCACCAATCAGAATCTATGAAATTACTATAATTTAAGGGACAAGCTTGACAGTTCGAAACTCTGTAGATATAAAAAATTAATAAAAATAGTTGATATCTCAATCTCGACATGGTCGGATGGAATTCGTTTGATGTGTCGAAGAAATTGTCTCTCTGCTGGAAGTTAATTGCGGGTAATCCCCAAGTTTAAGTGGAACGGCCATCTTATGCAATCGGTACCGAGTACTGTAGTTCGTGCTCCACAAGGTGGAATTTATTGTTTTTAGTCGTTCAACGCAAAAAGAAGATCACGTGCTTTTGTTGCTCGGTCGTTACTTTGTTGTTAATGGCGGCTGGTAACGCTTGAGTCAGCTTGGGCGTTGGAAATTGATTCTTCCCAAGAACAAACAGTCGGGCTGTTCCGGTTTTGCTCGTACGATTCCGGTATCGTGATTTTCACTGTCAGCGTAAGATTTTTCATAAAATTCATTTACATACAGCAGACGTTTGAAACGAGATAAAGCGAAGAGAAGAAAAAATGGCGAGTTTCTCATCGTATGAAGAACATGCGATAAATTCTCATGGAAACTTGGCCGATGGATCTTTCTATGCAATTCCGTCGGCATCCCTCAAAGAAACGATCTATGGGATCTTAAGACATAGCTTGCATGTTCGCGATCGAGCGTGGGCCGCGCCGAATGAATCATTTGATTCGTTGTTTCGCGTCGCCATAATCTTCTCTATCTACTCCCTTGTTCCGATTCTTCATTTAATCTTTGGAATTTAAAAATTCACAATTAATCAAAAATTTTTTCTATATTATATAAACAATTATATATGATGATTATATATATACAATATATATATATATACTCAATGTTAGTCCTATCATTAAGGTGTCAAAAATAATGAATACCAATTTTTATTATTAATATGAAAACCAGGGTTGTTTCATACACCCATGCATGCTACCAGTCCATATACAACACAGCCAGTGATTATACCTATAGATATAGGTTCTACCTGATTCCCCATCGAGCCGGTGAACTCAGCTTCGGATGTAGTCAGGGTGAAGCGAGGTGGTGGCCCTGGGGCGTCGGGTCACCCAGATTTCAATCTAGATACAGCATTCCTCGGTTAATTAGTACTGGCTGACCGGCCATGAGCTCCATCACTGACCGAACTCATATAATGCTACGCATAGTGCCTGCTCATATCCACACAAGTGTGCATACGCATATTCATATACATAATCATAAGTCGTCTCTTAGTTTGACCACTGTCCAAGTGCACTTGACTGCTTTGACCCCTGAGGTATCCAAGAGTCTAATATGTAAAACGAGATTCTATCTCACGTACCGTATACACTTATTCATAATACAACAAGCTTATCCCACGAAAAATAGAAAATTATATATTTTTCGCAGAAAAAAATGTTCAAAATAATATCAGAACTCGATACGAATTTTTAATATATCTTTCATTCTTCATATAGATCAGTTTCGTCCGTCTTACGATGCACCTGGAATTCTCGTGTACCGTATATATAGCTAACCTTAAAAGTGCATAATTCTCGTGAAACCACGTAGAGCATCGGCATCGATGTAACCTCGTATATCTCGTAAACGGCAGCGAGAGTCACAAGGTGAATTTATTATACGGTGATTTAACTTTGCCGCCGCTACTATTATGCAACTCTATGGCTGAGACTCAGTGGATGTTTTCAGTCTACGGTGTCTCGTGGTAGCGCGAGGTCGCTCGCATTTTGCCACGAGGAATACAAGCGGTCGTTGTCATCGCGTAACCAGTCTCGTCTGTCGCTACTGTAGCTGACTGAGGAAGGCTTTAGGATAAGCAGCGACAACGGCAGAAGGGTTAGATACACGAGAGCCAGCAACAGCAGCGGCTGCGGGAGCAATCTCTTGGACAATTAGCCCGCAGTTCGTGACGGGACCCTCCTCCGTGCCTCCTCCTCCTCTTCTTCTTCGTCCTATACTTGTACGATATTCTGTATAGTCTCCTTTGTATATCTTAACACAGGTATCCCAACTCACTGTCTACTCCTTGCCTCCTGGTCCATTTGGACTATGGAGTTTTTCTGTCTTACGGTCTTGCGAGTTAGTTTGCTCCGAGTCTCCAGATCTCTACCTGCCGTTTATAACTAATGACCCTGGCAGGTGCTCGACGGGTCCTTCTTCTCTTGCTATTCTTATTCCCTGATGCGTTTTTATTTATTTATTTTTTTTTTTTCATTTTTCTTTTTTTACATTTCTGTATACTCGAGAATTGCGCGCTCATAGGCATTCCGGACTTAAATATCGTACAAGTGATTGATCCAGTACTCGATTGATTGATTGATTGGAATATTCGTAAAACAAGCGGAAGTCTCGCACCACATGTAGGAAGTTATTCTTCGGGAACCTTCCAGTTCTTTTAGAGTGGGTCACGTATGGGTGTGCATATTTAATTCATGTATCCAGGTAACCATTGTTCGTATGATGTACAGTTGACATCAAGTAGGCACTGTTTATCCATCGATGGGACCAATACGAGTGGGTCCTATACGTAAAGGTTAGGTTATGTTATTCCACTGCTGTAATAACACGTCAACTTTAAGAAAATAATTTTTAGATCCTCCTTTACATTTTTCCGATTACAATGAGTCGTAACTTCAACGATACCCTTACACCGTATATACTCCGTACCTTATTTTTTAATATTTCCTACAGTCAAATATACCCCGTACCAAAAGACTTACTAAAATTTATTCATAAATTAATCGTCTATCGATCCCACCAAAATAATTAATTAAAAAATTGTTCTTCACCATCAAGCATATATAGTACACATAAATATAACTTTTTGAAATGCTGCGCGAAATAGATGCTTTATATACTGCAAAATGGCTTCTGACTTTCAATACTATATCTGTATGTATTTCTACTGATACAAAACCAAGTCTTATCATTAGACACAAAGGTTAGAAGTCATTTTTTACCGATAATTAAATTTTTAGAGTAACAAGTGTATATATACTATGTATATCCTAACTAAGCACGAAACGCTAAGAAGGAGTCTACTGGAGGGGTGCCGCATGGCGTGCAGTAATATTTATATAACCTGAAATGGGAGACGGCTGGTAATGGCCATCACTGACGATCGCTACGAGGTAATTAATTATCGAACTCTCGCTCAGCCGCTTAACGGCGGGGCCGTACTAAGTCAGCGGGAGGATAAAGAAGGAAAGTGTGGGCGAGGTGTGAACAATCCATTCATTACGCTCCATCATCGCTTGGGATGCTGAATCCCCATTACTACTTACTTCCTTCCCAATATACATTTATACCTATATATACACTGAATCAGTCGGAATAGATCTCGCTGCAAGATGTATCATCGTACGTAATGGAGCTTTGTCAATAGAAAAATTGACTACTAATCAACACTAATTACATATATCCTTATAGGACCCTTAAAGAAACTTGGGCTTGAAAGAAATTTACGAATCGGTGATGATTTTGAAATTTTAACGATTCGTTCTTTTATTTTTATTTTAACATGAAAAAAAGCTTTAGACTACGTATAAGCTATACTGGCACATTTAATTGTCTTTATTAGTTGACTGTATGCCTATGCAGTTGTATTAGTACAGTACGCGTGTACGGATCCGTTCGTGTCTTCGAGCGGACGTTGTTATTACTACTGCTTGAGGCTTGGATGTCTTCTTGCGATATAAAAACGTGCTGGTCCGAGAAAAGGAGAAAATGGGAGAAAAAGAAAAAAAAAAAGTTCATGTTTCCTGCTATAGGAAATCATGTGTTATACTTTGTAGTTATTATTAATGTTACGATATGATTAATGCTACGGCAACGCTTTCTCAATACTTTGATACTAATTTCTTTCGATTTTTTTTTATCGATATGTTATCCCGTTATAACGATCGCGACAGTACCAAAATGTCAATCGTTATACCGATCGCGACACGAGTGGACCTAGCAGGTGACAGAATATCAATCGGTAAAAAGTGACGCAACGATTGTAGCCGATAATAGTCGATCGATGTCAGGCCAAATCCTTGGTTTAGATCGTATAAAAAAAAATGTTTTCTATACCAAAAAGTTGAATTTTTCTTTGCTCCACGGACGATCATATACCGACGTGATCGGTATGACCTTTTTTCAATGATAGCGTCAGTGCTGATATTAGTCTTAGAGGACCGGCTGTCTGGTGAATGTCAAATCGACGAGCGTCTCGTGCACTAATCCCTTAATATCACTTTACAAGGTGACTCGTGATCCTCGAATGTCACGGTATAGGCGTGACACGAGTTACCGGTTATCAAGAGCGTAGCATCTGGTCGGCCCGAGGCGCTAGGCAAGTATATATATATATATATATATATATACACACATATATCGAATCCAAAGTATATCGCCGATATATCGACAGCACCGCCTCTTTTTCTCAAGATAGCAAGTAGAGCCGATGTGTCCCGCCGAACCGATCTCAGGTTCCAGGTGCGTGCACGAAGAGCGACACGCAGAGAGCAGCGCCAAGAATGAAAGATAGAAAGGTCGAGTTCCGAAGTGACGAGGACGGACAGAGGGCAGGTAAAAAGAGTGCGTGAGAGAATGAGGGATCGAGAGCGTAAGAGAGTGAACGATAGTGAGAGGGGCAGAGGGGTGGGGTGGGGGGGGAGGGAAGGAGTGAGTGAGCGAGTGGAAGAAAACCGGGGTGCGTTCTCGTAGCTGAGGACACGACCTCCGTGAGCCTTCGTGACCTGAACCGGTCCGCCTCGCGTTCTATACCCGGCAGGGATCCTCAACTTTTAAAAGGAACAAAGAAAAGGGCTGCCAACTCCTTGAACGTAAATGTTGGTATGGATCGGAGACAATGAGATCGGATGAGCGCAATCGTTGTGTGCAAGGACGATTAACGATAAGTCCGCATTCAATCGGTTATGATTTAATCGATGGTATTGATTGGTTACTGATCATTCTGGTATTTGGTGATTGATCGTACAGCCACTGACACAGTGGATGATCGTGACGATCGCGCTGCATATGGATATTCTCTACGACTTTGACTCTGCAAACGAATATATGACGACTGTATATATAGCTTACTCTCTCGTTCTACGCGGGAATTTGTGTTTTTGAATACGCACGCGTTTTATAGACACGTTTCGTAAAGGTGGTTTACGCGTCTTGCCCACGCACGCACATTCCGTGCGTTCTCACCTTTCGCGAGAGCCGATACGCATATGGAGTCGTGACGATTTTAAACGGATTCCATACAGTTTGTTATGGTACATTGATTTTTATTTATAATTATCGTAATGACTGTTACCTTGTTTATTAGTCGATGTAACCAGAAACTTTTGTTATGTAATTCATCAAGAAATCACAGTCCGATCGTAGAACAATTTTGAAGGATGTTTAGCGTTATGATATACGTCCTTTTTGGATTCATTAATTTTTTTTTAACACTTTCGACTGATCTTGTTTCATGATAGATACGAACCGATATTAATTTCTAGGAGAGTATTTGGATCGTACTTTTTGAAAGAGAGACTAATTTCTTTTTTTTATTTTTTATCTCGGACAATGTATCTGCACCTTGTGTAATATCAAAGGCAACAGGTAGAGCAAAGTGACGTAAATCAGTAAGGACAGGAGGCCGCGGATCGTGCGGATCAAGACGGAACGGAATCATTGAATAGGAAAGATACGTGGACGTCGAGGGCGCCGGCGCGAGTAAACTGGTGGTTGAATAGGTGGTGGGGTGCCGCACGGCGCGAGGATTGTCGTAAATGTCTTCATCCGTAAGATATGAGATGCCGTGGGCGGCGCGCGGGTATAGTACCCTTATGGACACTCGTTTAGTTTGCATTAACCTCGACGCGCCGCGGAAGAGCTCCAGAGGACGAGTGCAAGAACGTGGCGAAGAAGACGTAACCCTGACTTAACTCCTGGATGCTATGGGAGGAATGAGAGAGGCTGAGGTGAAATTTAGAGAGAGAAAGAGAGAGGGAGAGTGAGTGGTATCGTATACGTTTATGAGAAAGTGATCATATATCAAGACTATTAGTATCTCTCTCTCTCTCTCTCTTCAGTCAGTTTTTCTCTCTTATTCAGGATTCAGAAAACCAATCAGCTGTAGCTGTACAGCTGATACACATAGGTTGAATAATTTATATGAATTTAGATATATTACGGATATTGGACGCTGCGTAAGTGTTCATATGTTGCTCCTAAGAAAATTTTACCATTTTTTTTTGTTGGTAAACGTGTAATTCCTGGACCCAGTGAAATTCCAACGTGGATCCAAGGTGTGTTGGCGTAGACGTGGGTTGGGCATGGACTCACCTTATACATATAATACGACGTAGGTATATGGCGATAGGTCGGGACCCGCGGGGTCAGAGGTGAGGCCGCACCCTGCATTGTGTCCTGCCCACGTGACCGGAGTACGCGACGTCATCCGTGTCACCGTCTATCTAACTCCCCCTTACGTCTACGTTTTTTTTGTCTCCTTAAGCCTCTTTTTGGCATTTCCATAAAGTCTACCCGACGCTGATGCAACTGAGCCGTTCTCAAATCGTTTAATTACTTTAGTAAATAAATTATTCGTATATCCTATATTTCATTGTTATACATAAATATTATTATTAACATTCTAAATTATGATGAGATTATTTATTCAGAATTCTCATCAAAGTATCTCACGTTCTAATAAAATCTTTTCTATTTTCTCTGTTATAGGTAAGATCCAGCAGCCTAAGATAAGAATGCTTAACACATGTGCGGTCCGGTGCATGGAGTCGAACGTGGAGTGCAATACACAATAATAGGTACAACAATAAAACTTTTGATTGGTCAATAACAATGGCGCGTCGATTCTTATAATTTTCTAGCTGCGTCATTAACTCGCAAACGCTTTGTCTAGATTGACGATAAAAGAAAATATTTTCAAAAATCAGCATCGCGGACGTAAATATCTGTTACGGTTCTCACTGCTTGCACGCGATAACGAGGAAGTGTTTAAGGAATTGGCGCGCGCGCATGCGCACTACAGCCACGCTTTACAAAGATCCTACGGACAGTGTAGCCACACTAAAGGTATACATAGATGCCCGGGGACTCCTTCGATTTATGGAAGCAATAACCTTTCGCGTTTAAACGAGTATGAGCGTTTCTTACTGCCGGCACGGAGCACTCTGCACTCTTCTTACCGATGCATACCCGTAATTATGTCTAATAACGTTAGAAGGGTTGCTTACGAGTGGTTGCGGATTAGGTTAGGTTAGCCTATGACCAACGTTAGAAACGAGCCAGTTTCGTATTCGTTTTTACCAAACAGCATATTAGTACTAGTTTAATATACTCGTATATACGAATACTATATGCGCGCAGAGTCCTGTGATCTAAACTCCCATGTACAAGAAGTTTCGCTCTACGCCGTTGGTAATGAAGATGTAAATCTTTGGTCCAACAAGAGTATGGCAGCCCTGGCTATTAATTCATGCATGCATTGTTACGTGTCAAGGCGTATCTGTCGGCAGATCGTCGTGACCAGATAGCGACCGAATCCCTTGCCCCCTTTCACCATCCACTCACGCTGGGTGACTTCGCTTGGCTTCCAGAAACGGTAGCGGTGTCTTCGTGGTACTATACGTCGTCCATCTTGAAAATTGTTTCGATATGTTTATGAATTTTGAATGTCTATTACATTGGGATTATTAGTGTCTTTTAGACGTATGGTGGATTTATGTTGTTTGTCAATCTTATGGGTGGTGTGTGTGTATATATACATATACATATATATATGTACATATATATGTACACCTATAGTCTTGCGTGAAAGGATTATTGTGGTTGATGAAGGTAATTTTCTCGTGGGCCTCATGGCGTCGCGACGTCATCCTAATGCGCGATATCAATGATCTACGGGTCGAGCGCGCCGTGACCGAAGCGTCAAACACATGTCCTGCACGTTTTCTGCGTTCAAACGAGAATTTAATTGCTCGAACTTCAGTGTACGCTCGCTAGTACTGAGGAGGCTCTCATTTGCATCAGAAGAGCGTGACCATATTGGGACTCTTCCGTATTGCGTAAGGGACCGTTATGTTTCTGTTTGCGCTGACGTAGAGATTCATTGCCGGAAAGGGGTCCCTGTGGATTTTGTTAATTTTTTATACATTGATATATCCAGTTTCTCATTTTCGAATACTCGTATCATACATTTGCGTGTCTTCGTTCTCTATGGATTTCTGCGCGTTATGTTAGGTGGTGGTTGTGCTGGTCTGTTATTTTTTATTTTTGTTTCGCTACAAATGGGGCCTCAACCACAGGGAAAAAACGGCGTCTATTTTAAGAAGTTGGCGTGACATTTAGAAAAAGAGTAAAAAGATAGGAGAATCGTTCTGTTATCTACCTGAGCAGGCACTTAAGTATTTTTTGTTTTGTTTTCTTTACCTTTCGGTATTTTTCTCTCGGTTTCTGATCCTGATTCCCGGGATCTTTTAACGGGTGACCCAATGTCTCCGACTGATTGTAGGCATAGCTGTAATTCCAAGGCGTTTCCACAGCACTGTTTTTGGTCCTCCTTAGGGAGGAGAGATATGTCTGAACGGCAGAGGAGCCGAGGGTTCATTAGCGAGGTATATCTGGGCCCGACATTCCTTCAGACGACCTTTGGACCCTTTGGGGTCAGGGTGAAAGAAGGTTCAGGGCCTGGACCCAGGTAACTTTTCTCTACTGGGTGTCCCAAAAGTGCACTCATCCTGAGGCTTTGGATGAGGTTCTAATCATAGGCTTAAAAAGTTCCACTGGATAAGGAACCAAAAAGAGACAGTACATTATACACAAGAGGTATAAAATATCAGCGCCGATTGCGTTAATCCTCTTAATTCCGTCACTAAGATGAATATCAATATGTGTAGGTCCTTATACAGAACCAAAATATAAATGGACTCAACACGACTGTCCTTTCCGAGAAGCAACGAGATAATATTATATTTAAAAATGGTCGTAAAACAAACCAGCGTAATACCTCAAAAATAAAAAAAAAAAAAGAAACATTTCCACGTGTATAGATTAACCTTTAATTTTGCACATTTGTTTGTCGCCTGTCAACGCCAGAACGGAGTATCTGCTCGGTGCCACGATAGGGCCCTAATTTATATACACCAACCGAAAAAACTGTTTAAATCCTGCACAAGACTCATATATCCGTAAACGCACTTATGCAGATATCACCTATACCCACAAACACGATATACCGTCCGATTAATGAATGTGAGGCAATCAGCAGGGACAACGGTAATCCAGAAGTGATAATCGGACAGGCTCCGGGGAAAAAAAAAAATTTCTGTCGGTAACTGTACCTATCGGGCACCACTGCGAGCGGCAGTTAGCATCAGGCCCGATGACGAGGATGAGGCCAGGGCCTTACTAAGAGATGATAGCGAACGCGTTGCTGGCGGCGCGCATTGGTCACACCGCAGGTGACTCGCCGTGGTCTCATTCTGACCTCTGGTCGACCTCCGTACCTGACTACTTCTCATGCTTCTCCCGTTCTCTCTCCTCACCTTTTTTTTTTCTCTCTGCCTCTCCCTCTACCCTCTCTATCACCTTTCACCTCAAACCTCTCCCCACCACTTCTCTGCGGTCACCGCTTTGCTCGCGCTAATCGCTTCTACTACCCAGCGACGAGGTCACGACGATTGTCATCCTCCGTGCCAAGGTCTCATCGAACATTCCACGCGCAATTGTTCTCTACGTAACAATGACACGATTATTGGGACCCTTGTGAAAACTGTATTTTGATTGATTTTTTGCATATTTTCTATCAGTTAATTTCACTCTTTAAAAACTTATTGATACAGATTGTTCGCGATGAGACTTTTGAACGGGCCCTAAGTAGTACGGTTCACTGGTTTTCTGATAAAAAACAGTCGTGAGGGGGATATTATATGTTGAATATTATATATATATATATATAATATTCAACCTATATATATATATAGGTGTTGTATAGAAGAGGTCGAGTACAGACATAGGGATCCCTATCGAAAATCATTCTCTTAAGCAATAGCGCGAAACCGTCACGCCCAACAGTGCGAGCTAGTCCAGCTGAGACCCATCCTTGACCTCAAGGATTAAGAATACACAGTAAGAGTGTCTTTCATTAAATCTTCTCACTGTTGATTCTTACGGATGAGGGGAAGAGGTATTCTTAAGAGACGTGGTTCCTTCGATGCCAAAGGAAGATGAGGACGACGGGGAGTGACCGAGCGGATCGTATTGAATACGTACTCCGCACTCTGGTGCCATATGCTTGACGAGTGCGAAAGCCACGTCACGCAGGAACGCACGTATACTCTTCATCATGTATATTTTTCATCCTGCTCCTTCGTCACGAACTCCATCCCACGTATTTTAAAGTCACCAGTGCGTCATTATCATCCACTAAAAAAAAAATCTCCATACGAACATTCTCGCTCAACGAATCTGGAACATATATACATATTCGCATTGAGTAACATTGAAATCCCAGTAGCTTTTAATTAATTGCAGAAATACCGGGCGTAGCGACGCCGTGCGCATTCCGTTCGCTCAAGATGGCAAATGGCGGGCACAGAGCGTTTCTTTCTGCTCGTGTACGTATGAAATATCACGCACGCCTTCACGCAACGGCCGGCAATTGCCAGAGCGATCGTTATTTCCTATACGACCTTCGGCAGCCAAAGCCCGTGGACGCCTATAGCAGTTGTCACCGAGACGAACGTCGAGCATCCAAGAAGCATAGCCCGGTTCGCGCCACACTTCTTTCCTGTCAGCTAATAAACACTTGCGTTACATACCGCATACAGGTGAGCGCCATTGTGTGGCTCTCGTAGCGGCGCGCTGCGCTCCTTTGCCTCCCACAGCAAACAGCTGATGCTAGTATACACAGCCATAGGAGCGCACATCCTTATACATACGTCAATATACATGCAAGAAGGTTATATAGCCAAGGCCCCGTTCTATGGGCCCGATCGAAGAGCCTCGACGTCCTTGTGGCGTCATGGAAGGCAGCATAGGAGGACTATGTCCCCCATAGCCATGGGGGAAGACCACCATAAGACATCGTACGGTTCTTCGGGCACGACCTGGTGACAGGTTTCGCACCAGGTGGACACCGGGAGGTAACGCGTCATACGTGCACGCATCCTTCTTCCGGCATCATGTATGCGCTCCGTGACTAATTTTTTTTTTTTTCTTCTCGTATCCTCCTCAACTATCCATGGCAACATCGTATACCATAAGGCGCATCGACCGGCTAACGAGAGTAGAGTTGAAAATGAAGATACAATTGTTTTTGTTCCTTGTATAGTCATCATTGTCACGTGGCACCCCTTTAGCGGTGTATCGCTTTACCGAGATTATACCTACTGTGTATTGTAGTACACGGGAATGAACCGTCGCACACAACTCTAGTCTCTGCTGCATTATGCATTAGTCATGATTACAAAGTAAGTGGCAAGCTTGTGGCGTCTATAGTAATAACAGCGTATTTGCGGTGCTTATGATTTTCCACTTGAAATGGGCATAACCCGCTTAATGGTCCGCGCCTTTGCTTCTCATATATATATATATATATATATATATATATATATATATATAGATCTATATATATACATATATAAATATGTATATATATCTATATATGCAACACCCGA
>JARPRG010000005.1:1017370-1028116 GCA_031001745.1 Hartigia nigra
TGACTTCCACTCGTCCGGCTCCTTCATGACCCGGACTCGAACTCGGCGCACCACTGTCCTCACGTCCACACTTTCTCTCAAGCAGGAGGTGAAATTCCCTCGCGAACGTGATCGCGCCTTCCATAGATATCCATTCGCGTTATAGTTTTTCTTCTTGTTTATCCAAAGCCCACGCTATTCGTTATTTCCTATAACTAAATAAAACGTTTAGGCACCTCGTGTATAGTCTGACGTCTTTATACTGGATACTATGTAGTTTATTTCATATCTATATGTATAACACGTATGACCAGATACACCCCTTAGATATATCAACATTTGTCTTCCTGTTCAACGTCGTCTAACTGTGCAAAGGATCCCAGTAACTGTTTACGCATATACCGATAGAGCAGCGTGTACTTAGAAGCGTCGCGCAGTCACGGCTATAAATTCGCGCGGGATCGGACCGCGCCGATTTAACTATGAATATTTATGAATTTCTTACGAGCCGTCGAAACGGAGACATTCGAGAATTTCGTAAGAGGTCGAGCGCATGTATAAGGAGATTGAGAGGTAGTAGCGTCAGCCAGGAAGAAAGAAAAAAAACACCAATAAATAATCACTAACTAATCAACAAACAAACAAAAAAAAAAACAAATCGGTACCACGATTCAAAATAGTAAATACAATATAACGTCATATGGATTTTCTCATAATAAAAGCAAGGAGAGTACACATGCGCGGTTTTAAACGTTAAAAGGGGCTTTCTTATAACTCCCGCGCAATTAGAGCACCGTATAACCCGGTACTATTGCGCAAAAGTAAAAGCGATCCTTAATGGGCATCCATCGATCTACGGGTTCCGTGGATCCTCAATGCTGAAAGGAGTTCGCGATAATCGCCGAGCGACAGGACTATCGCGAAAACCTTAACGATCCCTGCCGCGCGCAACCCGACAGAAACTTTAATACGTATTCAGCCGCGTCGCTCTCCGTTCGTCATTAGCGATCGTAGCGGCGAACGCGGCAATTAGAGTGCAGCCACGCTTATTGGAACTCTTATGGGATCGCGTATGCAGATCCATGTCGCGTATAACGTTGCGCAAGAGTAAAAGTCGCGTAATCGTAACGTCGTACGTGTCGCCGAACGGAGAAGGGTCCCTGATAACTATGTAGGTGTAACTTATGGTAACAAGGGACGTACTGGCAGGAGACAGACAGTCGAGGTTGGAGCATATGCGAATACGTGCATATGCACTCGATGCACTATGCGAGCGGACGGGGGAACAGCGCAACGTTATTTCGCTCGTTAGAAAGTCATGAATGTGGAGCTCGAGTTTGTACGTCTTCCGTGATATGTTATACACACACGTTTTACCCTCTTCCCATCCCACGTAGACACAAAGCTGAATATCGATCCGTATTCGATCACATGGAAATCAATAAATAATATCGATAATGGTTCAAGATTAATAACGAACTCGAGATGATCGATTTTGTCATTTTTTTTTTCTTATCGCTCGTTGCGATCGCTGAATTAGACCTGTTGGATTTGTTTCTTGGAGTTTTTTATCAATTTTAAAATTTTTATGGTACTAGCTTGTGTTACGGATGGAGGAATTGAGGATTTGCCAAGTCGAGCCATACTTTCTAACGATTCGGTCCGGAGCATGATCTGACCCGGGACGACCTCGTGTTCGAGCTCAGTTAACGTGTAACACCTTCGCGCCTCTAGCGGCCGATCGATTAATCACTGATAAGCGATAATGCCCGCAAGCCCCGCTCTCTATATGCGTAGAGACTACGTACGATCGACAGCGATTGCAATCGGCTCGATCGCTCGTTTCGGATATGCAAATCGATCATGAACGTATTAAAGCTCCCGGCTCTCTACAGGCTTCCGACAAAGCGTGGCCAAGCGGTTTCGATTCGTTGCTTTCGTTAATGATCGGCATCCGGACGCGTGGTCAGCACCGTCCTGGGTCCTACACTGGTGCAGTAAGTATATGCTATTACTATACTATCACCAGTACCAGTGCTGACTCTGTTAATTATCTTGAAAGCCACGTGCGCGATTTCTCCTTCGCCGACACTCAATTTTCTTAGATTTCTTAGATCACTGGATGATATTTGAGAAATATCATTGTTTATATTTTTTTTCTCTCTCTTTTTTTTATTATACTAATTGTATACAATATTACAAGTATGATCGATATGTTATGGATTCGTTAAGATTTTTTTTATATCAATTTTAAAACAGGATATACGCATTTAGTTTGACTCATTAAACGGTACGAAATTTTAATCTTATTTTTTAAGATACGACCTCTCTTTCGCTCTCTCTTTCTCTACCTGTAGAGTCTTTCTAGTCCGAACTCTGCTCGATTTCACACTTCGTTCCGTACAAAAGGGCGCTTGTCACCCTCATCGCACTCTCACTCAAGTCCCATTGTTCGGAATAAAGGGCAAAGCTTTTGTTCAGAGTGAAAATCTTGTACGCAACCATACAAACTGAACAGTTACTTTAAATCGTACTAAGTACGTACCGCCATACTTGTTTTAACAATAAACAAAAGATTAAAGGTTACTCAGAACTCTAAAAGCGTCTCCATGGTAACTCCTCCAGCTAAAATAAATTTTCAATGTAAATATACACACATATTCGAAGACTAGCTAAAAAAACTATAATTTTACGTAATTTACAGTATTACCCATGATCCCGAACTTTATCAATATAAATATTTTGAAAATCCTACGCCTAACGTAACCTCCTGCACTGTTAATAGCTTAACGTACATTGAATCGTTAATGTGAAAAACTTGACTTGAAGTTGCCGCCTTCGCAGGAGCAAAAGTAGGAGGATCCATCTCGTATCCTTTTGTACTAGGTGGTCGCACGAGCCGCGTGGCGAATCGTTCGGGGAAGCCACAGGAGTACGTCTTCCGGGTGGTCTTACCAACGTTAAAGAGCAGCAGCCTGCAGTCTAGAATATACCATAGATTATAACATATAGAACGTAAACTCCTCGTCTAGCTAAGAACAGAATCCAGCCAGGTTTATGGTTAGGTTATGTGGGCACGTTGCCAGGGTAGCCGATGATCCTGCTGGATCCAGAGTGGTTTTCAGTATCGTACCAGATGAGGTTAGGTATATCCATCTATAGATAGATATAGTCGCCGCGTGGGTGTTCGTGAGTATCAAGAAGTTTATCGGTTAATTCGTATGCATCGGGCTCCCGCTCGTTAGTCTATGACTAATTATGTCTCGTTATAGATTAATGCTTAATTACCATCCAGCCGAGGTTCCACGACCAGTTTTGGTTCTATCAGTTTGATCTCCCAATACCAAGACTGTCTAATAGATTACAGTCGGTATATGCCGGGTACCAATATGCACATACATAGAAGCCTATGGTGACTCTTTAGAACGTATATATGCTGAACTCTGGAAAAGCGTTAGAACTATTAGATGAAAATGGCATTTGAATTCCAAACCTTTGAAATGCACGTTATTGACATGAGCACATAAACGCATCCGCATTTTCTGTGCTATGCCGGGAGAAACCTTATTCGTATCCACATATGTATGTGAATATTGTATCCTGAGCATCGTCCCGACACGTATCTCGTTATCATTTAAGGATGATTACGAAACGCACGGCGTGCGGCTGCTTTGAAGAGATGATGATTGCGCTCGCGCGAAGATGAGCATAGAATCACGAAACGCTTGAATCTTTCTCTTCTGCGTAGACACATGTGTACTCGCGATACTCTCTATTCCTTTGTAACGTATAATTCTTGTGTATATAGGTATATCCATCCATCCATCTGTCTATAGTTCCATGAATTTTTCATCATTCCATTCTTGGTGCCCCATCGCAAAAGATGTAATAGACATATAGGTTAGGTACACCTCCTCCAGTTACCATCTGATGAATGGATACTCCTCACCTCCAGTTCATCCTCCCGCTATGATGATGATTATAATCCTCCCTACTCGTGGATGCTCACAATGACAGATCTGGGTTGCGGTGGTTACGTTGCCGTTGCGTCACGATTACCAGGAACGCCGCTCTTAAATACACTGAGAAAAGATGGACCCAATCAGAACATTCATTATTACGATCATCCACTGAATCCATCGTATCCACGTATTTTTGATAAGGAAAGAAAGTCAGTGCAGTACCAGCTGGCAGGATGTTGGTACTCGTCAGTCTGATCATGATTCACGTCTGCATTGGGTCATATATTGGCTTATGGACCGAGCGTCAATCCTCAGCCTCCGAGCAATCTCCACATTTCCATCATCGTCTCGTTAGAGCTACCGATCGATCCCCCAAGAGTCAATCTGGCATAGCGGTGGTAGTGAGGTACACTGGTACACGTACCCAGCAGTCTCGTGACACGTTGAAAATGTGGTAAACGAATGTGCTACCTTTAAAGGGCATTCACATGTGGGACCATCTCGTACAGGTACCTTATACCCAGGTCTGACTACAGACCAGGTATATCATGTATCTGTTCCCTTACCTAGTCCTGGTGCCTTCTCCAAGTCGATACGTCCTGTACCGATCCATTATTATCTTTGATCGAAATATGCGAGCGTTGCCGATCCGCCGGCAGCAGCCCGCCAACGTCATAGACAGCTTGTATCTTTATCGTATCGATTCGGCTGACAAACTGGAGGATAGCGCAAGACGAATAGCCGATCTGCATGAGGTATGGAGTCGTGCGCATTGCGATTAGTCAGGAAGACTCTACGTCGTGCTCTAATGGGCATCGTTAGCCGTTTCGCTTTGGCGTATGCAGCTACATACGTACGTATGGAGGAGGCTCTACGTACCCTACGCGTTGGTACTTCACCTGTATCTGGCCTAGCAAACGATCCAGCTGTTGAGTTCACATCCAGCTCAGCTACCTGATTACGTTCTCTATACGAGACGTCTGGCTACGTAGATCGTCGTTTATTGAGATTCCTGTGGAGGCTAGTGACGATTCCAGGTACGATTAAAGTATCTTCGTTCCCTATTGATACACCACGATGAAAAGGGTACAAAGAGTGTCTCGGGTACAAAGTGCTCCAGAGGACGATGTCTGTAGCTACTCCCTTTCCAGCAAGTACGATTCAGCCGTGCTCAGCTTTTTCTTACGGGGTCTCTCGTTATACGCGTGACAGAAGTGGGTCGGAACACGGGTGCGGTAGCCAGTCACGGAGAAGGTATACGATCTCATTCCGTGCACGAGGGTAATGATAATTAATCCACCAGAGAGCGCTCCTTATGTCGGACCCTGGTCGACTGGCCAGGCCGTTCTAGCCCAGTGTGTATACACGTCGCATTGATAGGTTAGGTATAGAGGCTGAGGTCAGCTGCGCGTCGGTTGCCATTGACGATCGTCCTAGCCTCTCCCTGTTTCTCATTAAACGATTAATAACGTTATCGGGTACGCGTTACCGTTTCAGGAAGGCCCGGTTAACCCTGCAGAGTTTCGCGGAAACTATTTTAAAAGGATCAAAAGAATTTGTCTCGTTAGCGAGTCAATGCACTGGGTTATACGTGTATGGCGATTGTGTGGTTATGTTTCGCGCCATTGTCTTTATTGCTGGGCGACGCTTCTCGTTACGGTTACGTATGTCCCCGCCAGGGCGCAGCACTGCCGCGAAAACATATTGTCATAAGCGAAGCGAATGCACGAATAGACGTCTCTCCACCTCGAGTGTGCCGAAGATTTATTACCTTCGTGGCTGGGGCACGAGTTCGTTTCAGACTTTCCCAGGTACGTTGTATTCCACGTTCCGTGATGTTGCTGTTGTTACGTTTGCCATACGTCTGCTATACCGCACTGTTTCCTACGTTGTTACTGTTGTTACTTGTTGCTCGCGTTGCATCCCATCGACGCCCGCGTATCCTGCCGTTTACTATATGGATATATATATATATATATATATATATGATTACACACATGTATCCAAGTACCATCATAGCCCTGCTTCACAGACTCAAAGGAATACGAGAACAAGGTAATGCTATTTCGAGCCATTAGTATAAACACAATGAGGTAATCGTGACGCGGGGATGGGATCGCGTGAACGCCGACATGATTTAGAAATGCGGCCATGTCGAAATCGGAACATGTGTCGGAGATGTGGCCCCGGTCGGAGTCGTGCACTCGTGATCCTTGCGCCGGCAGGAACACGTTATTTATGCAATCCCTCCTGCCTCACACTACCCGTACGGTTCTGTCGAGGAGAAAGAAAAAGAGACGAGAAGAACAAAAAAGGACGATAAAGGAAAAGAATTAATAAGACAAAAAATTATGTATATACACTTACCCATCGATATAGTCTTGACTCTTGCGAAAGTCGACGTATTCATGCCAGGTTATCGGTAACCTCTACGTGCTGCATTTATACCATTAGGTATACGTCACTGTGTTCATCCATGTTCACGATGTGCTCATGCTTCTCGGATCGAAGTTTTGTCTTACATATACACGTACGACTGTACTATCCAGCGTTCTTTACGTGGACCCATGCTCCAGGGTACGTGAAATCGTCAGAGACGTTGGCCCTTCCGGGCACGAAACACGCGAGCCAGCAAAATCACCACTGACTACCATCCATGCTCCTCCGTCGTTCGTACCTGAAGCAACGCGTCCCGTTCGTAGCACCGGTCCTTATCTAAGGAGAGCAACAGACTGCCAACGATTTGCCGGTGCTGGCTTCCAAAAATAAATCACGCAACGCCGATCATTAAGGCCCCGGACTCATCCCCAGGGCGAGGCAGCCGCAAAAAAAAAAAAGCATATCCCCGACTTACCTTCGAGAAATTATGCAGACCGCGTGCTGGATGATGGTAGGTTGGTAGTTACCCAACCTACGTTTTGCGAATACTCGCGAATTCAAAACTACCTTAATGTCGAGCTTATTGGACGCGTGGCGCTTTACGGTAATACAGCACCTGCGCCTCTTCATTATAATATGTAATAGAATATTTTTTTTAAGTTACCCTGTACATAAAAAAATTTTTTTATTTCTCCAGTTAGTACTTCTCGCATATAAATATGTCCTTGGTGGTTTATATTCGTCGTTCAAAAAATGCCTTAAAAAATTATCTGCATTTTCTATGCTACCGTTTATTTTTGAATGGTCCTGTACGATAAGACAGAAGATCGGTCTGTCTGACGGTCGTATACTGCCGCCGGGGACAATTACGCAGATGTGTGGCTGTATGGACGCGTGAGCGTGGCGTGCAGTCAGGCCCCTGGTTGGGATACGTGCGTGTTAGGGCACACCTATATAATGTAAACCTATGCTCCCGTCGTGAATTAACATTATCCTGTATTGGTTCGCGTATGTATGTACACGTATGAAAAACGGACGTATGTCACGTGTGTGCGTGGTGGTTCACTCGGTGTGATTACAGAGCGCGAGCCTCTGGTTGCCCCCGGCGCGTGCGTCCCCATCAAGTACATATCCTCCCAGTTCCACGTTCTAAGAATCTATATGTTGTACCTAGAGGGAAGGCCCCTTTTAGGCCCAGGACCTGCAGCAGTTTAGCACACTGCTCGTTAGAAATTACGTTTGCCAAGAAGCCAAGGAACTTTTGTCCGAAGTTCTTGGAATCGATTGGTACTCGAATCCCGTGAGTTTTAGATCCTTTTTTCATGCATTCTTACGAATCTTATGATTTCGTCTTTCGAATATTTCGGAAATTGCCACTTTTTTTCACGGGGATTCAGGAAATTTGTTGAAGCACGTGAAAGCTATGATTTATCTCTCTATGGTCGTTTCTGCGTTTAACTGACGAAACGATAATGTGCGACCCAGTGAACTTTCACCGGTATTATATTGTGGTAGCAATTTACACGGGAGTGCTGGTCGGTAGGTAATGGCGGCTTGATGTAACAAAACGGAATTCCGGAATTGGGCGTGAGCGTTATTACCCTATTTCTCTATTTTCAAATACACTTGCATGCGTCATTGAATATTTTATCGTTATAAAGAGTATCCTTGCTAAAGGCTATCTGAATAATATTTCTAACTTATATACTGTCTTGTATACGTGAACGGCACTAAGAGCCGGTGTCATCGACAACATTTACGCACGGATGCGCTCAGAACCGTAAACCGTGCACCGTGGCAGACAAGCCGGCCATCATCATTACGCTGATCTACATCTACATTGTCATTAGAGAGCCCGACCGTGGCACATCGTCCTCAAGAAACAGCCGATACGTAGCCGCGACGTTCAGGTCTGAGACTCGTGCAATCAACTGCGTGAAGAGAAGTTGGACGAGGAGAAAAAAAGCGTAAGAGGAAAAAAAGGAAAATGAAAAGCAGAAGATTTTCTATGTGGAAGAGTGCTGGAGGTGAAACAAAAAAAAAGGGTACTTACGCGAAATATAAAAATGATCATATGGAAGAAATTTTTTCAAAATGAATATTAAATGAGAATAATGATTCCGAAGTTTGAGGAAGAGTCCAAGAGGAAGACGATCGCAAGAACGTGGCGGATGAAGAAGAAAAACGGGACAGATGGTATCTCTCCATATTTTACCTTACCAACGCTCACTCGTCTTCCTGACCAATACCGATCACTGTTATTACGTCGTCGATGCTCATCCGTCCACGCATCGCTTACTCGTCCACTATCTTTTTGCGTTTCGTTCCTGATTTTACGCGCTATCGCATTCCCCGTGTCTGTAACTTCGTATCGATCGCATCGAATCGCCTTTGTGATTTTTTTGTTTTCCTTAAATTATGAAGGATAAAATCCTATAGCAGTGGAAAGATATACCGGGATTATACGTGACGAAGATGACACGATTAAATCGAAGTCAACTGACCGAATAGCCCCCATTTTTTTTTAACGAACTGAACATTAGTCTCGGGCACTTAATGAACAGTGATTAAGAGTAAGATTGTGGTGCGATTGCGCAAAGAGCCCATTTATTGTTAGATACTTTTTAGCGGAGCGTCGAACAAAGAAATAAGGGAGCGATTCATAAGCTCCGGCAACGATAGCAATCGCCGTGTATGAATCGAAGGTCGTGGGTCAGCAATACCAAACTTGGATATTCAGGTAGCGTTATTGACAGGCGTCCAATCGAAATTGAGCAATTACTCGTAGATAATTAGGCGGTTTATAACTCTATAAATTACTCGAGTCCAGTGGCGGGCAGCGGCGGCGGACGGGCCGTGAGCAGCAGCGGCGGCGGTGGTGGCGTCGGCGGCGAGCCTTCTGAAGATCTCCAAAGACAATGGGTCTCTTGGTTAGAGAAACAATGGCAGGCTTGCTTCGGTGCACGGTTCAGCGCTATAAACAATACCCAAGAGAGGCCCGGCTGATAGGGTCAGGGGGTCAGCCCCCGCGGGAGCTCATGACTCTCTTTACTCCTCTTCATCTACCTCCCTCTCTTCTCTCTCGTCTCATCACCAACGTGTTCACTCACTTATACTCTTATACGTACTGAAGCAATTTCTTTTTTTGTTCTTCTCTTCTTCGTACACACTCCTTTCTCACCACATCAATGTCCGTATAAGGTCCATCCTGCGTACGAGTTACGCTGTTTCATATGGCCCCTATGGCATTGCGTGGCCTCTGTGACCTCCTCTGGGCTATATAACGGAAATGAGGGAAAAGTCAAATGAAACGTAACGAAAAGAAACCCGCGAGATCCCTTCGAAAGATATCCGCGACTTTACTGGCACGCTTTAAATTCGAAAGGTAGAGAGAAATGTGAGACAAACGAGCGTGCACATGCTATAGCCTCGAAACCGGCACCTTTTCCACTTTAATAAATTCTTACTTCGTTACCCTCGATATCTGGAACGCAGTGCCGCGACTCTCTCGCTACACGGTATATATATATATACACACGGCTATACGAAATGCACTGGGTGCATAGGTGTATGGGATATGCGGCGTGGCTGCCGGGAGGCTTCAGCAAAGGTCACGCTAAGGTCAGGTAATGACGGACCGAACTCTGCAATCACAGGAGCGCGCCACGCCACGTGGCTTGCCGATCCCCGACTAACGCTCTGTGCCTCGTGCTTTCCATGGCAAATACTACCATCTAGGATAAAACGGCCCTTTTTTTTTAGTATAAATTACTATGGATGTGAAAAATTCAAATTTATTACTTTTAATCGTAAAAGTGCTATATTTATACATTTTTTTTTATATTTGGAATATATTTTTTTTGTTAAGACTATAGTTTAGAACTTCTTGGTATCTTTTTTGAATTTTTTTTTTCGCTTCGTATTCCTATGGGTACTCATGGAATGGTCAGGTATAAGGTCAGGCCCCGTTCGCAATGCACGGTGTCATGGGATTAAATGACCGGTGGTCCCGCGAGGTTGGTCCCTCAGTCCCATAGAACTACACCATGGCTTCGATAAGAAGCGTAGAATTTCTATAGCGCCGAGTCACTCCCTTGTAATTACATACCGCGAGCCAATAGGGGGTCCCCATCGACAATTAGGCCATTTTGGCTCCCTGTTTACCGTTCGATCGATCCCATTCGACGATAAACACTCGTCTACACTATTTCTCCTAATGCATTAAAAGTGTGTGGAAAGGTGCGCCTACGCGAGTTTACCCATACGTAATCCAATTCTAAATGTCCAGAACGTAGAGCGGAAAGTGCAATCAGTTAATCGAGTTAATATTAAATCGGTGTAAACCCTCTGGGTGACTTGGCGGGCCCAACCACAACGCAATTATCGCGAGGCCGCCCTATCATAATTATACGACTCGCATATCTCC
>JARPRG010000005.1:1032720-1048209 GCA_031001745.1 Hartigia nigra
TAGATAGTACAGATGTTAAGTTAGGCTCTGTAAAGAATGTTAAGAGCCAGATCGAGTTTTGAAAAAATAATAATTATCAGGCTCGGGATTTTTCTTTCTCTGTACTTTTACAGGTGAAGTGAGAGTCTAATCTTATCGTACAGTGACCCCCAAGAGGTGACTTTTTTTTAGGTCTGTAATTTAGACAGATTAGATAGGTGGCCGGGTCTGCTGGTTGCGCAAGGTATTTGGGACTTACTTGAGAAGGTCCGACAAAAAGCCAATCAAGCTGTGGAATAGGATCGATTAAAATCTAATCGAAGTCAGCGCGGTGGCTTAGTGGGGGCCTCCTTCTGTGTCTACGCGATACGTGGAAAGGGTCCACGTGTCTGTAACACCGGAACAGTGGTGTTCCGCGAAAGGGTAACAAGTATCTATCTCTAAAGGCACGTTGTTTATAACAGGATCTAAAGGGAGGTCGTACTTTAGGGCCTCTTCTTTCAGATGAGCTCTATTGATCACTGCCTACAGAGATATTTCCCGGAAGCCTGATAATGAGTGATACGCCCGAAACATTCATTGGGGGCCCCTCTTACCTCCATTACAGTTTGAGTCCGTTCTCAGAGAATGGGCCTTCACAGTGGTTCTCAATCGTTAAAATCGATCATCAAGCATCTTGAGCTCTCAACGTTACCGCTTATGGGATTTA
Source organism: Hartigia nigra (assembly GCA_031001745.1). Taxonomy (NCBI): domain Eukaryota; kingdom Metazoa; phylum Arthropoda; class Insecta; order Hymenoptera; family Cephidae; genus Hartigia; species Hartigia nigra. The sequence continues at coordinate 1,033,409 of JARPRG010000005.1, forward strand.
CGTACAAACGAAGGGCCTGTCACTAAAATTGGGACTCCTCCCACGTGATGATAATTATCTAACGATAATTACGCCTCGCTTCAACAGTCTGGCAATTAATAAATATTTAACACCGTGGGAGAGAACCTGTCCGGAACCATGTTTGGATCAATCGCCATGATTATCGTGGATAATTTGTGATCGAAGTAGATAGAACGAAACGTTCGTTCTTTCTATTGTCAATCAAGTGATTATTTAATTTCGTAAAAATATTCTAATTCGCACCAACTACCGATCTCAGACGACTCTTATACGAACTCACACGAACGTGTCCGATCGTAGGAATTGCCAGAGGCTTTCGGCCTATTGCATCAGTAGACGGTGGTTGGGCCTCACGATATTTCAAATCGAATTTACAGTCAGTCCGCGCGGTTCTCGTGTAAGCAGATACTCGGGGTTAAGTCGGGGTCCCTTGCGTATAAATTTCGTCCGCTTCGAGGTATATTCGACTATTACAAGGTAGCACGGGTCGCTGCTGGCACGAGATCAGATCTCGTGGTAACGGGCAGTGTCAACAAATCGTAGGCCGGACTCCATGCTCGTAGAGAAGGACAACAAGGTGGACTACGAGGATGAGGAGTAGGTACCAGGGTCCATAGGTAGATGAGAAGTACCAGACCATATATACCATACACGTATACACTGGTGATACCAGTTGGTAGTTGTTGGTAGTAAAGAAGGTAGAGATGCCTCAGTATATGGTATATATAGAGAAGGATAAACCAACCGGTCAACCGCGGCGCGCGATCCTATCAATAATTATAATTATCATCGTGTCCATGGCTCTAATTTAACGAGGGTCCCACTACACACGTCACGCTGTCTCAGGATCCCTATCTACGATCATCGTCGTAGTCGATCGACCTCCGGAGAGCGACTTGAAGTCGTTGCCGATGACGTGGGATCCCATTCCCTATTATTATACGATCTAAAGAGAGAACGAAAAGAAGGGAGGTAGAAAGCAGCGGGGATTAGAATTTACGAATGATTGGGTCATTAGAAATCGAATAAAAATATGGCTAAACGTTAGCGCATTTAACGGGCGTTAATTATCGATAAATCCTCGATAAATCTGCAACCACGCACTTTCCTGGCTCGTGTACGCTACCTAGAAGTCGCGTGGGTTGGTTCGCTCCAGGCTTCCTCTTGCACAGGACTTTTACTACAGCATCCAGGATGCCCAAGGATCTCTCTGGAACCAGGCTAAGAGAGTCCCGTCCGAGGTTTTAAGCATCGTCGTGCTCCGCGGACATGATTGCATTTGCATTATACACGCGCGGCGTATCGCAGATTTATCTGCCCCTGGGGTTTATTTATTTAGAGTTATGGCAACACTGACCGACCGACACCGCGGCCAATAACGTATGGTAATGGGGGTCCAGGGCGAATTTTCTGCCGTGTCTCACTCACTCGTGTTTCTTTCTTTATCCCTTCCTTTATTACCCACAGATAATCGTAACACGAAAAGTTCATTCGTTCAACTCGTGAACTCTCGACCTCTGACCGGTATTAGTCTTTCTTTTCATCTTTGGTAACTATTCGTTACTGATAGCTTTCTTTTTTATTTTATTCATCTCTCAGTATTGCCAGCCAACGCTCGTTTACTACTCTCCTCCTTGTCAATTAGTTGTCTGTGCTTCTACATTTTCCTTTCTATCCATTCCCATTAACGTTTCTCCTGGTACCATTCGCCAATTTATTATACGCCGCTCGTCGTTTCCATTACCTACATATGTACACGTAGAAATATACAGACTCGCTTACCTAAGACAGTTAACTGAAACTGGATGTGACGCAGGAATCAAACGGACGAGCTAACTTCAGTTTGTATACCTATGGTCATGATAGCGACCGTATAAAGTTACGAATAACTTCAGGACGTTGTTACGGGGTGCGATTGTGATTTCAGCAAGGAAAGTTATTCACGTTGCATATAGGCGCTTCCTTTTTGTTCCTTCTTGATGCCGAGGATTAGTGGTAAAGGCTTCAGTTCTTCGTGACGCTGTGCCAGTAGTTGAGAGACCACGTTGTTCTTTTGCATTCTGCGGTTTTCGAGGTACGATGTACCTACAGGTAAAACAAAGTCAGAAGATAGAAAAGCGTCATCTACAAACTACTATGTAGAATTTGGTATCTGATAAAAAAAAAAAAAAAAAATCAAAATTCGAGAGTGAAAATTTTGTTAATTAAAACCATAAATATTTATCTTTCCATTTTCGTATAATTTTGAAATAAATATATATATAAATATATATATTAAGTAAATAGATAAATCAGTAACGCTGCACAAGTGATGCATGAATTATTAACGTGAAATTAAATCAGGTCATATTGTTTACCTTGAAAGGAGATATTACTTCCATAACGAAGATAACGAACTCGTTACCTCGTTCGTTATTTTTCTGTCTTTTGAACTTCAGTCTACCCGCCACTGTGCTACTTCATAATTTTCATTAATGCGACAAGCCCGGCTTATCTACAGTAATAATATAGAGAAGGAAGAGCTTGGTGTCAGGAACTTTTGAAAGGTGCAGTATAATTCTAGTGTCAAGGGAGGAGAGAGGACCTTTATTTTACGCGACAACTTCGAGAGACTCCTTATCCACGTCGCACCGTTGAAAACAACGTCGTCGCGGCTCGTATAACGCTTATTTTAAAGCCGACACTAGCGCCACGGCTAGGGAACTTTTATTACCCGCGAAATGGGCTATTCCTTGGGGAAAAGGGCAGCTACCTCATTAGTGCTTCTTTCTCTTATTCTTGCTTTGCTCGTACTCTCAAGATAAACTAAACTAGTCTGATCTTATTTCTTCAGGGACGTTATTCCATCCCGTTCGTTTTAATATTCATGTTCCCTTGTCCTTGTTACGTGAGAACGAAGTCGTGGCCGTTTCAACATGGCCGCCCTCAATCATCAGATAAATCTTCGCGGATAGAGCTAAACAAATAAGCGAAATCACTATCATTGTTGCTTATTAGAGTCGACCTAACTAAAGGGCATTAGATACGAAACGCACGACTGACTTCAAACGGCGTGCTCTATCTATTCCCCGAGCGTTATAGAAATGTCAAAATGTCGGTCGATAGACTGTACGGGTTTTCTCATAAGCCTCGTCTTCGAATTTCATCGTCCATCACAATCTGTTAAAATGACTATATATTTATGCGTACTTATAATATATTTTAGAATTTTATGGATTAAATTTTGTTCTCACAATTTTCTATTCCTGGTAGTTTCATATAATTGCACATAGAGGGAAGCATCTGTACCAGCTGTCGCAGTTGGCATATGTGACGTAATTCTAACTCCCACGTACAGCTATAGATCACGAAACCACAGGAAACAAATATGTACAAGTAAAACCCACCTTTCCAATCCGGCTTGTATCCGCTCGCACGCGAGCATCGAGTAAGACATAAACTGTCCAATCGGTATCGGGGTTGGGGCTGATTCAAGTATGGAACAGGAAGAGGAAATTAGTTAGCGATTTTTTCCTGTCATTATCAGCAGTCAAGATTTGCAGCTGTGAAATAAAGTTTTAATTGTTCTCCTTAATGGACCATATGAGAATTTTGACCCATAGGATTGTCTCGCCCATTGTTTGTGTTACGCTCGAACGTGCACGGAATGACGGCAGTACGATCGGTAAGAATTGACCGATTTCGACACGGAGCCTACCGAGTCAATCAATTATCAGTGAAACAACGATCCAAGCAGGAATCGGTGGGCCTCTTCAATCCAGAATCAACTCATTGCATTGGTCCCAGACTTGGTGATCCGTCGGGTCTCTCTCACGATCATGAGACACTTTTATGCCGCGTTAAGTCGCTCCTTAAAAACTACCCGATGAATTACTCGGTTCTTCAGTCCTTGTGAATCGGCACGTTAAACCGTTTTGAAACGCCATGCTAGGAGCGTTTAAGCTACTGGTCCCTCAATGAAGATCCTTCCTGGCGCAAAAAAGTCATCGGGATCTTCACAGACCCTACTACACGGAATTGACCTGGACCATTGGGTTTGGTGGATCTAACAGAGGATCCCGTGAAAATCATACCGATCGTCCATGCTCTCTGTCCTTATCTGTCCTTAACCTTTTAGTCTCTATTATCCTGACAATCCGTACCTGCCGGTCTATATTTACCTGAAATTATCAGATACTAAATTACAAATTGATAATTCAATAAGTAACTGTCACTCGACTTTTCTGTGATCGATACTAATGAATTTGAAAAATCCAAAAAGTAACTGTATGATTTTGACTTTTTTTTTCTTTACCTCTACGTAGAGAGGTCTACGAGAGTCTACGTATATAGTCGATACTCCACAAATGACTGTAGACTTGTTATACAAGAATACAAAGCAGGGCATTATATGTGTTTCTTGGCACAGCTACACATCGGCATTTGATCACCTGTACTAGATGGCGTTCGACACGCAACTCGCATTAAAGATTCACGAAGTAATTCCATCAATTTTTAACGGACACAAATGGCGTACGTGGTCGTCTCGCTCGGTTGAAATTTATCAGAAGGTTCGTCAGTGGCTCCTTTGCATAGCGGATTGCTTCGAGTGGACACCGAAAACGATATGGTTCAGCGACATGCTTGACTTTTTTTTTATCGATCCTCGTCGATTCAATACTCGCGTATATACAGTAAATCGATACTAGCGGTACCATAGGACGCGATACGGAACTCATTATCCGTGACAGAAAACGACACTGTTCGACGTGGCACAAGAGATATTTAGAAATAAAAAAAGTTGAAAGAAAATCCAGTGCCAATTTAAATTTTATATCTTTCCCATTAAATTCAATATATTCTTATCGCTGTATTTACGAAATTTCTCAAGATTATTATAAAATGCTATTTCTATATCTTGTTGCGTTAGATTCCATTCCTCCCCACTCCTCAGTCGCCATTTCGACGCTCCTTGACATTTTCCTTGGCGTGGCGCCCACCACCTACGGTACTAAATGTCACATCTTGAAAAGGACATGATCAATGTGACCTCTTGGCCACTTTGACATTCTCTGCGCGTCGCCCATCCGGATACGTAGAGAACGACAATACCGATCGGTATCGATCTCGAACAAACGTGAAAAAAGAGCAGCAGTCTTATGGCGACAGATTAAAAAATTATTCATCTATCGATTACCGTAATAAAGTTTTCTATATGGTGCATAAAATAAAAAACTTTTCAACATTTTTTTTTTCGTAATTTTATCTTATAAGAAGTTCAATGCATACATGTCCCGGGTGAATTCAGGCGCATCGACCAACGGCGGGAAAGGACGCTCACTCCGGTAAGGACGATTCGTTATTGTCCTGGGAGAATAGCGTACGCCGTTCTTCTGGTGGCGAACAGCGTGTAACACGTGGCAGTATCTTGTATCGGAGCCGCGCTCCCGCTGGTAGCACGTTGTAGTCCTCTATGCGGCAGTGCCATCTCGAGCAACGGCGAGGGTGCCAGGAATACCAGAACCAGAAGGCAGGGGACTCGAAGGAGGAGTAGAAGTAGGTATACCCGTGCAGGAGCGTAGCCACGGCGATACCTGCGGCATGCCTACGAGAGTAGATTTCCTGCCGATAGCTCGACCGCGGAGGTCTAGCGGGTACGGGCTCAACGTAACCGCGCACTATCTACTACCACGAGCACCCGGGTTCATCCGAGGTCATTGCAAGGTTGCCTTTCGAGAGGCCGCTTATCCAGGTACCTCAACGCCATCTCTGTCGACATCATCAACGATCCGGTACAGAAATCGCACTGGGTACCGTTTACGAGATCTGACCTCAACTATATATACAACCAAGTGCCCACTTAGGACTTTTTATTACACCCATGACTTTCCCTGGATATTATAATTTTTTTTTTCTTCTTTCTTTTAATGCCTCAGGCACTTCCTGCGATCTTCGTAAAAACACTTGGGATCGTGTGCACCTGTGTTCGAGAGTGCCTCCGCTAATACGTGAACGCGTGTAAATGCACATTAGAAACGATGAAGAGTCTAGTAAGGCCGTCCACGGTTGAGAGTGTACGAGTCCCGTGCATACTCGTGGCCGTAGCCCTGTTAGTTTTCACCGGAACGACACGGAGCCCGGGAGGAACGAGGTCCGACAGGAAATGCAGAACGCACCTGCGGCGACTCGCCTGGAATTCATTAGCTTAGAAAGTTCACGGTCGGATCGGTAAAGGTCGTGTGTGCTTAACGCTCTAAGATCGAGATCGTTCGACTTCGGCGGCAGTGAAATAAAAAGGTATAATATTATATAGAGGGAGCGGCCAGAGCAGCGTGCCCGAGATTTTCATCAGAATCCCCTATACATACCTGGACCGCATATATGGGTCCCCGTAACGAGTCGTTGAGTAAAGCATAAAAGTTTAACGAGCGGCCGCCTGTAAAGCTAATTGAAGAAGGAAGTGGAAGGTCGCCGATCGGCCATGATGCTCCTTTTTTTTTTTTTCTTTTCAAAGAACAAAAGTATATCCACGCACTGTACTTTATCTGCCGTAGAATCCCATTGGCGTTGGATTCGTTTCAAAAGTCAATCACTTTTATCTTATGATCGACGAGTGTGTGCCTCTGCCAACGGCGCAAATGCAAATGGCGCTGCTGCTGCTGCTCCTGCTCCTGCTCCCCCTATCGAGACGTCGCGGTGCCGACGTCATTGTGCGCGCAGGCTTCGGGCTGCTGTCGCTGCCGCTTTTGCTTCTGCTTATACCGACGCCGCCACCGCCTCGTAACTTTACGTCGCGTCGTGAGCATCGCCGGCAAGGTGCGCCGCCCCTCATGGGAAAACGCGGCATAATATATTATTTTAATGCGACGCGAATGTGGGAACCCGATCGGAAAGAAGCGTGTTACACCGTATGCATAAGCTGCAACTTCAGCAGATCGATTGATTCCACTTGCGATTTCAGTATCTCCGCGCGATATGTGAACCTATGTACATCGTTATGTATCCATTTAATGCTATCAGCGCGACGGGGCACCTACCGGTGCGCTGAGTTACCGACGAGTTTCTTCGTACCGCGACGTCGATCTTTTCTCGATCCACGTGCATAAAGAGAAATTCTGAATTTAGTAACATTCAACTGGCGGGAATTAACCAATATTAATATGCGTCTATCGATATTCGATTGGATTTATGTGATTCGCGTTAACCCGCAATTAATTATTAATAAGAATATCCATAGGCAAATGCCACAGTAATTTATATGCTAGTATTACTGTGTCGTGGGTATGTCGGGTTGCTCGATAACAGGCGCACTAATTCATTTTGATTTTGTCTTTTCCATAATGTGAAACGAAGTAAAAACGTTCTACCATGTCTGAGAGTCATCGATACATGTATATGTAAATATATCGATTGCCAATTTTAGTTGTAAATTTTACACTCCGTAAAATATACAGATATATCGTATTATACTTGGTTACATTGAAAATCTATCTCAATTTATAGCCCGTCGAATTTACAATTGACAATCACGGTAAGCGAGGAATCTTCAAATCGCACTGATTCATCGATAAGAGCTCGTAATTCGCGACGCGTTCCGCGCGTGCCGCGACGATTTGCGCACGCGAGCGTACCGAATCGAATAGATTTATTAGCGCTAGTTTATCGCGGCGGAACGCTAATAACGAATTATTGCCGAGCGCGTCGACGACGAGCATTAATCAAGGTTTTAGCCGATAGTAGGTATAGGTTAGGTGCAGGACAGATATAGCAGGTAGGCAGACAGGCAGGTACCTATCTACCAACCTACCAGAGAGTCTCAACAAAAAAAGTAAACGTGCAGAAATGCGCCAATAGAATGACGCATACCCAGCATGCAATATCAAGACCACTCATTAGTCTTGAGAGAATAACAAAAAAAAATAAATAAATAATACGAAATTGTAATACAGTCCCTTTAGGAGACTTTTTATTTTCGGAATTGTCCGGTAAGAAATTTGCAAGGTTGTTACGTCGCTTCCAGGAAACCAGTTACTTATGCTAATATCAACGTATACACCCTTCGCTACCGTTGATGAGCAATTAATACGCTTGCCCGGCTCTTGGTGCAACAGAAGATGCTAATGCACCTATACACTGCCGTCGAATGTCTCTCAATTACAGTGCAAGAAGAATTCCCAGGAAGGCGCAGATCCCTCTGGAATATCTGATGCGTCGTTCAGTTCCTTCTGCAGTTGCAGCAGACAATCTCCCTTTCCAGCCCCTCGCTCCATAGAGATTCATTCGGCAATTCCATTAGTATCAGGCAAATGGAACGCATGGCATTACACGAGCCAAATATATAGATATACTATACAGGCATCATTGGATGTCCAGCGCCAAGAGCACCGCTGGATGTTGATCTGGTTAAGCTGATGCCTGGGGCGTTTGCTGGTCGCCAGTCGTCGGTCGTCGGTCGTCGGTCGCTGGTCGCTGGTCGCTCTCAAAGAAACAGGAGGTGCGGGACGACCTCGCCAGGGCGTGGCAGGTCACCAGTCCTCGATGCACAGTGGCGTAGCAACGATTCCAAGGGCCCCTTGGCGCTGTATAGAAATTCTTCGAGAAGTTTCATGGAAGTAATATTAGCATTATAATTCATATATATAAACGGCGCTTCGTTATAGAGTTCTACTAGAGGCGCCACTGATTTGTCTTCTATAGTAGTATGATCGCGGATAGTATATTAGACAAGTATCTATGACGTCACGTTATGTCTCTATTAGTCCGACACTGCGTGGGTATTGGTTGTCGATTTGTTTTCTGGTACCGTTTTATTCTGGCACCGTGGTCTGGAATAGAGGTTATTGTTAGGTGTGACTGAGATAAGCAATATCGTCACGTGACACTTGGTTCGACTTGTACGGGTCAGACCGTACAAGTTGGAACGCTACCAGTGTGTCAGAATCGTCGTGTCTCCTATACCGATTTATACTCGAACGTCAGCAACGACACGCATCCATTTATATTTGCCGGATGAATTATTTATCAGCGCGAACGCTGCTAATGCCGGCAGCCGCGCAAGAATGCGAACGACGCGGTGCGCGCCTCTTGCGCGCGGAATCCGCGTTACGTATCTTCGTCCCTTTGCCGGGAACCTTCTGGCTCGCCATACTCATATAGACGGGTATATACGATATTCTTACGATCTCGTGAAATTCCATGACCTCGTGGATCGGGATAACCTTTTCAGGAGTATCTGTGAGATAGTTCGCCGGAAGTCTCGTTGAAGATTAACCGCAGTGGTAACTTGGAGTATTTATGAGTCTTATTTTTTTCTTTTTTTTTTTTTTCTTTTAAAAATCAATATAATAAATTATGGCGCTTCGAAATTCCCTTTCCCGTTGCACTCGATCCGCTCGATCATCGATAAATTAATAATACAAATTTATATACACGTTTCACCAATCGGTATATACGCGCATGCGACCCACCAGACTAATAATGTGTTTGAGGAAGGTATAATTGATGCGTAGCGACGTTGCCCTCGCGTTTTCGAGCTTGGGTGGAGAAAATATAGGTTGTCTTCTTCAGAATCGGCCGAGCGCAGTCGCCTGCGGTGCAACACGAAGATGATATATATTCTGACAACTGCAGCTGCCACGAGGGTCACGTTATACTTTGGCATTTTTGCGATATGCAGTAAGGACTTAAAAAGAAAAAGAGAAAACAAAATTAAGTTGGAGTCAAATAACTCGTCCACCTTTCGACGTGGATGCCAAAGTAGATTAATGCCATTGGAATTGATGTCAGCGACTATATACATGAAAACTCCAGGGATCGATATACTTGTATCCAGTGATCGATTAAGCAGGGGTCACTGGAAGGAATGCGAATTGGAATTGTGAGTGAAGCGTGATAGGCAGTGTCCGCTGAGTGGCCGGAAGGGACAGGAGTCAAGTCAAGTAAATGTCAGACCGAAAAGGAAGGCGAGTACAAGCGCGGGTTTACATTGTAATTTCAGAGCGCGCTCATGTGCACGGATCTTAAGGATAATTCGTAGCGTTGCGTACCAGAGCATAATTCATGCTCATGGATCGTTAAACCAGTTTTAGGGTATTGCATAAAAGTGAGCCTTATATTTATGTACATTTAATAACGGTCATTCTGTCCCCGAGGAGGGAACATCTCTTTCGCGTAATGACGTTAATTAGGCGTCTCAAGGAGAGGTAGTAGAAGAGAAGAAGAAGTTAAGATAAGGTTAGCGTAGTGCATCGTCATTGAAGTTGAAGCTGCAAGTAGTAGTGGTGCCTACGTAGTCAGACTAGTTAATGCAACTTAAACGTGGAACTGCCGCTTCGGCCATTACGAATAAATTACAAATTCTCTTTGCCGCCAGTAGGTACGGTCCGTGCCTGGTTGGACAGAACCCTCAGGATACTGGCTTCGTGTTTTTATACTTATAGCGAGAGCGTCTATCAGCGTCCGTGGCCGTCGCGGTGGCGAGAATCACGAGACCGGATATGAAAGAAGTGGGTAAAGGAAAGAAGGAGGCACAAGAAACATGAAAGAAGATCGCAATGCCCCTAGTGGCAGGATCTTAGAGCGCGTGCGTCTTCGGACCGGTTAGGTTAGGTTGCAGCCTAGGCGGCCTATATTGTTGCGTGCGCAAGTCACATTACGGTTGGAATATTTCATTCATAAAAGGTGCTTGTATTCCATGAACTAAAGCAAACCTATACCCGCTGTACGTAATTATCCTTCTCCGCTTTTAGACACGAGAGTCGTGAATGAATTGTTTTTTCCGTTAGCGAGCTTCCTTTGCTCCATTTTTATATTTCTTCATTCAGTCTTTTTACTTCGTGACATCCTCTACTACGCCAATCGCCGTTTCTCTTTGTTACAAAGATTTTCTGTTATTACCATCGCACTTTTTTCTCCGTTTCTTCAAGTATTTTTATAATATTCGTTTATACGTTTTTTTTTTAATGGAACCGTTCTCTTCTCTGTTGCAGAACTTTCGCGAGCATCGCATAGATGGTGCTGCGCTACCTTTACTCTCAGAAGATCATCTAACTGGACCAATGGGTATGAAGCTCGGTCCAGCACTGAAGCTTCGTGCACTTCTGGCGAGAAAACTTGGTGCATGTACTGTGTGTCTGCACTGTGCCCACTGCCATCAGACGCCATTACCGGCGCTAAGCGCCGCGGCGGCTGCTGCTGCTGTTGCGACGCAGCCGTCTGGTCGTCGTCCGAGCAGTACCGGAAACTGACAAATACTGGCGGAGACTCCGGGGCCTGAGATCGACCTCAATAAGGCCCTCAGGATAGAACGTCGCGTGCAACGACCTGTACGCAAGCCGGAAGTCGTCTTCAAGAAACCGATCAAGCAATGACAGTCGGCCATCTTGGTGAAGATAAAATTCCGGGAACTGTTTTAAATCAGAAAAGTCCTTCGGTTCAATATGTTGATATATTATTATTATATTTTGATGTAATACCAAGGCTGGAGACTCCGCCGTCTTATAGTACCTAATGCTTCCATGCCGCAGGGCGACCTTTCGTTCGCTACGCCTTTTAATATCCTCATCCTCAACTCCGTATTCTCAGCCTTATCCACGTGACCTTTGATATCGACCTCTACTCCTACGAAATAGGAATAGTATAAGTACGTGTCTTGGAACCGTGCCTGGAATCAATAATTAAGGCTACTGGTATTTGTGGTCAATCGACGTGTACTTAAAAGAAAATATTATAAAAAGGTATCGGACAATAGATGAAAAATTGTATGATACGAAGATATGGGAAAGTGCAAGAAAGTGATGGTTGATTAAAAAAAAAAAAAAAAAAAAACGTAGTCATCTTGCAGGATATTTTTGAAAACCGTGAAAAATTTAAAAGAATGAAATTCCAATAAATACCTTTTTTTCAATCAGCGTCTTCCATATTATTCGATCGAATTATATATTTCTAACTGATCACGTGTGCTATTCACTGATAATAGCAGTGAAAACGCTTTGCAATTTTGAAATAGAGAAAAGCAAATGTTATTTAGAAAAAAGAAAAAGTGAGGCGTCTATGGAAAAACGATAGAAATGCGTGGCGAATCGAGCGTCACTCTTGGTTACCTGATACGATGTAATTGACCTCTAATTGGACATATATGTAATATGTAATATATATATTATATGCTATAATTTATATGATTCAAGAGGTCGAGAACGTTATCGAAAGAGAATGGAAAGAGAATTAACCTAATTAGCGACAAACAATGTGCAATAACAATAATAAACATTTCGACGATAACTTTAACTGTAGGTTGAATACGTATTTGCTCAAATCGTTGTTTCTTTTTTTATATATATATTTTAACGAAGTTTTTTATATGAATGAATATAAACGAATAAATATACTAAATTATATTTTTGCTAATGCTCTTGCGCGTATTTGGAGAAGACACGTAAAGAGAGAGTAGAGTAGATCCAGAGAAAGAATAAGAGATTCAGTAGAGCGAAATACGCAAACAAAACACGATAGACAATACACGCAATAATCATACGTGAAAATTTTCGTAATGGACCCCAGATTAATTATATATATATATATAGCTTTTTAATGCGTAGCCAAGACGAGTGCGTATGTACATTTTCTCTAAATAATGTAACATTTATTTATTTAGTGGTTAACAGACGTTGCCTTATTGTATTCATAAACGTGTAAGACGTAATTAGTGCGTAATGTCGAAGAAATACGTTTTAAAAAATTGCGTACTACACCATTAAAACCCAGTTCACACGACGAGCAGTATTTTTAGATTTACAATTAGCTCAAATTTACTGCGGACTGTAAAACACTCGTGCGAGTCTCCTTTTACAATGATGTCCAAAAATCCTCAAAGTTCCATGAAAAAAAAAAAACAAGAAAGGCATAAACTCTATTTTTCTGTTAAGATCCATCATTTTCATAAATGTATACAAAAAATTGTTCGACGAAAAATTACCTATTACAAATAATAAAATCCAATGGCGTTCATGGATCACGATTTTCGAAGCTTCTGTATTTATTGAATTCTCAAAAGATTGAAAAGAATCGATATACGCGCGTAACCAGTATCAACGGGTTTTAGGATTTTTGGAAAACAGCGCGAGAAACACGTGCGTTTAGCGGCTTTTACTTAAAACGGTACACTGTACATACTGCATAGGCATTTAATTTATATCGTGCTTTTACGACGATCCAATAGTATTTTATTTAGTATAATTCAATTTTATCGACCACGCGGTTAACCATAGTGTGTAAAAGAAGCAAGAAAGAAAGCAAGTGAAAAGGACTGACGGAGAAGAGAAAGGATGTTAGTGAGTACGACAGTGTACGTATACGTATGCATGGGAATGTAAGAATAAACGACGTATGACTGTTAAATATTGTATAGGCAAGAGTGTACGCGCGTTACGGCAATTTTGTGATACTTTAATTTACCCCTCACCCCCCGCCCCACCTTCTCAACGCCTCTTGTCCATTTTGTTTCCTTTGTTCTTCCATCAACCATTGACTCGTCAGATTCACTGTGAAAAACGGCCTTTGATCATCCTCCGTTCTTGTTCAGCTCATGAAACTCATTCTACTTCCTATTTTCTACTTCCAGATCGCAAGTCTGTCGTGTATTATTATTTACGATTAACTGTCATATTATGTATAGTAGGAATTAATGGTGAAAAGAGAAAAAAATCACACAACAACAGTACATTGTTTCTGTTAAAATAAACTTGTTGCAAAAACATACGAAAATAAAGTATTTCATTTCGTTACATCGCCCTGACCACGATACGGATACAATAGCGTGGACAAACAATTGCCACGTTAGATTTAATATACAAAGTAATAATTGTATGTGTACCCATAACGTGTGGTAGCAACATTCGTTAGGTTAATCGTTACATAATTGAATTTTAGTCCGTTAATCGATGCTATTTTTATCATTCATGAAGTGCCGCTATTTTCTAGTTGTATTATTGTTCCAGAATTGCCTATAAAGTAAATGGAAAATCAAATGTATCAATTAAGTAAATTCGAATACTTGAATGATTAAAAAATATTGCGTCAAGTCCAACCGATAGACAATAAAGTTACTCACATTTGTATGTATAGCCAGAACGCCATCTTCTTCGTTTGTTAATATCTCGATGTAAGCTTTACCATTATTATCGACCGTAACTGACTTTCCGGTACAACTTCCGTCCTTTAAGTTACCGGAGATGACGTCACAATAAGTACCAGCCGGTAGACAAGTCTGAAGAGTCTCTTTCAAGTCCCAGGTGTCACCGTTCAATGCAATGAAGCCGGATTCGCCGCGACAGAAAGAAATTTGATTGCTGCTGTTGTCCCACCAGTCAGTGACTTCGGTACCTTCGACAACATTACGGAAACGCACCATGTTGTAGATCTGACGCCAACGATGCTCGCAGACCCATCCGTTTGAGCAGGTGTCGTCGGAATTTATACCAGGGGAGATGATGTTCCCGGCGGAATCAGCTGGAGGACCAGCGTCAGTGTCGCTGAAGTCATAGGAGCTCATGACTTGGGTAACACCGTAAGGGTGAGCCAACATGAAGGCAATGGCCATCTATCGAAAAGAATTGGAATCAATGAGTCGTCGAGTTCTTGTACTGCCAATTCTGTCGTTGTGTTTGATGATTTTCGAAAACTTTATCGAAGACATTTTATCGAATTCACTTTATCGAAATACTTATTGTCGAATGAAATTTTTATAAGAAATAGTTCTTTCAAGAGGACAGACTCTGTCGGTTTAGATTATTGGGAGACTGTGT
>JARPRG010000005.1:1056860-1067018 GCA_031001745.1 Hartigia nigra
ATATATATATATATATATTACATACGCGTACTTTCAATACTGTACGTGTCATATTTAATTTCCAAAATGGCTGAACCTTCTTGTGACATAAGACAAAGAAGCAAGATTTAGGTCCATAGCTAGGTATAGGTTATTTTGTACGTAATCTTAATTCTTAGACAATTATTTATCAATTATGATCGTGATTCTTGGCGAAAACTATAATATCGAATTAACGTTATATAAATAGAAGACTTATGAAATCGCATAACAATTCATTTACATAAAAACAATTATTCTCGTGCAATTAAATATTTAACATTTTCACATATAATTGCGATAAATATATTTTAATACGACGGAAGCCAGTGTGGAGATATTTTCTTTTGCTCAAAAAAGTGCAAATATTTTTGGTCTGTCAACAAATTGAAACGTCGATAACATATCATGTTGTTCGGTAATTAAATCAATCTGATATAATCATTGATAACATGTCGGTTTCAATCATATTAATACAAAACACCACCATTTATCGCTCTTAAAGAATTTTGCAGGCATGTGCCAGGGAATGTATCCGATGTTAATCAGACTGTTGCATACGAGGGTTGATTGAGTGAAATTTTTGCTATATGTAATTTATCTCACTGACTTTAATCGATCAAAAACGAAACACCGTAATACACAACCGAGGCACATGCCGTCAGTCGCGCGGCACGATTTCGCGATAAATTATGCAAAGGAAACACGATAGAAAAATACGGCTTACATATGTGTTTCTTTTTATTTTTCGGCTGATGATTTTTTTTTTCTTTTTGGCTACAGTATATCACAACATTATAGAGATCGAACTTTAGGTAGAATTCATTCCGTTTGGCAAACTTGAGCTGATCGGAACGTGTCATATATTCGTCTAGACGTTAATACATATTCGAAAAATTGAATCAGATTTTTCGTTGGGGTTTAAAAAAAGCTTCTTTGGGCACCATATAAAGATTTTTTTTTTCAAAATGACCATTTTATACTTTTTTCAAACGTATACGAATACTGAAATTTTAAAAATACATTAAACTCACCCTAAGGTATTCTTCGTTTCGTCTATCGAAGAAAAATAATGTAGCAAAAAATCCATTACGCTCCCTTGTTAATCACTTGTTCAAATATCACCTAATCCTAATTGCCAAATGATTTGCGATAAATGTTGCGTGAAACCAAAGTCATAGGCCAATCAGAAAAGACGAAGCGTGCAAGCGGATTACGACATGGAAAAGTCAATAACTATGATAGGTTCCGATCGACCCAGTTCATTATAATAATAATTATTATTACGTTAGCATTATTATTATTATTACGATTAACTTTTTTCTTCCCGAGTAACAAATTCACTCGCGTATTGATGCGAATGAGAAATAGTCAGGCTCACCAACGAAGTTACAGGTAAAAAACAATATAGAAATTTCGACGCGCACAGATAAGAACGATGATACATAGACAATGTGTATAAATAAATATATATTATATGCATGTATACATACGTACGAATGTATTACGCGCCGGTATTTTTTTTTGTATATTTCTTTCAAATGCCTGTGCATGTGGTCTATGGTCAGTCTACGAGTTCACTGTGTTTTTTTTGGACAGTTGGCAATCCTTAGCAAATCGAACGTGACCTATTATAAAGTCATGTACTTCTGTCATTATATTCCAATGCAAATTACAATTGAATATTTTCTAACAAAAATTATATTCAGAGCCACGTCCGACTTACCAGAGACTTCATTGTTTTGGAAGAGTCAAAGAAACACATTGTACTCGTCGACCGATTTATGAGTGCGTTCCGATATTCGTTCGAGCCCTGTGGACATGCTTGCGCCTCACTCTATTGCACGCAAATAAACAGAGACACAACGGTAGTCATGGGTACTAGCAGTGAATTTCGGAACGTACCCTTATGCGTCTGTTAAAAATGTACACTGAGCGTATACGATGCCATTGCTGGTGATCGCTGAAGCTGATTCCACGTGTTTTCATTGTTTGTCTTCTTTGTTCAATTACATTCATTTACAGGTAATAATAACATAACCTAGACACTTATGCTGCAACCTGCCGCATATAACACGACCATATAAAATCTCTTTGTTTATCATTACATAGCAAATTTTCTTTGGAGGATTCATTTTCAAAAACTCGAGTAGTATTCAGGGAGGCTCGAGCGACCGTCTCTTGTTTTACTCTCGTTTATCGATGATCGATATATTTTTTCTTTAATAAGATCGATGCCAATTATTTTTCGTCTTTATGCATAATACATGTATATCACGATGACAATCTTTGTATTTCACTGATATATCGAGTAACACGATATTAAGAACTCAAATTAATTTGATTTTTATTATTACAAAAACTGCTTCTGTAAGGCGGGATGCTATTGGCTGTTTTCAGTTAAGGAATTAGCCAATTACGTGTTGAGTTACGATATGTAGATCAACGCGATTGGTTCAGCTAGAGAAATTATGTAAAAGTCACTGATATCTTATGGTGGGATAACGAATTAAGTTTGAATTCTCATGGGGAATCTTTCATCTTTTTCTCTTCCCTTCAAGTCTTTAGAAACATTATCAATCATAACTTTGACGTTGAAGAAGTAACGCCACTTTGTGGTGATCGTTTATAAATACATAAATATATATATATATGTACGTATGTTTATCATATAACGAAACAAGTCGCAAAAGTACTCATGTAGTATGACGCGATGTCCTATAGTAATATGATCGATAAACTTTTGTGACCGGTCAACGTGTCAAGGTATCGATTTGTAATTCGCAGATATCGCCCAAATATAAACTATATATATATACTTTCTATCGTTTATCTCATGTAACAATCATATCCAATATTTATATCTCTTAATTGAATTCACACAATGTCCCCCAGAACTCGGTAGCAACTAACTCCACGAAAAATTTCGAAATTGGATTTTCGTGTCGATCAAGCAAAATTGTATGCATTACTTTTTTTTGGCTCCTGTAGCTTGTGCGATTTTTCAAAGCTTTTTTGATTTGTTATTATGTGCGCGTACAAAAGCCACAGTCGCTCACATTTAAGTATATGTATAACGATACTAATTTGCTAATTAATTGCTGCGTACCCGAGAGAAATTTGCAATTTCGAAATTCTTTGTTGGAAAAATTTCACGAAGACTCCGATTAACGATCAAGGTGCATCTTCATTATTTAGTTTTTGTACTAATAAAAAAATCGGACCGATCGACGCGTGTCCACAATGTAGCGACACTTTGTGATCGGTACGCGACCAGACACATTAAGATTATATGATGGACTTATAATAGTTTAAGTTCCAATGATTGTTTTTTATCTTTTTTTTTTTCATTAAGAACAAAGATTTGTCAATATAGGGAATGAAGAAATTCTCTAATGTAGTATCAAATATATACTTCGAATCTGTATGTACGAATCGGATAACGTTATATCGATGGATATGTCGTAACAATTAACTATAATTCACGATAGGATTTAGTTCAAGCATATTGCGACGACTCTGATCGATAAATAATCGATCGCTAGTTTGCATAGAGATTGCCTTTATGTCGCCACTATCAGAGAAATGCAGTTATTTACCCTTCCATGAACAGAGAGATGAATTAAATTCACATCAAACGACATCTGATAATTGATTATAAAGTCACATAGAAATTGCCTTTAGTTAGTAACCATTTTTTTGTAAATTATTTTATCTCAAATTTAATCGCAGGACGAAAGAGCTGTCCATTAAATTTGACGTATAGTTCTGATAAAACTTCATTTTCATGAAAATACAATTGTCACATTTGAATTCACACAAAGAAAAATATCAGCCATATTTGTTCTCTCGCTATATATTACTATTTCATTATTTTTCGAGTTTCTCATTTCCCGATATCGCACATTTCTATATTATTTAAAAATTTTCCACACGAGGTCAAGACGAAAGATCGAAAAGGAATTTAAAAAAGAAAAAAAGTTAAAATTTGTGCGTCTTGTATAGCCAAACCAAGTCGGCACGACCTTCTTGCCTTAATACGAGCCTAATGTAGAGACCGCCGAGTTCTTCGACCGCTTCCGGTACCTCGTCCCGGTTAAGAAGCTGCGGTGATTCCGCAGCGACTGGGACGATCTCTTCCTCGCATTTAGTAGGTTCATCCGGAACGGCCGCAATGGTCGCGGCCGGGGCTGGAGGTTAGTTGCTACCTGAGTGCTGTTTCTGATCGGATCCGGCGTCACTTCCGCTTGAGCTTAAGGTCGTATTACTACCATATGGATCCAAGGACGATTGTACAGACATGCTACGACCTTGGCGTCTCACTCGGTGGGGGGAGAGCTTCCCGGGGTCAACACTGGAAGGGTCTGCCTGCAACAACCCTTTGGTCAAATGCCACCCTTGAGAAAATTCACTTTTAAACACTCTTCTTTGTTCTAATCTCTCAAGGTCAGTTACCGAAATTCAAATTTCCCGCATTTCGCTATTGCTCAGCGGTTCTTTCCTGTTACGCACCTGATAGGCCAGAGCGTTCATTATCATGTTGTTCGGTACCAAAGCCAGAGGATAGACTTCGCGCATCAGAACGTTTGCTGGAATCTTATGGAACTGTATGTATTCCAGAAAATTTCCAATTACATCCTTCAACGGAGTATTTTGATTGCTGTCGCAATATTTCTTGCTCCACATTAGGGCGGCCTGGAAATTTGAAAATACAAAAATCATCTTTTGTTTTTTTCAATCATCGATAACACGGTAATCATGATATTGATAAGTACCTGAAATTTCGTGAACTCATCCGCTCTCAATTCCTCTCGGGCCAGGATCAATCGTACCACGTGTTGCGGTAGCAATGTAAATGATCCCAAATTTAGTACCTCATTACCGTGCTCGTCCACGAATTCCAATACCTGTAATCACAATCATTCTTGTATATAATTTTATTCAAGAAACTTTTGACCTTTATAAAATATAAAATTCATTCTAACCTTTTGCACTAACGATTTTGTGCATTTGTATTGAATATATCGTTCGGCCGATGCCAACAGTGCACAAACAGTGTCCACGGTTATGCAACATTGCACGAAACCAGCACAGGCTCGTCTCAACTCGTCCAAGCCGTAATAATCAGCAGCGTTCATGACTCCTGAACAAATTCAACTGTCATTAGAAATTAAATTGATCAACGTAATGTAATTAAATATAAACTTTACCAAATTTGTTTTTTTTTTTTTAATCAAATGACTTTTTATTATTAATATCCTCACCCAACAATGTTCTCGGCTGCAACGTAACGCATCCTGTATGAATGTATTCGATGAGCTGACGAAATACATCGGGTTCAAATTCCTCGATGATCAGTGTATGATGCTGGTTGGACTGTGGCTGTCGGATGAGTCAAGGAATTGAAAGGACAATTTGAAAATTCAAAGGAATTTCGTATATATTATGAAATATGAAATATAGCAAGATCAAATAGTATATATATCCATGCTATAAGCAACTTGCATAGCTGCGTAAGAATAATAGATAGAAGGAGAAGAACTTGTGTAATTAAAAATCCATGTATACAAATACAATTAGAAATAAATCACCTAGAATTAAATATAAAAAATTTTGAAAAATCTAATCGATATCACTGTCCAATCACGTGACAGAAAAAAGAAAGAATTCTGGAAAAATTCAAATAATGAAACACGTCCCACGTATCGAGTCTAAGTATGCGAAGAGACACGTATTACCATATGCGATTGTTTACAATGAAAAATACATTAAAATTTCAAACTGTGAAAACAGTCCGTGTATTTCTTACGAAATCGAAAGCCAAAAAATGTTACATAAGAAATGGTGTAAAAATTATTTTTGTTTTCCTTCGACAAAATTGTCTTATATTTTATTAAAATAATAAACAATAAATGCACGAACGATCGTGCAGCTTATACACTGCTTGTCGAGCGATCGTTATTTTTATGTAAATTCAATTTCTTGCAATTTTCAAGATAAGAAGATATCTCGAACAAAGGTAACGTAAGGCGCGTGACTGTAGGACATAAATTAAAGGAACATATCCGCGTGTCAGTCATTGCGTGCATCTTAACATGGGCGTGGCTCTGATCTCGGCCTTAATGAGAGTCATAAGTACTAAAAGAAAAAGCCATCTACCATCTTGCAAATGACTAGCAGGCAAAATAATCCTAACGATAACTAGCATTGACGTATGTAAAACGTAAATAAATAAAGTGGTATGATAAGAATAGTAAAAAAATAACCTCTATAGCCAGACAAATGACACCGACAGATATTTTCATTGTCCTTGTAGCAAAAGCGGCTCTATTAATTATATCTATCAACGAAGGTGTGATAATTACTAGAGCCAGTATTACAACCTACACCCACCATAAGACCGCAATACTTTGTTATGCGACGTCATAGGTCAGCGTGAACTTTAATCGTTTAGAACGTAAGTGCAATTAATAATTCAAATGCACAATTATATTTTCTCACTATTTTCGCTATGATAAATGATAGTAGTTTATAAAGGTGTGTTCACACTGTCCTGCTGCTATCGAAAGTACCTTGTCAGTTCTGCCACGCGAACCGAACACGCGTGTCAGAATATCGAAAGGGTAGAAAAATTGGCGGTTCAAGGTAATGTAAGAAAAATGATAATAATAAATGCAGATAGTTTGAAAATGGCAGACATTCGAATTAATATAAAGTGATTAAAGTGAATGCAGCTATTTAACGTGTTGCGAGTAATGAGATTTGATATAGAGGTAAATTGTAGAATAAATTTTTCTATACAAAACTTATGTTAAATGTACCTCTTGTATGGGGGCCAGCTGCTGCGTGAACCCTGACCGCTACACGACACATAACAAATACACACTTACTATATCTATATCGTAACACCAAGGCGCGTTTCAGTAACCATACATGGTTTTGTATATTTGCGTACATTTTCTGCAAATCGCATGAATCGCGACGAGACTGTGACGTTTTGCAAAAATATTAAAAAAAAGAAAATTTTTGCTTCTCTTTTAATTCTCTTTGTATTCAAATAAAAACGTTTCAGTTTCGTCATTCCGTAATAATCTTGAGCATTTGGCACGGCAAAAATAATAAATTTACACGATCTCCTTAATATATGTAGATCTTTATTAGGATATACCGATTGATAAGGCGTTACCTGTTGCGCCGCATTCTGAAGATTCAAAAGTGGCTCAGAGCTTCTCTTCAAGAAGAGTCGCAGCTTGTTCTCACGTGGCGGCGGCTCTTTTTTACGTTGCGGACTCGGTGCTTGATATAGCATCTTATGGAACACCCTATACACACATTAAATAGTTCAACACCAAAAAAATTGTTTAATAAATATGTCTTGTGCACGATTATTGTTGTTTTTCAGGCTAAATATATCGTATACGTTATTGATACCTGCTTCTTGCAGCCAGGACGGCCTTGACGGCGCAGACGGGCTCGCGGGTATCTCCTACGAGGAAAGTGATGTCACAGAGCTCCGGCATACTCGCCAAGAACTTCATGTCCTCGGCCAGGCCGGTTTTGTTCTCGAAAGTCGAGTAATCTGGTTCCTCGGATAGGGCGTCGGCTACACCCATCATTCCACCAACACCGACTCCTGAACCCGAAGCTTCCGGCATTGAGCTCGTGCTTTCCTGAGGAAGAGGATCATGAATAAAATCAATGGATGACTGATGCTGCACGGCATCCAAATGGCAAATTGTACTAGACGATGTAAATAAAAATGTTGCATAGCATAAGAGCAAAGGCTGTGCAGGTTGAGCTTGAAATTTCATAATGTCTCTAAGCATGAATAATTTTTGATTACCAGGTACACGAACCGGCTTTTAATTAAAATATTTATTTCCTTAGGTGTAAGAATTATCGGATATTTTTAATACTTGAAATTATCAGTCTTGTCAGAATTGTGACTGGCTGGTCGATCTGAATGGTCGTATCGCAGATTTCAGTAGTAGATATCCACAATGTGTTGAGATTGTATTACGTTCCATGAGATATTTTTATAGCAGGTATTACACAAGAATGATTTTTTTATGTTTGCAATATTGACCTTTCTTTATGTCTTGAGTATCCATTAAATATATAGTAAATCTGTATAAATAAGTTATAAGTCTGGTTTTATCACCGATGGCTGCTAATCTACGTGCATTAGGCTTTTAATGGGGTTAATCATTTTTGTATACTTTACTTAAATATTGATTAAGGGTGATTTGTGTAAATTAGGAATTTTAGACTTTTCTATTCAAATATTATTTGATCAGAAAGAATTATGTTATGTAGAGATGTGAATATTTTCAGTTTTTAGTTTGGAATGCAGGATCCCTAACATAGTTTTATATGTTGTGTAGATCGGGTTGCCTACTTGTAGGGAATCTTTACTAAGTATATTGATGGGCGTGTATTGCGTGTTTTCTATTAAGTAGGGATACAAATAGTAATGCCAAATTTTATATGAAACTAAAGCTTAGAATTAATTTGTTTCGGTGTACTGGAGTGAATTGCAAATTACTTGGTATTGTAGGTTAGTTTGTAGTACGTAGAGATAAAATAGGATGAAATTACCTGTTGCTCGGTTCCCGGAGCCTTGTCGCCCGACGGGCTACTTCTGCCCCGAAAAAACACTTTTACCTTACTTCCGTTATTCTGGTATTATACATAGCACTGTAACCATCCAGAGCTCAAAGAGCGTTCAAGACAAAATTACCGTTTTCCAAACATTAAACTTATCTTCTCTAAATATTGACATTAAATAAGAATTCAAAAAGAATTCAAAAAATACTACAGCAATAATCAAAACTAAATAATTAATAAGATTACAATAAATCTATACGTGGAAAATAAAATACGTGAATTTCGTTCAATCACAAAAAAAAACGACCGAGACAGTGCAAACAACCTTATACTTTTTCGAAAATCAATTCTGTCAAATCCAAAGACGTTATCAGTACCCGTAAAAATAAATTGATAACAAGTATTTAATTTATTCAATTTGTTCTGATTTCTGATATTTTTCAACAAATATTAAAACACCTCTGAATCACTTGAACACGATAAACTCCTCCAACAAACCCCTTGATACCAAAAAGCTCCTCGACACAGAACTCAAATGTGAATATCTCGCAAGCTCTTTTATCAATCGTCTCTGCCAATACTCGTACACGAAACAAAGAACTCTCACAGCTTTTATCGAGACTCGTAAGTTCACCAAGAGCTTATCTATGAACAGCCCAATCTATGAATGGATGGATATCGTATAAGCGAACTTCTAAAGAGGGGTGCCTTCGAACAGTGCACTTTGCAACCAACAGAGCCTCCACTTGCGACTCCAATAATTTCAGGACTACGTCGTCGTAGGCGTCGTGACGCAGGCGCGCGTAAGCTCACGAGCTTGCGCCAATAGAGCCACGAACAACCTTGTACATGGAAGCCAGCTTTCCAGGGACAACAGTAGGTTGCATTGTTCATCCCAACATAAGAACATAAAATGGGCTGATTATATCTGACTAATAGGGGTGACTGTATGGTGACTTGAATGACGTGAATGGTTGAGAAAAAAAGATCAATCCTTAAAGGTCATACTGACAAAGAGCTTTTGAAGCTCCAGGACAAAATTCTTTCTGGGATTAAGTTTTACTTAACCTTATTCGACCCTTATCTTCCACTCTTACCTGACAATTATCGATCCCCCGTTGTTGGCATCTCGTAGAACATACCGTAAAATGTGCTTTTATTCAATAAGATACGCATAAAGCGGACTCAGTTAAATGCTTTTATCCTCATGAGTTTTCAAATTGGGTCTTACGTTCCGTCGCACTCGTTTTTCGCTATTATTATTCTTATTCGCAATTCTTTGTCAATTATTGGGAGACATTGAAAAGCTTGTTATTCTTATTCAGTGTCGTAAGATTTTTTTATTGACTTTTGAGTACCATCAACCCACTGAATTTTTTTAAAGCAATAAATAAACACGTATAATAATCGTTATTAGGATTAAAAAACCGATAGCAGTAGTTCCATCTTTTTATGTTGTACATATTATAAATGATTTTTTATATTTCTCACTTTTCACAGAAAAATCTAGGTCAAGCTCAAGATCTAGCTTTC
>JARPRG010000005.1:1076392-1086527 GCA_031001745.1 Hartigia nigra
ATTAAGGATCGAGTAGCGTTCAGGATAAAAGAGAAAGAAAAGTAAGGAAAAGAAAAGAATAGGAGAGCACGAAGTATTGAAAAGAGGATATAAAGAAGAAACTATTTTCTATTATAAAGCAATGCAAGAAGCTTTAAAGAAAACTAAATTAATATATGTACTTCGTGGTGCTGAAGTATTCGAGAAAAAATCAGAAAATCTTTTATACGCTATTCAAGTGAATGTGTGTGTGTGTGTGTGTGTGTGTGTGTGTGTGTGTGTGTGCCATTAAATTTTAATGAGCTCTTTATCAAGATCCTAGCTTCGTTACCTTAATATTTCAAGTATCTATTCTATACCACCAGATGGCTTTGTGCATGATAAAATAAGGGTGAAAAAAGGTATGAAAATGTTATTGTTGTTTTTTCAAACAATAACTACCTTGTCGTGTCCTATCCTCTGATAGTAGTACTTGGCATACTCATCTAGCCATACTTCACTCAGTCTTATACTGTTCCTCTTGAGCACGTTTACGCCACTACGCCATTTGTAAGGTGAGCGTTTCCTGAAGATATGTCCAACATGGGAACAAGGTACGATTTCCAAGGTACCTAAAAATAGTCGATATTAAATAATCAAGAAACGTAAACAGATCGATCATGTTAGGCGTAGATACGATAACTTATAATAGATAAATAAATATTTTATTTCAAC
Organism: Hartigia nigra; assembly: GCA_031001745.1. NCBI lineage: Eukaryota > Metazoa > Arthropoda > Insecta > Hymenoptera > Cephidae > Hartigia > Hartigia nigra. The sequence goes on from JARPRG010000005.1 coordinate 1,077,086, forward strand.
AATATAAACGTTGTCTAGGCATATATCATTGATTCCTTATCAGTATCGAACGTTCCATACGTAAAAACATGGCGGGCACGTCTAACTAATGGGATTTCAAGGGACTTCACTACTGTGGCCGATAAACGTCTATCGGTAAGATAAAACTTGTCCATGAAAAAGTTTCTAATCGTTTTACGAAATCGAAAAGTTTCCTCTATCCTGGGACCATAGACTATCGACTATATTCAGAATAAACTGTAGAATGTATTATACTCTCTACCTCCACACATCCAAGTCTTGAATGATAGCTCGAGATTCTCGCCGCCCCAAATGTCGAATCCGCTGTCGTACGTTCCAAGTCTTTCGAAGAATGCACGATCTATGGAGAAGAGGCCACCAGCCATTGTTGGAGACCAGACAGGTTCGGCTGAATTCTTATGACGTTTCTTTTCACGTTCCGGTACAGCGTGCCAATTGAACTAATGACATAAAATATTTCAGTATAATTAAAAAGTCCATTCTTCTTTTTTAATCTAAACCAAGTACACACCTGAAGATTCCAATCAAATCCTCCTACATTAACTCCGCCGGAATCACGCCAATGATATTCCAATGTGGTGTCATCAATGACGTCAATCACAGGGCACACGACTGTTCTTGAATTTCTAGCAATTCTATCCAGAAGAGGTTCCAGCCAACCTTCCGTGCATTCGCAGTGACTATCCAGATAAGTTAAAACTGGTGCTTTCGCTGCTGCTGCTCCTAGTAGTCTTGCTCTTATCAAACCCTCCCTCTTTTGAGCCCTGATTATCTTCACTTTGGGGTAGTTCATCATGTAATCCTCCAGTTGTCGCTTGAGATGCGCTGAAATCAAATAAGAATTACGTGAGAAGAACTTACATAGGATAAGTAAATGTAACAAATATTGAATAACAATTTTCTTGAAGTTTTTTAACACAAAGACCGTAGTTAAAGTCTTGCAATAATTTCTAATCAAAAATACATTGCCACCCTTCGGGATTCTGCTTCAGGAATAGTTGTGGTATCCTTTGAAAGGACCACTGGGATAATCGTCAAAGGATTTCCGGTCTTCTGTAATATAATAAGTACCCGATATATTCTCTGAGTTAAGGCCTGTCGGATTTCCGAGTACGTTAAAGTCTCCCTTTTGGTCTGAGTGAATTCGCTTTTATTCTATCTCCCCTTTGAGCTCTTTCCTCTTCTAATAAACCTTCCAGGATGGCGTTAATCTTCCGGTCCAGGACTCTGGATCCTTCCCTTCTCTATGCATAGTCGTCCTTACTCAATTTCTCTTTTGGATTCTTGGGTAAGAAGAGCCCTTTTAACTTTTTAGTCTTTGACTATTGTATTGGGAACCACGCCCGTCTGATTGGGTTATTAAGTAAGAAATAATTAAGCTTCCAGGGAGTTAAATATGAAAAGACGAATATTTAATCGCGTATTAAGTTCATTAGCACATCTGAATTTTTGTGAATTATAAATTTTCGAAATTCTTATTTATTATCGAGTTTGTAAAGCACTCCGTCAAAATTATACGAAAAAATTCGGCATTTTATGCGCAACGAAACTGGGAATAACAATTACTCTGGTAATTATGAGTGGCATGATGTGAAAAGCACATTATACAACGGTATAATTGACAGTCCAAAAGTCCGAGTTTTGTTAGAGAAACATTGAAAATGTCAACGTGAAATACGAATACAATAAATCATTGTATTATTCCGACTCCCTTGACAAACATCGTAACTGTCCAAATATTTCGTCTGGTCAATCTTCCTAAATTTTAATGTAAATACATTTAAATTCCATTATCTATCCATAACACGGTAACAGTAAAACACCCAAATGGATCTAACCCGTTAATGAATGTGCGCGGGTAATACCAATTAATGAAGCAAAGTAACGAGGAACGTAATTGTCTCCGCGTCTAGCTTGATTATTTAGAATATAGAATTTCAAAGGTTTATTAATTCAGGTTAGGTTGCGTTATCACAGACAGTACACCCTCCAATGTCTGGAACATAGTAGAAGAGGTATATACGACAGACAGAGATAAGGTACTAATCCCTTAAAGGACAGTTCTAGGGTCTCTTTATCCGCATTTCGTAGGACCTATGATGCCGTATAATTGTGAGCACGATTTAGATTTATGGGTATGGCTAACCAAGTAATGGTCAACCGGGTAGCAATTAGTGGATTTCGTGTGATTTATTCGTATGGATGGCTTTATGAGGACACCGTTCAGGACGTTCGGGATGTTACAGGACGCAGACCGATCCTAAGCCGCTATAGCGGATGGGCTTAGTTAACTATGGACAGTAAAGGGATTTTCTGGATCAGCAAACCATGTCTCCTGCGCATACCGTAAGCATAACTTCACCAAAAAGGACCTGAAACAATCTTGAGGGAACGTTCCAATTAATACTTCAGTCAATTCAGGAAACTTCCGGTAAGATAAATAAATACCTGAAATACTGTCATTGTGGGGGAGGAGTTATAAAAAAATAAAAATAAAAGGAACCTTTAATCCTCACGGTCTGATAGGACTAAATGTTTTCTACGATCTCGGTAAACGAAGGTCAAATTGCAGAGGATTCCCATAGAGGATATGAGAGAGGAAATAAAATAGGAAAGATCGTTTTATTAGCTCCTTTCTTTGCAAAGTAGGGGTGGTTGGGGTGTAATCAAGTAATCGAGCCTTGCTTTGTGGTCAGACGTAGTTCATCAGTAGAAATAGTACCCCACCATACCAGACAGCCATATCTACTATCCAAGCAGGACGTCCTGGTCAAGTATGTTTATGAGAGTAACTTCCTGTGGCTCCGCCAAGGGCTTATCTTGTGAACCTTCAACCCGAAGTAAGCACGACCCTTTCGCGTTAACTTTTTAACCCTCTACCCTCTACGACCTTCGTCCAACGGGTTAATTCACCCTTTTTATGATGCAACCGCGTTATAATGCTCGACCTCGTGAAAAGCCACGAACCCCGACATCCCACCACTCGTCTCCTCCAGGAGCGACAGCCCCGTAACGCACTGTCGACGATTGTCTCGTCTGACGTCATAACAGGTTATATTACGTTGTTCTCGGAATTTTTATATTAAAAGTACATATAAAAAAAGTAGAAGTTCGTAATAAAACGTTTATGAGATTTTTTCGTGACTGAACTTTTTATTTTATTTTTTACCTTTTTCCTCGAAAGCATTACGTTGAACAAGATAGATCTTTATTAATCGATGTATCGTGTATATATAGTCACTATTTTTACTGATATTGATGGTATTCGCTTGACACACCCATCCTGTTCATGATGCAGGTAGGGACATAGAAGTGTAACGAATAGCCAAAGCAAATAGATGGGACGAAAATAAGGGGTGACGAAACAGAGATGTACGCAGCGAATCTACCGAGACCCCTGCGCCATTTCACGAAATTTATTTGCGTCGATCACTCAGCCATTTAAAGAGTCGAGCAGAGTCGATCGTATCCGAAAGTAGCCGAACACTTGGAGAAAAATATATCCGTCGCAAACGAACCGGAGAATCCTATTCCGCTAGGGGTTGTGGAATAGGATAGCCAGTGGCGGAAGGGGATGAAAATACGAAGGGAAGCAAGTGCGAGCGAGTAAGGATATAAAGAGTGTAGCGAACCAGACCAGGAAAATTCGTTCGTTCGTGCGTGTCGGCAAAAGCACCTCGTTACTCGTCGAAATGATGGTTCTCTTTGCTCAAGTGTAACATCCATCTTAAGATTTCTCTCTAAAGATTTCTCATATTTTATTTTTTACCTTTTCTTTTTTTCTTAAAACGTATTGCAATCGTATATCACGTATACTCACGCATATCAGAAAAATCATCTACGAGGATGATCTCCTGGATTAGATGATCCGGCGATCTGTCCAGGACCGAGTGCACCGTCCTTAGAAGCACGGACCAAGCTTCGTTGTGAAAGCAGATTATAACTGCAGTTGCAGGTAATTTTTCTAAGTAACGTCCTGGCTCCTTGCACCTGCAATTAGAATAGTATCCCGCCGTAAAGTCAGCTGTCAACAACGTCAACAAATGTATGTGCATCAAACGGATCACTATTAGTCTAATTAATCATTCAGGTATAACCAATATAGCCCAGAGCAGTTCATGGCACTGGTATTACCAAATCCTGCAATTTCATCAATTTCCTAAGTCAATAGTCAATCTATAGAGGTCACGTACTGCCAGTCGGATAACGCAAACAAGATTTCGAAAGGTACAGTCAGTTAAGTAAATAGGGTAACTACCAAGTACTAGTACATCCAGAGATACATGCTTTTTCAGATTATTGAAAAAAAAAAAAGTACGGACTGCCAATCTGTAATGGTAACTGTGTATCGGTAGTATAATCAGTAGTAATACAGTCAGGGTATCTACCAAGTATTAATATACCCAGAGATATATGCTTTTTGAGATTGTTAAACAAAAATTACAGACTTCCGGTAGGTAATGGTAACTTTGTATCAGTAGTATAACAAGGTAACGGTCAGGCGGAGGTAGCAACGGTTCTACCAACAAAACGGCGTATGGGCAATCGCTGTTAAAGAACGAGCCTTTACTTTGATGATATATGGTCCATAAATATATCTACTATACGCAGTTACAGTACCTAACAATCTGCCATCTAAGTCACGTTTTCTGGCCAGGATATCGTACAGATAAAAGGATAATTATTAGCGATAATCCAAGTATCCAATAACAGATATCTCAGATATGCTCAACCGTATCCGTTATAATAGCGGACGAAGTAGCCATTTCAAGTGGTAACGAGGTATCGAATGCCTGATATAAATGAAATGGCTTTTTCAATATCCGGATTTCATTTGCTCGACCATCGTATTAATTGGCCAATTCAAAGATTTAATTCGAGAATCGGGTAAAAAAAAACGAGCACATGATTAAGAGTAAAAATGATCTGCGATAGAAAGATAATATAGTGACTATTTGATATACAGTTATATATTGTTAAAGGATTTTTTATACAAATTTATCATATACTATTGAGTGATGTAATTCTAAACAAAAAAAAAACGAAGCTCCTGATCTGAAAATAACGAGTGTCGGAAAAAAAAAGTCACGCAAAAGATACTACGTAATGGATACTGACAACGAGTATCTTTTTTTGTTGAAAAAAAAAAAAATTGCTAGCGACCCCCGCTTGTCAAGTGACACTTTTTGTTTTATGACTTGATGTCCAGCCAACGAATTCAATACCGTCCGGCCGACCGGAAGCTGCGCGTGCTAGTTATACGAACTCTTTTGTCGCCGGAAAGTGGATATCGCTGTTGAAAGTCAATCGACTAGAAATGATTGAAGCGTTCGACAGATTTAAGTGCTTCTCCACTTTGTTCATCAGGATCGTTTACGGTTTTACGGACAAGCGTTCGATCCTAATAACGAACGTCACGAGAAGTTTCGTTGAAACTATTTGAAAGAGTATAAATCTTAGCGTATTTGATATCTTAAAAAAAAAAAATGAAAAACTCGAATACTAATTCTCTGCCGAAGCTCAAACAAGTCTGCAAGTTATTCCGTTCCTTATCTGATATTAAAATCCATTTTTCAATTCAGACCTAACGAGTTTTCAGGATAAGTTATAAATGTCTCCGAGCTGTTCGATCCCAGCCGGAAGCTCGTTCAATCTGACTGGAATTTCGAAATTCGGTGTAGGCAATTCGAGGTATGCTGATCGTTTACTTGCACACCACCCTCAACCACCCTGTCTGTCTCCTTGAATTCACACTGCTCACCACTCAGGGGAAGTATGTGCCCTGAGCGAAGGACAAACAGTCTAGGAAGAGATATCCCTATGGGAACTCGGTACATTTGGCAGGATACCAGCACATTTTGGATAAAGAAGCATTTTCCATGGTTCAGAAAATAATCGAGGACTCGATAGTGCCGAACCCCGACCCTCGGAGGAGATTGCCAACCTGACAGAAATTTGTCTGGATGGAAAATGAAAATTAAATTCAGAAAGAGGAACGAGAAGAACATTACGAAACCGTCAGGTAGATAAAGTACGCGGAGTAGTCAGACATCGTGGGTTTAAGATGGAACCATACGCCAGTGATTTTCGACACACCCTCGTTATTGTTGGGGTTGAAATAAAGGGCTCCAGGAAGAAAGGAAAGGAAAGAAAAGAAAAAGATGGTGCACTGGAAATAATCCCATAAATTCAATTAAGCATCGAGCCTCTTATAGGCGAGGTGTGTATACGAAGTTGCCAGCTCCGTTGGGGATCATAAAGGATTGAGATAGCACGAAGGGTGGAGTCGACGGCTTAGGGTTGGTTCACATGGACAACGACGTCTATGATGAAGTGTTTCTCACCTCGGTATCCTGCCTTTTAACCTTACATATATATAATACCTAGTTTCTTAGTTCCCCTCTCTCTCTCTCTCTCTCTTCAACCCTTAGATTCTTCAGCAGCACGCTATACCATCCCCATACCGTACTATACCGCAGCCTACTATTATCCTCTGCTTCCATATGGGGTGGGCAGGAGTTATGCGAGTTTTTATGTATCTACGTGTCCGCGTGCGCAAGGAAGATAGAAGAAATCCTACACCACACCAAGGATACTCCCAAGTGCCTTTCGAAGTGATACCTAACCTCATCCTTCGGGAAGCCACTTCGAGAAATATCTCAACTTTCATTTTATTACTCCGATGCCTATGGAGAGATGAATTTCAGCATCACTTAGGATACTGGCTTTTATTATATTATACCGTTACTCTACACTGACTATATTGTTTGTACGTATGAAAGGTATATATTGTAGTACGTGCTACGTAAGACGTAAAAATAAAAGCGAGAAACTGAAAAAATAATAATGTAATTTTGTAAAGTGGCGAAGTCGAAAGGTTACTACATAATACTATTGTCTAGCTAAGGGGTTATAGGTGTATGTAAAAGGGTTGATATAAAGTCATTTTTTACATTGTCGTCGTAACAAGGCAAACTCCATGTCAGGCAAAATTTAAAGATCAAATTTTAGTGATGCAAAAAAGAGGATAGTCTTCCGAATCCTTTATACCTTTGGATCTTTCCTTAAATTAGAGACATGTGTTTCATTTTCTTCGGACAAATGTCTTAAGTCTTTTGCTTAGACAATGCGCCGAAAGAATGGATCGGCGAGAACTTTTAGGCTGTTTGAGATTTCATAAAATAGATTGACATATAACAATATATTCCGTCGAAGTACCTAGCTCTCCCAGAAACCCTTACCGATAAAAGTCAAAGTCGGCTGTTCTCCAAAGCGCTATCGGGGCCGAACAAAATGTCAACACTTGAATGTATGACGAGGGGTGGAAATAATTGACAAAAGAAAAGGAGAATAAAAATAAATTCCCAAAAGCATCCCTATTTCCTACTTAAAATATACTGTATAATAAATGCAGTACAGGTACCACATAGAACGAATGTGGATATGAAAATTATTATTTTTATAAAAGAGATATAACTCACGTCATTTTCGTCTAACTACGAAAATCTTTTACTACGCGCTATTACCTCACTACTCATAACGGATGATTTAGCAAATGGTACTAAAGTTAGTGCGCAAACGTAAGGCGTCGTTACTGAATTTTCCGAGTCTGACAAGTTCAAGAGATGAGTATGGGAAAGATGAGAATAAGGACCGACGAGGATGAGGTACTGGATGATGGATTGTGTTTTGACGTAATGAGTAAACAGCACTCAGCCATCCCTGGGTCACGAGACCACTTACTAGAGGGAGACTTCCACATCCCACCACCGCCACCCTTTTACTAACAAGCGATCTCGTTTGCCCGTGGAAGAAACGTCATCACATTGAAGCACGACTAGTACCACGCACGTACGTGTACTTTCAACACACTCACTCTGATCCTGCACCACCCCTTACCTGCACCCTCGGATACGTGGATTATCCTAAAGAATCAACGCTAGTAGTCACGGCACTAAACAAAGCAGATGAAGAAGAGACTTTCGTGCGGCTCGCAGTTTCCGGTGGCTTCCATTACCGGAAGTCAACCTATTCCAAGTGAAAGCCACGTCCAAAATGAAACCCACGAGGGCAGCCCTTCCGCCTTTTAATCCATCGCCACAATGGCCGCTCGTTAGACCTTAAAAAATCTAGCCACAGATTCGTGGTCATATTCCATGCGCATGACTAAACATATACTGTGCACTTACAACTTAGACAGTGAGGTCACTGAAAGTGACTTTTGGACAGGTACTTTTTTATTCTGGAAACTTGCCAAATTTCTTGGTAAGACCTTAGGGTCTATTTTCTGCGCTTTTATGTCCTTATCCCTCTTGCTTACTTTCATTTTTTTTTTTTTTTTATACGTCCTCGTGCACGACATCATCATTTTTATAAGGGAACAGATTTCTGCCTAATGGACCTTGGAAGGGACGGCGTTACACAATCTGCTTCACAGTAGAAAAGCACTCGCGCATCAGACGCACTTATGGCCTCCGTTGCGTAAGGGCTAATATATAACACCTACCGCCACATGGAACCTAGTCTACCTACTACCTAACCTCCAGCTCCTTTTCAATTTTCAAAGCCAACCCCACCGCCATCCCTTCTTCAGTCTAAGATCCATGTCGAGTTTTCGTGGGGTGGCGCGAAAACGTAAATAGACGGGGCACCGTGTGCGATAACTACGTAGATGGATGGAAGCACGTAAAACTAATATGCAAAATGTCACGAGGTGTCATAAATAAGAAGGTAAACCCCCACCCCGCCCCCTCAGTGTACGTGGGTACAGGGTTGTACATTATAATTACTAGGTGGATATTAAGGGTAGGAAACCTAACGTGTTACGTTCAGCTCGTAAATAACGAAACGCAGCGCCTTACAAATAGCCTTACTACTAGCCAATGTCTCACGGATTCCAATATGATTTACTGTCTATTCTGTCGAGAGAGTTTCCTTTGTCTCTCGACACAACAGACAAAAGGTCCACTCAAATTTTGTAGATCATACAGGAACAACGGTCAATGACGAAATGCAACGAAATATATTATTTTCAAAATTATCCTTCTTTTTTTCTTTTTTTTCTTTTTCCTCTCCTCAATCTTTCCTTTTCTCCTACTCTTCTTTTGGTCGTCTGATCGCTCAGTGCCTGCGGCATTAGCGCGATACTTTTCGTGATTAATGATCGACCATCAGGATCGTCAACTCTCCCACGTAAGATTAATACCAACCGTGGGAAATTGGAGAAAGAGTTTTAATACAGCAGCGACAGTTTGTCTGCACGGAATCCTTCCGAGTAACGAAATTCGTTGACTTAACCGCCCTCCCCCCCTCCCCGCCCCCCTTGTCCGACCTGGATACGACAACCCAATTCTTTTCAAGGTTATATATATTTCCCGTACTCTCTTCCTATCTGGTTACTTGCTCGTCTTACCTACTTATT
>JARPRG010000005.1:1086627-1114848 GCA_031001745.1 Hartigia nigra
AAAAAAGATTATCAGTGAGTTCTTCGACGTCACCGAGTAGCAGTAACTGACGTAGTAATTGACGTTAAATTATAATAGAAATAGAAAGAAACGGGATAGGGAGGTAATTGGGTGCTGAAGAGAAAAGGAATGTTACATAATTTAAAGAAAGAAATCATAGTGAGAACCTTAAGGATTGTTTTATTGTTAGAGATTCGTTGAACGAAGATATTTTAAGTTAAATTAATGTCAATTTAAACGTCACAGTCCACTGGACTGACTATATAGTTGTCAACGGTGGCCAACGTTCAGAACGTGAATTATTTTACGGATCGTTAATGTAACAGGCTGTCCCCGATGACGTTCTACACTGCCCCCAAGCGTTACAGGGGTATTTAATTAAGGTATATATTACAATGACGGCGGGTACAGGCACCTGCAGCAAACCGGGGTATGTGGGTATCTACCACATTACCGCCATGACATTAATCATATCCCAAAAGCAGTAAACATAATTTACAAGAGGACCAGACTGTGCTGGTGGAAGCGTTTTGCAAATATACAGAGTCTGTTTAAATAATTTGTAAATGCATGCAACAAAAGTGATCGATAACAGAACGGGGTGTGGGCACCTTTAAGAAAATTAGTAGGAATGATTAACGAATCAAGAGCTCAATGTCCAAAGGAGTTTCGATCAAAATCACTGACGTCCTTTACGTTCTAGTTGTCAGATGGAGCAAATCCGTAAGTCCCTGAGTGACTTCCTGTATTCCCAGGATCACTCCAGATACTCATTAAACTTGATGATGACTCTCACTGATAACGTGTCAACTTGTCCTAATGATTATAATCACGAGACAGTCCGAGCGAAAAGTGTTAGAGCGATCGTCATATCTCTACGTACTTTAACCAACAGTATAACTCTAACTACTAACAGTCTAACGAAATTATATGGCGTTTTGTGAAAATCAAAGAAAAACAACAGCTGATTTTGACGTCAAATTATATAGAGGGATAATAAAGTTGGACAAGAAATTATATGTTTACAAATCCTTATTCAATTTCCTTTTCTCTTCTACGTGTACAGTGAGTCGCGAAAGTATTAAGCGACGATTAACAATATATTTTTTTTTATCATTCACTTTGGATACTTTTGCAAGTGACTGTACCTTCTTACTGAATAAATACAGGAGTATCTCACTCTTATAGGATTTCATCAAGCACTCTCTCAGGAATGGTATTGTCTTATATATATATAAAAAAAGAACATTTTTTCTAATGGAAAAAATTCGACTTCTATTTATATCAAAGGAACTCAATCTTCGTCAGAAGATATACCTATATGCTTTAGGAATTTCTTCAAAAATATTAGTTTCCTTTCAGTAACCACCATCCTGTGGTCTCCTTATTACGTCATTCGGGCAACTCGAAGTCTCTTAGAAGCAGAAGACCTTCCGGCTAAACTGGCTTCCAGTGATATTGATATCGTAATCTTTTGATCTCGTCATCCCGGACCTACACCGAGGAATGGGACGACGTTAGAAGAAGGACTAGAAGGACCACGTAGTAGCAACGCGAATGAAAGCAAAGAGAAACTTTTAAACTAATGCTAAAGCTTAATTCGAGAGTATAGAAAAGCAGCAGACATATGCATGCTGTATACATATACATATTTAGCAACTTTAAATAAACGTTAACAAGTTGCGATCTCGGGTTGAGTTTCGCAACCTGCGGTTGACGTCATAAATTAAGCGAGCATCGCGCGACCCTTATTTTACCAGGATCAACCCCTCTTCCTATGGGATATTGTAAGCCAGCACCCGTTCCTGGGACGACAACATGGTTTTCCAGTATGTGCCCAAAAAGGCTCATCAATAAAATATGTATTCCATCATGGGGAACTCTGCACGTCCGTGAAATTAAAATTGTATACGAGTTTTTCGCATTAAAAACTTTTTCACGAAACATCATCAAAGATTATTATAGTTCAACATATTGCCGTATTATTATTTTCAAGTGGCGCTATAACTATCAGGATTAGTAATGTTATCTGTTCTTGTATTTTTTCTGTTTTCTTTTTTTTTACGCAGTTTTCACAGTATAGATATAATCCAGAAGAAAACAAGTGACACTGTTATCCTTAAGTATCAAGTCGAACACTTAGTTATTTTGTCAAAGCAGTTTTACTTTACTACTTTAGCTTTGCTAGTCTCCGCGAAAATCGCATTTTTCTCTTTTATCCCTATTATCCTCTTTCTTCTTTATCCGTTTCAACGCCTACAGCTTTTGCCAAGCGGATCAGAAACAAAGCGTCGCGACGTATCAAATACGTAGATCACATAGTAAGACCATAAAGAAAAACTTGATATATATATATATATATAAATATGATTTTGTTTACTTAAAAAATATTCTTATGTATAAAATAACCACATGGAGTATATTCATGTATGATAATGTCGAAGCGAAGAACCATAAACGGATATGACGTAAACCCTTGACAGAGACTAGTTTAAGTTATCCGCGCCATCGAAATCCCCCCACAAGAATCCCACTTTTATTTTTCGTTTCGCTTTTCCCATCAGGGAAAACCTCGTTCAATTAGGATCTCTACCAACGCCATCGCCGCCACCATCGCCACCAGCGCCAGGGCCATGACGGCATTACGGTGTCTCGCAGGAATCCGCTTTACAACCGGTCGTAAAACGACTAACGAATCCACGATTCAGCGCACTTATTTTGCACGAAGGAGAATACGTGAGACCGGTCGTGCCACCTATGATTCCTTGTGGAAACAACACCAAGCCAAGCATCAAAGAGGAAGGGTGAAGGGTGACACGACCATTTTCATCGGAAAACAATCAAAGTAAAGATCTCACCAAATGGACGCTCATTATCCTGGGCTTCGACTTCCTGAAAATAATCCCTGCTTCCCTCTACACGTCTAACCGTGTCCGACCACCACCCTGACCAACCTACTTTATTCTTCCAGTAGACTGACTTCTTCGTTAACTAATCTACTGACGCGAAAACTTCTTTGTGATTTATATAACTATACCCATTACGTTTGACCATAACTCTTTTTTTTCTGTTATTCAACTATACATTTCCTTTTCAATATGCCCCCCCATCACCCCAAAATATCTTTAATTATAAATTCTCGCTGTCTTGGCTTTTTACTAACGAAATTTTCCTGGAGTGCGGACAAGACACTACAGACGCTCTTACGTCATTCTCCATGTCATAGGGTGGTCTCTGGTACGTTGCTTAGCTAGTAGGGAGGTACTGTCGTCGCCAGTCTTTGTTGAGACTTCCTAGAGTAGAAATTGCGCCTCATTGACCCGGTGTCTAATGAGGACGTAGCTAAGTGCCTTGGAGACAAGTAGATCTTCACTTACATACTGGTGAGGGGGGGTGGGGCGAGTAAAGGGGTTTAGTAGCTTAAAGTAGTAGCAAAGTCTGAAGTCTAGTGAGAGAGTACAGTCGTCAGTAGAAACAATGATTTATCGATGAAAGTTGTATAGACTGATAAAACGGGATTATAAATATTTGATTTCAGCGACAGTCGAAGAAGATAATAAAAATATAACGACGATGGGTATGTAATTAGAAAGGATTAATATTTTACAACATTGTAGTCGCCACATTTCAATATGAGAGAAGTTGATAAATTGAGGAGAGAATGTCGAAAGTTCAGGATTTGAAAATCCCATGAGAAAATTTTACGCTACAATGATAAATTATACCAAAGTTATATGGTACCGACTATAGTACGTACAAGAAACTTTATCGGCTCGCTTGGAAGGTACATTTGTTATCAGCGTGAATAGCATTTATTCACGGTAATAAAGTTTCTCGCACAACTAGCCGCTGACGAATTTTTATCTACGACTGTACTCGACGTCTATCGTCGTACCTGAAGAGAATACTCCGCGTGGTACAGAATACAGGCAACGACATTAAGAATAGGTGGAAGATGAAGAATAGGCAGTGGAGAAGGTACGTAACCTGTCCAGACAGCTAGAGAACCGAGGTGACCGAAGTGTTGTAGAAACTGGAAGAGGAGAATAAGGGTCCACTTCTACTCTCTTTGCAATTGTGCAACCTTCCGAAACACCCTTTCTACCCTTTTTAGAGTCTTGTTAGGATAGCTCTTGGTATTTTACGAGAACATATACACCACGCAATTAGAGCGGAACTTGCCCAAAGACATTTTCGTTGAAAGTCACTGAAACAAACAAGGAGTCTGGATCGAAAATGTCACGTAAGGCTGACTATGAAAACGTTATCCCCTAGAAAGTAAATTAATTTTCAAACAAAGCTAAAACTTAACTAATGAATATATAAGTTTTGACATTTTTATCCTTATTAATATTTTTCTCCGTCGTATAAAACAACTTTGCTCTGTTTGATCGTACGAAGGATACGAGTTAGTAGCAAAATAACGCGATTTGTTTGATAGCAAAACAAAGGAAAAGAATCGAAATCTTGGAAAATGTAAAGAAAACCACGTGTACTAGTGACAACTGTTTGTCTCCTCTGTCTTTACGTATTAGCCATTACAGTTTCCGCAGTTTAAATCAGGTTAAGTTTAGATGCTATAGAAGGAAACCAATACAGCATCCATTACCGAGAGACTGTACTTTACGCAAGCTTTTTTATTGCTTTAAGAGAAAATGGTAAAGAAATCGAGAAAAAAACGGCAAAAAGCAGATTTAAACTAACAGGCACAAGCTATTTGATCCTCATGTTTATTATTATAGATATATATTCGTCTGATTGTAAAGGAATTTGTATCTGTATACTAAAGGTTTGTATACCATTATAGTGTATCCACAAGTGGCACGACGGATCCTCTCTTCTGGGGACAGATAGAGTATCATCAAGTAGGATAACAATAACTCTGGTCTCGTGTAACAAGAATCCATGACAAAGCGAGCGAGTCAAGACACCAAGTAGCTTCTTTTAAATGGAGAAATAAGAAAAAGAAAAACCAGAGAAGTAGAAATAGAGAAAAGTCACAGAAAGAGGAAAAGAACTGGAGGAGGAAGATCGACAAGATTTATATAAAAAAAAAAGGAAAATATCAGGATAAGAAAAACAATCGGAGTATACTCAACTTCGGCACTAACTCTGTGTCATTATAAATGGAACTAACTTTGAATAATAAAAAATAAAGGATATAAAGAAAAGTTCGCCACGAGTGCTCAGCCATCTGGTGGCACGCGAACCAAAATGATTAAACTATCTTGACTGACGAAATAAAAAGCTCAAGAGAACTCGACCAAAAACTACTAGAGTCAAAATGGTCGAGAGTTCGATTGTAGTTTAATAATGAAGTATTCTAGTGGATTCAGTGTATATGGGGTCAGACCGATTCTAGCAGCTTGTGTAGACATGGACATTTAGTTATATTATAGCATGTTTATGTTAGAACTTTACCCCTGTCCCTTACGCATACCCTTTACTCGCGGTAACCAAGTAAGCAGACAACCCCTTAAATAATGCATACAATGTCCACATAGTCACAAAGGGATAAATAAGGGTAACAAGCATCCCTTAAGTTGGCATTAGCCATTATGACGGTTTAATAGGAACCATGGAATATTTATGGCGTCTTACAGTTATGGGGGTAGGGGGGGCTGGTGGTCGAAGAAAGCTAAGATAAACAACCCAAAATTAATGGCCTTGCTCTGCGATGGTATTTAAAAAGAGGGTGGAATTTTTATAGGCTAAAAAAATTTACGAGTTTTTTTTTCTTAATGTTTCTTTTTTCTTATTAAGATGTCTACTTAAATTCATACTTTATGGTTTTTTCAATTTGTTTTTACAGGACTGTCTATTGTCTTTAATTAAGAGGATCTATTAATACGGTATCATAATTAAACGTTTCACTTTGAAATTCAACGTAATAGTTCTAATTGGACGTTTTCAGAGTTTATCCAACGAGCGATGAATTCTGCTTGGGTGCAGGCAAAACTTTTTCGGCGATACCGAGCAAAATTTTAGACGCAATTCTGCAATGGGTTTGAAAATCCTTCGGGAATGCCTTGAGAGAAGGATATACAGATAACTATATTGCCGTGTATTTCCAGGACTTTGTAAAAGGGAATTCATCTATGAAGCAATGAAAGTGAGCTTTATCGAATTCAAATTGCGCGCTACTTCACTTCGCATTGCATCCCTAGGGACGAATGTTCAATTGCAGTTTCTATGCAATTACAGCACCATTTTGTTATCGATACAGCGTAAAATCTATTTCTCTCCTGAGCGAATGGCTGTGAAATTTAAATTGTAAAGAAAAAAAAAAAAAAAATATTACCGCTTTCTACCTTTTCCAAATACACAGCTTGTATTTGCAGACGACAAGTACAGAGACGATAAACTAGGCATAAAATATGACGACCGTGAGGTCAGCACGAGGTACATAATTTTTGAATTCCACTCAGGAAGGACCCGTCACAGTAAATAGAGTCGCTTTCTAGTAAGAAGATGGAGCTTTCACTTAGCTGCTCTGTGGCGCTCTTTACTTGTGACGTAATGAGTATTAAAACAGGCAGCATCATTACGGAGGAGAATCGGTCGCCATATTGGAAGGAACACGAGACACGATTCAAGCCAGGTGGCATATTAGCCCCTTGAGAATTGTCTAAGAGCATCCACCATTCTCCCTACTTAGAGTCAAGTTCGCTTTGATTTATCTCGAGACAATATAGGGGTGTGTAGTAGAGGTACCTCTTCCACGATTGAAAGCGATTGATGCGCAGCCATTACGACTTTTAAAAATAAAATAAAAAAGAAGAGAACTGGCGGGTGAAGATTTTAAGATAAATTTTATATTCAATGAATTTCTTGAGGGTTGTAAGATTTTTTTTCTCGTTTTTTGTTCACTCCCATGCTTATCAAATTCAAGTGTACTTGGGTCGTGTCAATGTGAAGTTATGAGAAAAAAAATATATGCTTCGTCAGCTTCCAAATTTCCATAATCGGAATAACTTTGAAAATGGCGCTGGATAATATCCATAGCATGGCTTAAAATAAACTTCAGCAGTTTACGGAGAATATATGTGTTAACATGGTAAGTGCAACTATTAGGGGTTGCAGGGTGGAAAGTGCCAGACAGCACTTTACTCAAAGGTCCACTACCATGTACACAGGAGAGCATTAATGGTGTTCCTTGGACTATCTCTACTACCTATCGCGATCGCTTCCCTCTCTACATGCCTCAATCCTCATTCCTCTACGGCGATGTTTCCAAAACTCTCGAAGCGAGGAACATAAAATGGCGGTAGTGAGGCAACCTACCAGCCAAGCCATCTTTGCAGGAGTCTAAGAAATTTAGATTACGACTACTTGACCACTGTGCACACGACTTGTCTTTTCTTGGCAGTTTGCAAAAAATGCAATCCTTAGCAAATCATTAGGATTTGGATTTCGATTATGATTTCGATTTCAATTACGATTTTCAAATCAAATTTTATTTTGATCTATGCATTCGCTAACAATCGGTGTTCCTAAATACGAATATTTTAGTGTAACGTGGATTTTTTATTATTGGACACTCTTACCGATTATCGACAGATAAAACATTAAAAAAATTAAAATGACAGGAGAAACCAAAAATTTCAGGTAATCAAGTAGCCGCTATCTAAATTTCATAAGCAACTTTATGTCCCTCGCATCGAGAGTTTTGGAGACACCGCTATAGGATAAGAAGAATTGAGACCAATAAAGAGGGAAGCGTTCGCGAGTGGTGGGGGTAGTCCACAGCAGACCATTAATGCTCTCCAGTGTACTAGCTTGCTAGAAGTACCCAGATAGCTATCAACCCCTTAATAATTGCCCGGGTAAACTACCCTTGCGTCGCTATAGCACTGTCTACCAAAAAAGATCGTGGACCAATCCTTTATCTGGAATATCTATAGTCCCTATATTCCTACTATGATTATATCCTACGTGTACTCCATATCCTCTAAAAGATGACTTCTTGTTGGATGCCACTCTGCAATTTCTTGTCAGCCGCAATTCTCTGGCCAATTAAGTAATCCACCTTGACGTCAAGAAGTCTCTTGAAATTTGAATTAGCGTATAAGCGTCCTATAAACTGGATATAAATGGGATGCGGATACGAGTACCACGCCCGAGTAATAGAACGAGCCTATCACGTTACGCCAGAAAAATATTCAGAAAAATATATCTAAGTAATATGCAATGAATATACAGATTTTATATTATTTGTTTTACACGCCGAAGAAGAAGAGAACTTTCATATATTTTTTTTTTCTTCTTATCATCAACATCTCTGCTCTATGAATTGTTAGTCTAATAGACGAGTAATCTTCAATAAGATACTTTAGGAAGAAATAGTGTTTGTTTCAGGATCCTCGCAGGACGTTACACTCTGATTTGACCGGATGTCTTGGTAGTTTATCCTCCAAGAATAGACTCTTGAGTAAACTGTTAACACGAATAACGGTAAAAGCACAGTAAATAACACGAAGGAACACGTCACGTTCAGACAACCAGTAAAAGAGGAAAATGGAAAAAAAAAAAGAATTCTGTCGCCGATAGCGTCAAACAGAAAAGAAACATTAAACGTTCAATTTTTCGGAAAAGAACAAAGAAAGTCAACGTATCCCACACGTAAAAAAATCGTACGAAAAAATTCTTTTTTAATCAAAGAACAATTTTTTTTATCGCAAAACATAATTATATCCAGTGAAAAATTACCTACGTATAGAAGACGGCTTATGGAGATACTCGAGCAGAAAATTCGTGGGTGCGTGTACCTACTGGAATGGTTCAATTTATAAATTCCTGGCAGCAACCAGCAACCTGGGGTTCCTCTACGTTTCGTCTGGCTCATCTATCTCAACTTCCCATACCTACTAGTAGATAGCGTTACCTACCACCTACCTAACCCAATTCATTCGCGCGTGGTTAAATAAATCCTTGCTAACCAGTAATTGGAAAATATAGGCACCAATGCTCATACATTCTTGGCAAAGTGTCTGTCGTGATAGAGCGTATCTGCTGCGTACGGCAAAGGTCTACAGACACGTGAGATCTTCGGGTGCCAAGAGAAGTGATCAGCAACGTTAATGATAGTATGTGAAAATACAAAGAAATTCCCACATAAATTTTACGTAATAAATATTATTATTTTCCTACATATTATTATACGTTATGCGATAAATTTGAATATTACGTTTACGTGGTTTAGCAGCAATAACATGTTTATTTAAACCAACGCATCGCATTTCATCGATAATATAACATTTAGAGTTTACGTTATTCCAAGGGTAGAAATTCTCTTGTGTAAACTAAACGAACCCGACATGGTAACAGTGTATTTGAGCATGAATGGGGTTTTGTGAAACGTAAGCCTATAGCTCGCGCGTAAAGGTGCCTTATTAGCCTAGGCGCCCATTTACATATTTAAGTTTACCAGGAAAAAGGGCCATTGTTCCCTTAGGGCTAAATTAAACTGACATTGCTCACCCTTGCGCACAAATATTATTTGTTTTCAGCTACTGCAAACTGTATAATATCGATTCGCATAGCACTGCCCTCACCCTACCAGCCGCCTCCTTACACAGCAATCTCTCAAACAGAAACGTAAAATAATACATTGAGCATCGTAAGGGTAGCATTCTCAAGGGACGACTACGATTCTTATCAACGATCGTAGAACGTTGGAACGGGCAAAAATAATACAATAGCAAGAAAGAAAAAAGAACAAATAAGTACATAGTACCTGCAAGTGCTGTAAAGTCGAATTACCAAGAATAGACTTCCAGTGCAGACACAGTATATATGTATATATATAACTATAGATAAGGAATAGATATGTATCCCTATAATCTGTACAAAAAAAATACCCCAGCAGGTGCCTATGCACTGAGAAATATTCGATTGATTTCAATTATTCAGGATTATCTAGCCAAGTAGAGATGGTCTGTAACTGACCAGCCAATGGACAATAAAATCATAATAACGTGGAGGATGCGAATAGATAGGTGCATACGTATATACATGTATGTATATATATATATGTAATGCTCTCTAACTTTGTCCACCTGTCCTGATAATGTCGGTTAATATCATGTAAATTGTAATTAATATTCATGGGGTTAATTTGGCCCAGCGGTTCGAGTCCTCCCATTCCTGTGACCTCACCATTACGGGCCGCGCTCCACGGGGAAAGTTTTACGCGAATTTACGGGACTCACTGCAAAACATATTTCGTTGCCGCAAGAGCGAACCAACCAGCCAGCCAGCCTTGTGTCCCATATGTATAAACTCTAAAATACTACAGAGCTCCCTCATACCAAATAGACTTCTGGAAGATTATACCGACAATTTCATTAGGGTTTATTTTCACCGCAGCTACCGATGCCAAGAGCGCCGCGATATTTACGGATATCTATAGCCACATGTACGTTGGCCTTTAGCACCAACGAAATCTTCCAAGTGCGAGAAAATAATATTGCGAAAAGTACACAGTGGAAACTTTTTGTGATTAAAAAAGAAACAAAAACAATTTTACAGCAACAAATTATAACGTATTTATCCGGAAAAATCATTGTTTAATATACTGTGGAAAATTTGACTGTTACGAAAAATTACGAAAGAGAAAAATCGGAATATACTTTCTTTAAAGCGAAATGTTTCAAAAATTGAGGTAAATCTCGAAAAATATTTGAGGCTCGCATGAGAATTGTATCGCGCCACGTGTAACAGGTAGAGTGAAAAAAAGACACGTTTATAATAGTCTCTATTGCGTCACTAATCTTATCTTCCAACAATCTTCCGTAGCAGGTATATCAAAGGTATGGGACAAAAATCGCGAACGAAAAATCTGTTAAAAAAAAAAAAAGAAAGAAGAACAGGAACCATAAGTAATGGTATAAAAAAATCAGAAAAAAAAAGAATGAATTGAAGAACAAAGGAAAAGAAACCTCAAGACGTCTATATCGTTCATGCTGCGACTCATGACTCGATTCGTTTTATTAGCAATGGCACGATACGAATTATTGCGCATTCGCAATAAAAGAAAATGGCCGCTCTCTTTTACGATGTCTTCTCCGCGTTATACGACCGATCCACAATCGCGAGCGTGACATAACCAAAAAGTCTATACGCGCTTAAAGAAACGTTATACTTATTATTCTACACGCTAAGCAAAAATGAAAGCATAAGCGTACCATAATAAAATGACATTATTTCTATTATAACGGGACAAATCCTTTTCATGCATATTTATTACTAGTAGATAATACGTTGTTACTACTTACCATTGATCTCGAGGATCTGGAAGTGTCCTGTGCACGGATATCAAATCACTCGCGTACTGATTGAAGGCATTATTGAGCCAGCCGTCATCAACGAGCTTTTTTATCTCAGCCGTAAGATTCGTCGGTAGGACGACGGGTCGTCCATTTTCACCAGGAGCTTGGGAGTCCTCATCACGAGGTGCTGCCAGTACACCGCCACCTGGATAATAAAAAGAGAAACAATATTATTTTTACTGTACTACTTTTACTGCACACACTATAGTAATACTAGTGCATTCTCGTCAGCCATATTTCAATAGAATAATACAATATCTTGAGCTTGCAATGTTTAGCTCCGTCCACTTCTTGAGCTTTACTGCATAGACTAAGCTTCCTATTGGCCAATGGATGCTATCGCATAAGTGCGTACTTACGATGCATACATACCCAAGCATAGCAATTGGAATGGACAGGTAGAATAATGGTAGGTTACACGAAGGGGTTAAACTATAACTACCTAGAGTAAACGTCTGATGACCCGATGGGGGATAATAAAATTATGTATTTACGTGCAGGAAGTAGATTATACAGTCATTTCAATGATTTATCAATGCCATTAAATTCGTTTGAATAAAAATAATAGAGGTCATTATATTTTTTTTTATGAGTGGGATTGAAGTAAGTGAATTAAAGGGTGGCGAATTGGGGAGGGAAAGTCGAACCTCCGCTTTGCTTGAATTTATTCTTGTTGTCTTTTTTTCCTTGTATTTTAAAGTGGTTACTATAATTATACATATATGTTATACAGCCGTACCTTGCTCAGGACCAGCTTGATTAAGTTTTAACTTGCTCTGTCCATTTCCGGGGGTCTCTCTTCGTAGCGGCAGTGCCGGCGGCACGAAACCGTTTGCCACTTGTGGCGCCGCGACGCCCGATGGCGCCAGACCCTGAACAGCTGCTGTTCTGTCCTCGGTATAAAGTAGGACGCAAACGGTTAGCCACGCGGCGCCCGCTAATACCGCCACTTTTAACCACAATGATCTTCTTCTGGGAAACCCCATGGCACTCTTGTTTTGTATCTGATGACACTCTTGTTTCGTTGATCCCGTACGATTAATGATAACTTTGCGTTATCTCAGTGACATCTTCATCCCCTTGTTGCAAGCTGAAGCTTGTTGAGACTTTTTTTTTTTAATTTTATTAACAAAATGTTATTTACTATATTTTCTTATTATTTTCCTTTGGGAAATTCGTGAAGTTTTAACACCGTTCAACGGACACTGGCAACCTTGTGCTTTGACTTTGATTATGTATTTTAATCACCAGGTCGATCACTGATTAAATCCGATCGAAGTTATTGATATTATTCGTGGATTCGATATCCTGTCATGTAAAACGATTCGTTCGTTGATCATTCGAGATCCTTCATAAAATTTGCATAAATCGGGAAATTCCGGTTTAGTTATAATTTACAGAAATTTTTGAGAATATTTTCTTTTTTCTTCTTATCGTAAGATCATACATTTTTCATAGATATGTCAATTATCACATTAATCGATTAGCCGGTTGATAATAATCATTTGTGATCCATAAGTTATAGGGCAGTGTGCAATTTACGCGAATTCAAATGGAGAGCACGTAATTATGACACTTTATCACAGTTCTTACCGAATCGATGTTATGGAAATATTATAACGACCGTTAGCGCGTTACATGTTCCAAGGTCTACAGCGCGTTTCAAATGACACTGATTCCGATAGACGTAATAGAATGATATGGTCTTTTTAGTTACGAAGAAGATAGGAAAAAAACTAATGAATTAAATTTGTCAATTTGGCTATTTGACAATTATCCTCGTGCGATATGTCACTTCGCGGATTGCGATTTATAAAACGAACGTCAGCTCATCTCTTGAAGCTGAAACAAAGAAAAAAAAAAAAACATTTTTATTCAGAAAATATAATTTTCTTCTTCTTATCAATAAAATTTATTTCAATAATTCTTACTATATACAAATCCATGGAATAACAGTAAAATCAAACTCAAGTTATTCTTTAATACGATAACGAATTAACTGAATTAATACGATAACGAATACTTTAATTGGCGATGAACTAATGACCCATTAATTATCACTACTTAAACCAAAACTTAGTAAAGTTCTTATAACTCCCTCCTCCCCCTCCCTCCCTCTCTCTCTCTCTCTCTCTCTCTCTCTCTCTCTCTCTCTCTCTCTCTCTCTCTCTCTCTCCCTCTAGCGGATTGCTGAAACTTTGAAATGTCATGAAGTACGTACTTTGATACTCTGATTATGAAAAGCCCTATAATTTCATAAGGTAACGGTCTGTAGGCAGTAGAAATTTAATGGCGATTATTAAGGATTGTATGAATATGTAGAAAGTAGAGAAGTCTAATGTTAGTCAGACGACGTAATAGAATCCAATGGAATTCATTAATGTACAAGAGCAATAGAAGTCATGACCTGTCGCTATTACTAATAACCATAATAATACCAGGTCACTGTTTACTCATTACAAAATTTAAAAAAAAAAAAAGGAAAATTAGGGTTGGTCCAAAGAAAAAAAAAATAGAAAAAAATATTGAACATCTTACATAGTTACCCCTGAAACAGGAGGGACTGCTGTTTACTCTTGTGTCACGTTCATAAATAAGGGTGGAAAATGTTGGGGCAGAACACAGACGTTCGTTCCCATAGTCATAACTCAATGGGAAAGGACAGATAAGGATATGAGACAATACAAGATTTATTCCACCACGAAATTCACGAGAGTTTCGGCCAGGTATTTCGTCTGTGCACATAGCCACCTAACCTACTAGCTACCGGTAGAGAAGGATTTCAGTAGAATCTATGGCGCTTCTCGCACGAACGCCTATACGCCGTAGCATTTCTGCTGCATTTATATATATATATATATATATATATATATATATAGTTTGCAGTTGCATCTCCCGTTCCTTCATTCGTGCAACGTTAATTCAACGAAAACACAAGCACCTTCACAACAGTGCCATACCAACAACAACTGGCACCTACTACTATCAAAAGAGCATACGGTGGCATGAAGCTAACGAAATTCCCACGGTTTTTCATTGGAATGCGAATTTTTGTATTTTGAACCAGCCAAGTGGATTTAAAAAAAAAAACCGCAAAACTCACAATGACCGTATGCTATCATCCAAGCCGTGAATTTCTCTCCCTAACAAAAGTCAACTAATCCAAACGCACCGCCAAACATTCGAATTCCCAAAAATCATACTGAAAATGTCAATTCTTAACGCGACTCCCTATATTTACCTATAACGCCCGTAAATGCTCAGAACGATAGAGAATTGGTTCGAAACCACCTTTATATCGAATACCAAAGATTCCCCTTCCCATCAAACTCGACATCTCCGTCCTCATCTAACCCATAAAGAAAATGAAGTCACTCAGTGAATTTGAAGGGAAAAAAAAACTTTTCCACCCTATTCTATTTTTTTTTTTCTTTTTTTTCTCTCTACACCCCATTCCATAAAAACCTGATATCCCCTCTTTGCATTTTCTCAGACCCTTTAACCCATTGATTCTTCGTCTATTTAGCAGATACGTATCAACACTCTACCACTTACGCCTCATACTGTATATAAATAGCTATAAATATACCATAAACTAAAATATGTAAAATAGCTTTTTAAACTTTCATAGAGACGCGAGTCACGTTTTATTTGCTAGTTTTTCATAAAATGCTTCACGCAACTGAAAAGGGAATTGTACGGCTATTGACACTTCTACCCAAAGCAGTGACACCTAACCTGACGTTCTATCCTATACGAGAGGGAAGGTCATGAGAGCTACAAATAA
Organism: Hartigia nigra; assembly: GCA_031001745.1. Taxonomy (NCBI): domain Eukaryota; kingdom Metazoa; phylum Arthropoda; class Insecta; order Hymenoptera; family Cephidae; genus Hartigia; species Hartigia nigra. The sequence continues at coordinate 1,101,745 of JARPRG010000005.1, forward strand.
TTTATGGGTCGACTAGACGCGTCATTTGTATTCGTATCGTTTTTGCTTAGGTTCGCTTTATAGTACGAACCTACTACGCTTCGTACATAACCATGGGATATATAGATTCCAGCAAAGCAGGGCTACCGAGTGTGCTCTATCACGAATTCCCTCAGGACTTATCTACTTAGTTGAATAGGTATACCTTTTCGTGAGGAGGCATCCTCCATAGATGTTATCTACAGGATACCATGGATCACGTGCGAGTATATCCAAAAGTAGTGATAGAAATATATCGGCAGATACATATATACTCTTTTGAGATTTATTTTATTTAGTTTATTTATTTTCTGAATAAACCAAAATAAAACTTAATGGTACCCCACGTGAATATCACCGTTGACTGATAATAAAGAAGCCATCCGTCAAATCCTTAAGGCGCCTTCGAAAAATCATTCAACCCCAAACATCGGGAACGCCGATGTAATTCAAAGGGGTCGATGAAAAAAAGAGACTATCAACAATGGACACGCCCTGGGAATTTTAATTCCTGTACAATCGAAGTATTCGTATCGATTCGATATATTAATGTTATAATGTAAACAATATTATATTTTGAAAATCCTGTGGATTTTTACAAAAATATCATGTCTGGACACTGTATGGGTATTATTTGTTAAGATCCTTTATAGTATATCTACTTACAAAAATGTACTTGCAAGTATCATTAGTGCTTCGCGTGTTGTTTCTTTTTCTATGTTTCCATTGCATTTTAGTATGAATTTGTGACAAATGATGATATATTTCGGAAAACAGTAGTATCACATCCAGTGCCAAAGTCAGTACTTAAAAGAAAAAGGTTTCACTTAGACACTCGTAAAGTATCAAAACCCGCAAGGGCCCCTTGAGACATCGAAGTGGGATGTCAATACAACGAAAAATGTCACTCAATAGAAAATCGTATCTATTGAAGAAACGAAAAAGAACAAAAGAGTCGGGAAAGAGCGCGAGAGAGCTTTATCGGCAGAGAATGGACGTGGTACTTAAGTGCCATTAAGCATTGCTTTGCAAACAAAGTAAATGGTGTTTGTATTGGACAGAGAAGTTGAAGTGAAGGAAAAATCAATAACAACGATAGTTTAATCGAAAGTAGATACAGGGTCGTACTGGTCAAACGATCAAAAAAAACATAAGAACTTATATGTAAATAGTAACAAGTAGTAGTGACAGCTGGTTATTCTAGAATATGAGTAACCTGCGACATAACGTTTATTCTACTATATTTTTCATATACCGTAGTAACATTTTCTTTCAGGGTAGATGTTTATTTAGGTTAGACTTTATTTTCGTTGCGTACTCAACCATCGACAAAAAAAAGTTTTACCTCCAGATGCTGCAGTAAGTAGTGATGTCACGTTCGAGATCCGACAGAATCCTGATTATACACAGTTGTCGCTATCCTACTTCAACCAGGGTAGATCAAACGGATAAAGAACACTTCGTCAGGATGCTGCCGTATGATTTTACCCCAACGAGAAGAAACGGGACAACAACAAAAAACGATAAAAAAAAAAGAGACACAAACCTGTAATTCTCAAAGGAACCTCTATACGTTGAGAAATGGGAAGGGAGGATACGTGACCTATAATCGAATCGAATAGAAAGATACTATATACTTTAGGTACCCCCTAGTTACAAAATAGATTTCTGGATTTTTACGTCACGATGAATTAAATCTAGGACACGGATGACCGGTAAAAAGGGCAAATAAGATTTACAGTGTGATGAGATCCAAGTGAGAAAGAGAAAAAAAAAAGTCGAAAAAATAATCGACCTACGGAAATAGTGCGTGCTAAAGTTCTCTTGGATCTTAAGTAGTAAAACCAGATAAAGATTAGACTACGAAAACCGTTCGGGAGATAAAAGGTAAAAAGAATCGAAAAAAAAGAAGTATAAAAGAATTCTTAAAAAACAATTCGCCATTTTTTTTTTCAATCGTCCTTTTGAACTTCAGCGTTTTACTGAACACGGCAAACTAAAGACAATATTATTTCAACAGATGCGCGTTACACCAGACCCACTTCCGCTTCTCTACTTTCCACTTCCGTTCGTAGCAAATGGAAGCGCGGATCTAACCTATACGTGGAACGATACTAGTGGACAGTACCACTCTGTCTGACACTCAACTGAAACACTGGAACTAACTACTCACTTAACTACCCCTCTCCTCATCCATGAACTCGTACAACTTCAGAAGACGAATCGTAAACATTTTCTTATACTTTTTTTTGGACATAATATAATTTTTTTCTTAACGCCAACAATCCTCTCTCCTGCCTAAAAATTCTTATAATCGCAAGCTGTCACGGTACTCATCCGATTAACATTTATCTCGTCCTTTACCAAATGAAATCTGCTAAAAACAACCTTTAATAACAGTAATCCCGAAAAATGTCGGAATTACGCAAAGTCGACTCTAATACGCACTGGTTTCATATGGAAGCAGATTATAAAGAATTAACAAGCTAACCGTTAATGGGGGGTAATGGACATTCCGACTGTGCAGACAAGGATTGGATCACTGCCAAATAAGTTCATTCTATACATATATATATATGTATATATATATGCTCATACGTAACTGTATATAAAAGATTAACGAGCCATTGTCAGTAGAAAAGTCGAGTAAAAATTTTGCATGTACACTATATACGCGAAACGTCAATTTTGAGAGTAAAATTATGAAATGAGAATAAAGGATGATTTTTTTTCTAGTGAGGGGAAGGGGGAGATTACCGATTCCACGTGGGTACTGAAAAATAACGAGGAAATGCAATTTCGGTACACGCGTGTATCGGTCGTACCAATCTGGCCCAGCTGGCAAACGGATAAGGATCTTAATGGTACTGGCGATTTGTACGTTGCAAATCCGCTGACGGAAAGTGATTGGTTGCTTTCATCCTATTAATGGCTGGGCCCATCCAAGCTGCCACAATTAGGCCGACCTTCTTGGCTCATATCACATTCCTTAACAAATGACTTCTTATCACGAGGTGTAGACGCGAAGCTTGCCACGACGGGTGGTCCCGCCTTATGGTCATCACGTGCCGTAATGTGACTTTATGTTCGATACTATATGTAACACAGGATATAAAGTGGGATATTCGTAAATTTTTAATTATCATGAATTTCGTTAAATAATTATTTAGTTATAAAAGAATAAAGTAAAATTAGACAGGAAATAATATTATTGATACTGGCTGAGAAACAACTAGAGGATATCTACTGCACAATACGAACGTTGAATGTGCAAACGGATGGTGATCGGGAGGAAAGTAGAAAAAAAAAATGATAATTTTTAATTTTCACGTAATAAGAGTACTGTAAGTTAGTTATATTTGATAAGAAAGTATAAATATAAATAACTGATTCTAATCGGTTCCGTATCAACAGCCGTATACGTTACAGTGACTAATATCGTGCATTAATAATGGTTAGCGTGAAACATCCCATTCTCCAGAGGCGAATTTATTACGTCCAGTGTTAACGCTAACAATAAACTTCTAACAATAAGACACTACCCGCAATTGCCCATTGTTGAGAATAGGTATGATAACAATAAATAGACTTAGCGAGTAGTTGCGCGCAGTAGATATCACAATTGAATCGTCCTGTCCTTCTCTATGGAAATTACGCATTGACGTCAGAAACAAAGAAAACCAACTGAAATCACTTCAATTAATTCCCACTAGAATATTTGCGAGCGAGAACTAAAATTAACGAGCACAGCCTATAAAAACAATAGAGCTAATTCCAAGGATTCGAATGGTTCAAAGTAACACGAGGAACCACGGTTAGGTCACGACCTAGTTTTATCAGGGTAGAATATCGATTGGTCAGAAGTATACAAGTAAATGCATCGTAGGACGTTACAAGCACGGACCAGGTAGGTCAGGTCGTAAGGTTGGCAAATAAAAAGAAACAAAAAAATTAAGAAAAAAAAAATTGTCCACCGACGGGATTTGAACCCTAGACACTTCGGTGAATTGACTTACGCCAGGATGGTTTTGCTAAAACCGCAACACAGCTATCGCTATGTGTCATACACAGCCAAACGGTGGGTTACTGTCGTCGGCGACGTACTTCCTCATGGAAATTCACGCTAAGAGCTTAACGCATACGATTTGCCTCGTACACGGTCACTAATCAAATTCAGAGCGTAGGGACGACGCTGCGGCATCCATGCTCGGTTTCCCGAAGCTGCTGACCACAGGCCGTCCAGTGACCACGTCCAAAGGTCCGTCGTAGCTTAACCGACGTTAATTAATTTTACGGAATTTCACGAAGCGTCGTAGCAACGTCCGAACATTCTTGAAAATTACGATAAACTATGATACTCGAAATTAGCCAAGAAGGTCAAAGCAGCTGAAACCTTAATAAAAAGAGTGCTTGACGAAATTGCTTAATATAAGTAAAAAGATATTATGGCATTTTTTTTTTTTTTTTTTTATTAAATATTTCCTTTCTCGTCGCCACGGTGGAAACTGTACGGTTCTAGATGAGATTCTACGTAATCGTAATTTCGTGTAACGTTACAGGCTGGTGGTAACGTCACGTATAGATCAGACTAAGGGAAATGACAATAGAGGCGATAGCAAGCCTAGTAAAATGTGTCGCGATAAAGAGCCCTTCACGTGACAACAACACGAAGGAGTACTTCCGGGCACTGTCGTGAACACGCGAGGCGAGTATTTCATTTGTGTTTAATAGTCAAGTGTGCGGTCGTCTGTCATCTTTTTCAATGACCCGTGAAGAATCCACGCGCAACCAAGAAAAAATTCCAAATTACCATCAAAGATTTATGTCGCGCTCGATCAAATAATAATTTCATAGAATTACATGAGAATACAATATATACTGAATTTCGAATAACATTCGAAAATCATATACAGAAAAAATATAATGAATACTCCGATTTAGTTATTCATTATTCGATTTGGGATATTTTCATGAATAACACAAATTTCCAAAGCTACAGTCAATAGCAGCATAGCCACTACTATAGTTTACCACTGGTAATAACGCTTAATATCGATTCAACCTTTACTTCCTTCATAGCCAACCGTCTTCGATCTTCATAGAAATCCAAAATCGTAATATCGATTGTACGATAAAATTCAATCGACTATATTAAGCATAGCAAGCAAGCGAATAGGTCAGCATTCTTGAATGATATTTCCACGGTTCGCCAGGCGCAGAGATCCACGTGGTCTTTTGTAGCGTCGATCACCGATATTTCAATTCGATTAGTCGCGCGACAAAATATTCTATAGACCGGAAAGGATAGCTCGAACCGTATATCCTGAAGACGATGGATATTAAAGATAGGTTAGTCGTATTAAAAAAGAAAAAAAAAAAAAAAAAAACATGAGAAGAAAAATATATTTATAATAAGACGCATCAATACGTATTCCCCCACCGAATTCTTATTGCTGAATAATTCCTCCATTTTCTTCGTATCTTATTATCGACAGATCGGATCCATGATATTTATGCTCTTATTGAGAGCGAAAAAGGACAGAGAGATGGAAGTTTTGCGGGAAAAGGCAAACTGGTAAGAGAGAAAGAGAAAATAAAGAAGATCCACCCCCCCGCGCATGAACCAACTCACTGCGCGTCGGGAAACAATTTTTTACATCGGATAATTTATACCTTGGTGAATGCATTGTGTCGATTTGTAGAGTCTATACGTGTCTACTGAGCTTGCGAATTCAGAAAAGCTCTCGACCCATTTGTCAAATGAGGAGCGACTCGGGGAAAGCTCTTTCGCCGAGTGGTTATGTTGCTAGGTAGATAAGTAAATGTAGGTAAGCATAGTAAGCGTAGTAAGCAAACATAAGGTGCGTAACGCAAATGTTGTCGCAGATTTGTGAATACGACAACACGTATTCGTATAAAAAATTTCATCTCAAGGAGTGTTTATATGGGAAGAATGATTTTTATGAAACGAATATTTCATCCCAGTACGCGATCGCCAGTTCAAAATATGGATGGAAACTTATTATGACGTCAGTCGAGTGACCTTGAGAATTCTTATAATTATGCATCGTTGAGTAAGATCGTTAATAGCTGGATAGAGATTTCTAAAATGTTACGTGATCGAAATAATCACTAAAGTGAATTTTTTCATAGACGCCACATGAATATTTTACCGTGGTAGTACGTTTCAAGAGAAGGGGATCAAAATTAAGTTACGTAACGTAAGAGGTTTGTATTACGAATTGAAAAAATAGAGGCATTAAAATTGGATGAAAATTTTGAAAAAAAAAAAAATCTTTTTTTTTTTAAATCAGAATTTCACTTCGCACAGGTACAGGCAGTTCAAAAACAACGACAAAAACATTAGCAAACGTAGCTACAGTAACGACCAACACTCTGTTGCAACATAGAAATCGAATAAAAGTAAAGGCGCCGTCGAAACTTTCTTACAGTGTCCCGTCGTCTTTTGCATTTCGCTCGACGAGACAATAGAGGATTCTGCGCGTCGTCGACGTCGAAGCCGACGAAGAACTGCGCGTATAGGTAGTTGAAATTTCACTGGCAATTCCAGGTAATGAAGCGGACTCGGCAGCGACGCGGATTTACATTGAGAACGTGAAACTTTTCGTATAAACACGGATACAGGCTTTAAAGTAAGTATAACCAAGAACTTTTCCCTTTGCGTTTCCATGGATATTTCTGTTTTCTTGATTTTCCTTTTATTTTTCTATTCAACGTCCCGACAAATCGTTCGAAGCTGCTTTTTCATTCGAGCCGATTGTACGCGTCGAAGTCTACAAAACTTTTATATTTTTTATTTTTATATATATATATATTTCTTCTAAAACTCTAAATTAGACATTTGATTCATTCGTCTGATCATACTTAATCATACTAATTGATAAAGAAAATACCTTTAATTCGATGATATTCGCAGCTAATAAAGATAATACTATCATGACTAATAAGTATTATGTATCTACGTGTTACGTAAATCTGATTTTTTTCCGAATATATTCGAATATATACGAAAATAAAAACTGTACAATATTACTCAGGAGTATTGGTACCGAGTGAAGTTAGCAGATCTACCTTATTTCAATGACAGAACCACCTTCAGGTACTACACCAGACTCCTGAATAAAGTTTTTATAAAACACCCATGATACTTCATTACTACGGAAATGTATCTACGTATCAGAAAATACTACGTTTTAATGCAGAAACTGGAATCACTGTTGCAGGAAGTTTTAATCTTATCATTTCCTACAGGAGCTCTTCCTTCTTTATCATAGTACTGGTTTAGACATTTCCTGTTAGATGAGTGTGAACGACCATTTCAAATGATTATAATAAACATAGACTTCATAGTATATATAAAAATAAAAAATAAAAAAAAAGTAACAGCTGTTGAACACTGTCAACGATAGTACTGATATCAGTGATAAGGTAAAGAGTTAAGGAGTCGCAAAAAAAAAATGTATTTAAATATTTAAAGTAATAAAAATATAATTAAGATGCTGTTCTATTTAGCGTATAGTGAAATAAGTAGTCCAACGTATATCGTGACGAAATTAGTGGCTTATCAGTGATGCGACATTATCATTGACAATTATCTAGCTTAAGAGCAGGTAACGCATTATGTTATCACTTTCCCGTGATACGGGCCTATGCCTTTTTATCGAAACGAAGCCTTCAGGGCTAATTTTATTATCTATCGTAAATGGTGGGCGCCGCCATTTTGTAATGACTCGAGTGACAAGATAAGCGACGAAAAATTGATAAGCAAATATGGAGAAGAAAAAAATATGGATGGATTTGTCGAATGTCGTCGTGAAGACTTTTTTTTTTTTTTGAAAATCTCAACTTTACGTAAAGAGTCTTACCTTATCAGTGGATTTACGGTTTTGTGACTCTATTTTGTATATATCAGATATTCCAAATATATTCACTCTTGGTATCCGAGTAACTTTTTCAACACGTTCAGATTGATGCGCATCGAGACGTCTTTGACGTTGGTCTTACGTGAGCTTTGACTTTACGTAGACTAATTTGTCATCAGCTCTCGATCATATCGCACCAAAGCCTTATCGCTTCTCATGCACGTTATTAAATCGCGTAGAAGCTGACCTTATCGCGTTTTTCTTTATAGATAAAATAGACAATAATTCACGGGAGATTTTGCCTGATATTTAAACAAGTAAAAAAAGAAAAGAAAAACTAATGACGTATACTTAAGAGAAATCATTTTCACTGTAAAACCTAGTATCTAGATATATCGTTAAGTCTTATATCTTGTCAGAATTAATACACTTTATCACAGTGCAATTCAGTACCTGTATTACATACGGAGCAAGATGCCCTTGACGCAATCGTAAATAAAAAATATTGAATATTAAATCGTTGAATCAATTGACAGAGCAATAAATAAATTAAAATATCGAAAACACTTTACAAGCCCTGCGAACAATGAAAATTCGTTTAAGGACTTACAAGTGTTTCTTGTCTTATCGAGAAGCTGAGAAAAAAGAAAAAGAAAAAGAGTCACAGTGACGAAGACAAATTGAAAAAATAGAAGAGATTATTTCCAGCTGCGTGTTAAACTCTGTTAAAAGTATTGCTCGCGCGCGTGTCCTCGCAAAAGGAAAACTGAGACACGCCAAACTGTTTTGAAAAAAAAAAGGGAAGAGAAAGTGCGAAAGAGAAAGACTATGAGGGCAGACAAAAAGTGAGGGAGGAAAAAAAGAAAAGCAAAAAGTTTTACCCGAGCGTGGCGAGTCGTTCAATTAAAACGTCACCCCGAGCACCAAAAAGTTTTATATGAATGGTTTTCATTACGTCCCCGACTTATTAAGCCCCTAACCCTTTTCCTTCCTACAGCCTCTTTCCAACAACAGTGTCTTTTACATGACTTTAATATTCGGCGGTGACATTTTGTTATCAACTTGTTTCATTCAGAGTGTGCAACTTTCTCAACAATAAACGTCAGGCTACCGTTTAACGGCAAAGCAAGTGTTCACAAGTACATACGGCTAAATAGAAGCACGAAAACCAAAAGAAAAAAGCAAAACGAACAAGAGGAATAAAAACGAAAGAAAAGAAGTAACTTCTTATCGAACTGACTAAGTATATTGCAAAATAATTATTTTTTTTATTTTTTTTTTTACTTCTTATATATGTACTCGTGTCTGTTGCATCGAATCGTTATTTGGTTCACGCATTGAGACCTGATCTTCGACAAATATTATTATTGGGTATATTTTCCGTATATACATATACGTAAAGACGTACATTTAGTTGCCTTAAAACTCTGTCGATAAAACAGTCTGAGATGGTATAAAAAAGGTAAAAGAGAAGAAAAAAAATATACTAAATGATACAGCAGCGACGAAAGAAACAGTTGCAAAAGTTGTACGTTCCGTTAGAGCAGAGTCGTATAACAGTACGTTGTAAACCCACCTGTCGCTCCTTTAGGAATTTGCCAATTTAACGCCGTAAGTCCTAGTGAACTTGTTCCTGCTATGTTCGCGTGAACAATTCTGTGAGGATTTTGATGATGCCATATAAGCCGCACAGTCAGAGCACACTAACGGGTGGGCTGTAACAAAAGAATTAAGATATTACTATTCATTGTGATTATAATAACGGAACTAATAGTACGTAGCTAATCGGATCACATTATGTAATCCGGTTACATAAGACCCAAAGCCTTTGAATTTGATCGAAAACTTAAGAAAAGGTCCACGATTCTGGAAGAGGTAATTAAAAGGATGGCACAATCGTTGGATTGTACAATAATTAAGCTCGTTATTGTGGATGCTCTCAAATGAGAAGGGAACAATGGCGCCCCTCGTGAGATCTCGACGAACGAAATTTTCTAACGAAGATGACGAACGGGACGGGTCTCTCAATTAATGGAGAATAACGTAATGCGCTAATGAAGGTAGAGTAGTAAGGATAAAGCTGTATAGTGACTAAATGAAAAAGACGTAAAACCACTGATAAAATAGAAATGGGAAAAAATTGAAATTTTCAACAACAAAAAAAAGTGTTGCTTTGACACACACTGTATGATTTTGCAACAGTTTGAATTTTATTTACTTCGATTATATCTGCATTTATCCAACCCCTTGCAAGATGAAGGATCTTGAAAGTCGGTAAAAGCACAAGAGAAATCTCCGGTAACTTTCAGTATGAAAATAATGCGAGTTCGACCCTCCTCGTCTTTAGGGGTTTGCTTTCTTTATGGTGTTTTATGTATAACAGTGCTGATATGTTATGGGGAAAGTTCCAGTCTGTCTCTACACTGGTTAGTATTTACGAAGTGATATGTTCCAGTGAAAATACTGGTAATGGAAATACCTACTGAGTGCACGTTATAAAATTTACCAGCCAGGGGTTGACGCTATTAAAATATATAACCGCTGTGATAAGAGGAAGCTACGAAGCGTAGAAGTGTATAATATATGCATGAGTCCTAGCAGTAACTTGTTCGCAAATTAATTTTCTTTGCAGGCTAGCCAGCCATTTCAGCCAGGCATAAGTAATATTAGTCGAAAACTACCTCTGTAAGCATAAGTAGGTACAGCCGACTTCGGGTCGGACACGAAAATGGTGCCTTGCCTGGCCTGGGTTTCTATCCTCGATAGTGGCGCCCTCTGCCACAGTAGCAGATGAGAAAAGCGAGCCGGAAGGTAATTTAATTTAACTGCGACGCCCCGGAAAAAAACTTTTTCGTTTTGCAAATCCCGCAGGGATGCAAGGGAGAAAATTCAGGAGCAAAAGGGTCGTTTATCCAGTATCCAGGAATAAGTCAGCTGAACCATTCCGAGATATGCGGGGGGTCTTGTCAGGAAAAATCCAAATACATAGTACATAAAATAATATTGACAGATTAGCTAAACAATTTTAAAAATGGCGACCAACAGCTACGTCTATTCAGTAAATAGTTCGGACGAGTCAGCAGTCACCCTTTAAAACGAAAACTTTACCTTTTTTAAACCTATTTCATCGAGCCAACGAAATTCCTACTTTTTCTCCACCCTACGTCATCTTGAATTTAACCGCCGACGGCAGAAGCAGCACCAGCATCAACCAACTAAATCGGCTTAACCAGCTTCCCCATACTATCTTAACACTTCTGCCGTCAACCTCATCATTCGTACATGTACCTATAGCTGTGTTCAGGATGGAGCAACGAGATTTGTGGGATGCTGCATTCAATCGCAATCCGGGCAATTTGTCGGGACGCCATTACAGCTGCAACGTGCGGTAAATCGAAACGATTAAAAGTCCGTGCATGAACCATACGTGAAGCGGTCGTCGAAACGGCATCAGGAACGGTTGAAATAACGTAGAACCGGTTTTCTCGATTAACGGTTACCGATGGTAGAACGTTACATTTATATTTTAATTTCGTTATTCAAACTTCTTATTCTTTTTTTTCTTTAACATCACTTCGATTTTATTTCTCCTGTTTCTATTCAATTTTTACGATTTTTTTTTTTAACTCTCTCTGCGGTTTCTCATCCCTTCTCTATATCGTAAAATCAAAGAGACGATAACCTCGTTTCCCATTTTCCTTTGATCCTTATTTCGTCGTTACGGGCAATATCGATGACGAAAATCGATTGGCATACCAATTATTGCGATGCATCGATTCCAGCCTGATCCCATTGGCAATTTTAAATTCTACTACGAATCTTTTGGGCGGAAACTGAAAATTCCTTTGGGCTGATGAAAGCCAGTGTTCAAATATAATTACACTATGACGTAAAATTTATCAATCGAGCGTAATAAAAGGAAAAAAAAAGCTAAAATAAAAAATCAGAAATTTAATTAATATATCTTCACTAAATACTCTCGCACACTCGCACACGTAGAGCAAAGGTCAACATCGCGACGTTATCGAATAAATACAGAATTCGAGTATTGACCTGCTATTTACACTGTTATCCTTGACCAACATAACCTAACCTAAAAGCATACATTCATTACAATCATTCCTGCGGTATTAATGATGATTTTGTTTAAACGCCAGACGCACTCGTGCAAAACGAGATGAATTGAAAAAGTAAAATAAAGAAGTATCTTCCTACTTGATGATTGCATCCAGTGATAGAACTTGTATTCCTGATAAATCATTCAAGAAGAGTATTGAGCTTGCAAGATATTAATGATACGAATGTACTTCCATCGCACTGGGTATTAAATGATCTGATAGAAGTACCAGAATATATATATATACATATATATATATGTTATAATTTTTCTATATATGTATATATAATATATCATTTAATTTTGAATTGGTGCATCTCTATATTCATGGTGCATCTCTAAGCGTTTGATCATGTAGCATATGAATATGTGGAGCTCGATACTGATCAATGTCGTCATTGATAAATGACTTGACTAGTGAGAAAGAGAAAACAAAAAAAAAATGTGGATAGAAAGAATAAATTTTTAAAATATTTTTTTGCGAAAAATACAGAAATTAGATAATGATTGTTAATATAATCCGGTTCGGGGTATATTTTATGTATAAATCTCGTATTAGGTGATAATAACGATAGTAACAATGCTGACTGTCGTAACAATGGATTAAAACATAATTTCTGATATCTCATGTTTATAGTCGTGATACCTGTACATTAACTTAGACGACAAAGCTTTTCATGGTGCTTGAAATTTAATCTCTTTAGTTAGGGCATAAGATAACGGGTAAGCATATACCGTACATAAAGCGCCATTGTGCTTCTGTTAGACTGTACGTCATCGTGCCGCACTCCACATTGTTACGACGGGTCGAAAAGCTTCCGCAAGCTTTCGGAAAGCGGCTTGTCGTCGCGGTAACCGTCATGCTGGCTTATCCCTCTGCTTGAACCCCATTGCGAAAAACAATGACCCTTTCGCGAGCCCTGATGAACACGGCAATTCGCGTACAGTGATAAGTAGATACAAACAGTAAAGTTCAGACAGAATGAATAAAATTAATCAGCCCTTGGCCATTCTTTTAACAATAGTATGAAATAATCGGCACAAACGTCATCGTTGATCAATTTAAAGCAAAATTACAATACTTAA
>JARPRG010000005.1:1114948-1132832 GCA_031001745.1 Hartigia nigra
CTTAATTATTTATCAATTTCAAATCAGTGCCTCCAAAACATCTGTTTACCTGTCGATTAAATAAATCCTCGAAAAATCTCACACCGTTCGAAGTGCACATTCTTCTCTTCGTGTGAAACATTGAAGTTTTAAAAAGGGGTGCAAAATCCGACGACAAAAGCTCGACTGGTTCCTGCTGTAAAAGAAGGGTGGAATCTAAGTAGGTGGAAATGGGTGATTATCCTACCCCTCGTCTCTAGTGCATGAGGACATTCTTGGAAAGTCAAATTAGAGGGGTGCGCAGCATTGTCTGGCGTCCAGGGAACAATCAGGCGGCAAAGTCGCGGATGATAAGACACGAGAAACTCTTGCACGGGGAGCTGGTACGCATATAAGGGAATGTGAGCGTCGGGACGCCCGAGCCTGCTGATATTCCTACGGTACGAAACGCAAAGGGGATTGAAATTACGAGCAGGGAAACTTTACGCTCAGCCACCTCTCATAACATGGGGGGGGGGTCTTAATCTTGATATATGTATATGTATATGTATATGTATATGTATATGAACGTCATTTTTTGTTTATATTTTCTAACAAAATTTGCACCGTGATGAGATTTTAAAGTCAAAGCCCGATTTTTAATTTAGAATGAAATCAACCAGGCGTGGTCGACGGTATGATAAACTGCAGAATTCTACATGTAATAATATAACGAACATATACGAGAGGAAAATGGGATGGCGACTGGATATTAAAAAAAAAAAAAAAAATTAGCCAACTAAACTAAAATGTAATTAACGCCAAGCAAATGTTTAACCTCGCTGATTGATAGTTCGTTTTATCGATAACAAGCGACGGGAGGTAGGACAAATAAATAAATAAATAAATAAATAAATTCAAAAATATAATACACGCCGAATGACAAAACACGTTAGGCAAACTTGGCGAGTACAAAACGAACGGCCTATTTTATTCCGGGCGAAGCTTTATAAAGTGATTTGTTGCTGTCGCTCACTGATGTCGCTAAACACAATTCACTCCGTACAATGACGACAAAAATAAAAATATTAAACAAACTGCCCAAACCTAACCCAACCTCCTCCTTTCCCCATACACACGCAGCCCCCCCAACAGCAGCAGCTACAGTGGCGCCAGGTGTTCCAATGAAATATGAAAGTGTGCACGCGGCGAATGATTTTGGCCATTTCTTCTACAGCGATACATTCTTTTTCGTGCGATTGTTTGTAACAGAGATTAACGATAAGCATAAAAAAGAAAGGACGCAAGAGAGAGCTTTTGCCTGCTGACGGAAAGAAGGAAAAGAAAATTCATAAATACTTTTATCGATTGTACAGGCAATCGTAAAAAATGTCAGCCGTCGTTACCCCATGAAACATTTACTTCGCCTTCCTACCCCCCACCCCTCACCGCGGCTCGACAATCTTTATTCCCCCATAAAGCAGATCGTACAGGATTGGATGCGTACATTACCAATATCCAAGCTTCAACCCTCCCTCCCTCCCACCCACTCGCCCTCACCCTAACCCTCACCATGTACTATAATCTAACTATACGATTTTACAGGGATTCAGATGATGACGCAATCGCGTTTTTACCATCTTCTACGAATTTTCGCAAATTCACGACATCGTAAAGCGCGACGTAAATGGCGACATATCATCAAAAATAATTGAGGCAAAAAACCTTTTCGCAATCTTCGTAGAAAATATATATAAATATATATTACACTTACTCTAATGCCTATACAGTTTAGTACGTATTCTCTGTAAACGTTAAAGTGGTTTTTCAAAATTCTTGGAAATCTCAAAATATAAGACTTTTGAAAGGGTGCTTGTCTCGGAGACACTTGTTTTTTTCGAAAATTTTGGGTTGTTTTTTGCAGGTTAAGGTGAAGAGAGAAAGGAAGAATGAAAAACGTGATAAAGCGTGGCAAGCATGGTGGCGGTGCGAAATTTATTGGATGAAATGCAAATCGAATGGTAGTTAGCCAAAGCCTTTGAAAAAGGTGGGGTTTGAACGGTAAGATGGTGAGGAAAGGCATTGTTGCAAAGAGGGTAGGGAAAACAGGGTGGGGTAAATTGGTACCCCACCAGTCTCGGAT
This sequence comes from Hartigia nigra, assembly GCA_031001745.1. Lineage (NCBI taxonomy): Eukaryota > Metazoa > Arthropoda > Insecta > Hymenoptera > Cephidae > Hartigia > Hartigia nigra. Next base: position 1,117,050 of record JARPRG010000005.1, read on the forward strand.
AAAACGTACCTGAAATGGCCGCGAATAACGACCGCATAAATCTTAAAACAAATTGAAATAAAAACAGTCCCGATCGCATGCTAATTTTCGTCGCGGCGCCTATGCCGGTTATTATACGTTCGCAAGGACGCTCTAAGGTGGCGTTCGCTACTTGCCACCCTTGAAACGGCAAATGAATAACTTATCTGCCAAAAGGGTGAATGAGATAATCGGGATGAGGTTCGAGTGTCAAAGAAGAATGGTTTGCGTAATAGAGCCAAAGATTCATCACAGAAAATGCGATTATTATTTTATTTTGCCAATGAATTTATGAAAAACAAATAATAACATTCTCCAGTATACTTGGTAACGATACAAAAAAAAAATATATCAACTTTCACGTTTTAGAGTTTATTCTCGATTCTAGGAAACTCCGTAATAACGAGCCGTCACGACGCTCTTCCATGGAAGAACGACGCTATTCGAACGGCCAAAGAACTCAAAATCTTGAAGACTTGGGGAAGATGCTCTTCTGGAAAGCATTTTTTTTTTTTACGTAAGCATATCTTCGCTGATATATATATATATACAATGAATGCACTGCAATTTTGTATGAAAAAGAAAATTTATTTTATTTGCATAAAATTTATCAACGTCTTTCATGAAAATGCATCTTCTGAAATTCACTCTTTCTATATATATATATACATATACACCCAGTACTTGTTATTCTCGTAATTTCATTAAAAAAGCTGTAAAAGTTACTACGAACAGTCTTTACTGAATGCAATTGTGTATAATTGAAAACTGTCGGATAATTATAGGTAATTTTATTCTAAGTTTTCATTACCGTTTAATTAACTTAAACCAATTGGTTATGAATTTTCAAGAATAACAAAAATTATGTTTAAAATTAATCGAGTACGTCACTATCGCTATAAAATGCATCTAAATATGAGAAAATGGCTATGTGCATTTTTATACATGAATAAGCAGTTTTTAAAGCAGTTTCATTATCAATACTGCATAGGATAATGGAATCGACCATTGTCAAATTAGCAGGACAGACATGTGACGTACGTGAAAATGGTTCATTAAAACAGACCAGATCTAGGGCGTTGCAGTTTTTAAGTAGCTGCAACAAAAACAGAGCGCAACTCGGTTGCATTTTGGGATATATAAATTTATAATCGACGCCGTTTGCGGATGCGGTTTTGAATGCATACGAAGTTCACACTGGATAGAATGGTATGCAGGCAAAGTGCATTCCCGCAACTGCAATTTTTGTTCTCTTCCTGTTTCTCTCACACACACTCTCTCTCTCTTTCTCGCTCTCCACGTTATTATGCATTTATCCGCCATATTTTTGCATTTATGATCGAGAGCGCCGAGCGTTGCATCCGGATCCTGTGCTCTTTATTTCTCAATAATACATGCAGTATACATAAAAAGTGAACGTAACTAAAAAATAAATAAAAAATGTAAACAATGCTAACAAAATAAAAAAAAATACAACTACGCCAATGTAATACGTGCATCATACACGTAAAATTGTAATTATACCAAATTCGCCGTCAATGCTAATTTTATATATCAACTCTCGACCAATTAATTTCACTTGCATCCATCCAGTCTTCTATTCATTCGTTCAGAGAAATTCCGTGAACTTTAAAATTTCCAGAAATCTACAGGAAAAAAAAATGCTCGATAAAACTCCCACGAATTTTTGCTCAATGGAGAAAAAAAAAAGTAGACATAAAAAATCTCAGGCGTTTGCACATAGATGTACACACTTACACTTTCAAGTTCTTTGGCAATTCACATCATGACGTCAGCGTAAGTGGCACGAGCTTACTTAGCATAAAGCACGCCATTTCGCTAGATTTCAGAAAGCCTTCAAGGGGAAAGCTGACTGGTCGTTTTCACGATAAGAAAAGTGCAAATAAAAAAGCTGCAAACAAATAAAAAAAAAAAGGATAACCCAATGAAAAAACTGTCTACAGTATATTTAAAAAAGAGAAAGAAAAAAAAAATTACGATCCTCCGCCAAGCTCGAACGAATTTTAATAAACATTGCAATCGTTCGCCATAACTTCTACGAGGAGTTGGAGCTCTTCTGCCTGTATACGTATATACCCTACTACTTGTAACTAGTATATAATACCTAGTCAACCCAACCTTTATCCGCCTTACATGTACCAATATAACAGGCAGCAAAGTTTATCGTTGTCACAGGATAGTAACGACACTAGTTTCCTGATTACGATGTTCCCGAGGGCGATGCTACTCTTGCAGATTCTCAAGAGTGTATAACTCGAACCTCGTGCTACATTGTATGCAATGTATCACGTGCACACAGATAACTATCACAACAGTAACAAATATATACAAGAGACTATAAAGCCAATCATGCGTTATTTTGTAGAGCACATTACATTACTTATATAGCGTAGTAACTTCCGGAAGATCCCCGTCAGACAATATTCGGAACGGAACTTCCGGAACTCGATTATTCGTAATCAAATAGATTTTGGATAAATTTGGATATGGAAATTTCGAATGGTTTTATTGGAACGAGTCGATCACATTGTTACTTGTGTCTGAGTGGTTGCAGCCTTTTTTTTTTTTTTACTTATTCCGGTTTATATCTACTTTATCGTTCTGACAGTGTTATCGATTTAACAATGAGACGAGTGAGAAATATAAATTATTATGTCGAATTGTTATTTTTTATTACCGCAAATTTACAGCGCGAATTACAGAACTCGTACAGTGAACGACAGACGTTAATTCGGGTCTTCGTGACAGAAATGGTTACCATTGCGAGTCGTCGGACTAATACTTTTAGCAATTAGAAACGTGTAATTTGCCAGAAACTACTTTACTATGGATCTCAGTTTTCAATTACAGGAGGTACGTACCCAGCGGCGTGCAACGAAATTATGTAATATACATGGCGTCAAGTACAAAGATCTTACTTAGCAATCGGGTCACGTAAACTAAAGTGCTACCCAGTCAGAAGACAAATCGAAATCTTGTAAATTAGTAGAATATTAAAAATGAACGAAAGAAAAAAATAAATAAATAAACGGACGAATTAATAATAACACTCGAGAATCAAGTAATACGTACGATGCACCCTATATGCATTTCTATCGCAATGAAATACTGCACTTTTCGCCTGAGATTCAGAAACGCTATGATAGTTACTCCCTGGCATCTGTATTCTTGGAAGTGGTACAAAAATCCAAAAATAACCAACCAATTCGAGTACAAGTTTACTCAGAGTGATTAAACGCGAAAAATATAGAAGCGAAATAACATATTGATTACGTTAAATGATTTATGCTTAATAAAATCCATCGGAAGGAGAATTCATTATTCAAAATGAAGGATCAAGATAGAGGAAGTCGTCGAAATAATTTAAGGGACGCTCTAGTCTCGGCACTGCGACAAATTATTCCTGCTTAAGTCAGCTTGTCAAGTGGTTACTTCGCTTACTACTCCGTCAAGCGTGTAAACGCTAAGTGAATAAAAGCAGAGCAATTAATCGTAATGTTTTTCGCCAGACATGGCTTATTCGGGTCGCGATCCCGAAATACATTCATATACATTTTATATACATATATATATTTTTGTTTTGTAAAACAAAAATGCGTCCTTTGTTAGCCGATTAAAAAAATTTTCCAATTTTTATTATCGTAGTATCTCTTTTTTGATATTCCGATATTCCTTAACGTAATTCATAGTAGCTGTCACTTGTTTGACCCACTATTTCTTAAAACAAAAAATCACCAGATACCCATCGACCCTGACCACTTTTGGTACACCCCGTATATAATTAAAATTTCGTCATTGCTAATCAGAACTTTACAGCAGGTTTCTCCGATTCATTTATCTCTCTTGCACTTTCGACGTTCCCATTCGTCCCTCTCCCACCACTCTTCCGTATCGCGGAGAACCTAAAAGCGTCGCGACGTCGATGTTCGTATTAACGTTTACATACACTGGCAATAATAACGCCGTCGGATGAATCAGAGCACAATAAGTGACGCCAGATGGCGTCGCGTAATAGGCCCTCGATTAATTCACCCTCTCAATTCCCCTTTTCTCCATCCCCCCGTCAATACTCCACAACCCCCAACCCCACCCTTCGTCACTGAACATCTCCACTGTTACGTATACAGAAGATATCGCTTTTATTAGCGAATTCTTGACATGGCCGATTACCCACTACCGTTACTACTTCGATAGAAATCAACCCCTTTAAGAATTCATAGAGGAGACTTCAACCCTAAAGTATAGGCTAATTACAGATATACAGTTTCATTAATTTTAGGAGTAAATTCCTATAACGCAAGTACCTGCCGATCCTGCCCACCCACTACGTCATACTCAATGAAACGTGCTAAGGGTTCTATGGATAGGTCTGATCATCAACATGGCTGATCTACTGTAACGAACTAACTTTAACTATTGGATACCATTCATGAATAGAGGTATTGGTATGCCCGTCTGACTTGTTCATTACGCGATCACTGAAGGTATACGAGTCAGGTCATTTCATCATATGAAATTCATTAGAATCTAAAAGTCAATAAAGTATCGACCGAATTTTAAAAGACTTAATAAAACGAATCACACAACTCGCAAACCCCGAAATTTGTCATAATTATCCTTAGAGTAGACCCTATTCAAAGTTCACTAAGTGATACGTAACATTGACATAATTACTAGTAATCCATTAACGTAATGGATTACGGATAATAGAGCTCCCTAACGACGCCGGTATAGCAAAGGTTAGATAACTGTAATCAAAATCGAAATTATATATGTATCAAATTAAAAAAATATTCTAAGTCATTATATCGATTACAAATAGATCCCGAGAGGTTTCCTAGTTTGGTATGTGTAATTTGATTCCTGGGATCGTGAACGCCCAAATCCTATTACAGTCAGCCCTTTGGTTTAGAGAAAATTTAATTAATTCACCCAAGTACTCCATTGGAACAATGTACGTATATAGTGAATACGATCAGACGAAACGATCGGAGGTATCAGTAAATATGTTTTGTGTATGGTAGACAAGTACTAGAACAAGTATGGCGACTGCTAAAAACTGGTAAAGAATACATAGAAGCTGGAAAAGGTAATCAGACTTGAATCAGCCAACCACTAGACTATTAACACAAGATACTAGACAGCTGTGTATATATATATATATTTTTTTTTAGCAATCGCCATACTTGTTCTAGTACTATATATATTTGCTGATATGCTATATCAGTAAATAGCTCCGTTACAACGACCTCTCGAACTGGTTTCTATAGCAAAGGCCAAGATCTAGTTCGTGACCTTCGGTTATAGTCGGTAACGGTCGGTGGTCATCGTGCTCTAACCGCTAACTACACAACAGGAAATTCTCGGCCAGTAATCTCACTTGAACGGGAGATTTCAGTTGGACCAATGAGGAAGGGCGATCTCACAAAGGATTTGAAATTCGAACGATAGTTAACCTACAATAATAATAATAATAATAGTGATAATAGGGATCATAGTAGATACGTAGGTGAATAGGTCAGACATGATCTGACGGGGATTAATGCAGTTAAAACCGTTAAGATGCCTCATCGTGTAGGTACAGTCTGTTTCGTATGGGTAGTATATCTACTGAAAAGCTTGATGACGTGTATTTAACGTACGCGACGTGTGAAATGGCTTTAGTTTTTATTTGTTAGAGTTACACCGATTGGTACCACTGTTTCAATTGTCAGGAGAAGAGAAACCAAATCGGATTTATTGGAATTTTTTAAAAATCATGTCAAACTGCATCGCACACACGCCATTCTATTCTGAATATATGAATCCAGAACGGGAAAGAAAAATAGGATGCGTGTTTGACGTGTATGGAGGGGTTTATTGGTATTTGGGAAGTACATAGGGGATATGTGAAAAAGATAAAAAATGAAGAGCTAACAGGGCGAGGTGTTTACGTGATAAATACAAAAACAGTGAGAAAAGCCGATCCAATCGTCGTCTGGATTGATTTCGTAATTTCTCAACGACGTATGGATATCGAGTGGACAGCGTTGCTATACACTCGATGATTCTTTCTCTATATTCCAATTATTGTTGCTGAAAAATTAAGCGAATAATTCCGCGTATACGCGTACGGAAAAAAAAAAAATTGTAAAATTTGGAATACTGAAAAAAACAAAGTTTCATCCCGATTTATGTACATACAAAAATCAGGATCTAGAGTTATTGACTCTACCATGAACTTTTTCACTTGTCTGTGGAAATATTTCGGGACGCAAAGGACAAAAAAAAAGCGAGCGGCAGGTAGAAGAATGCTCGAGAAAGAAATATCATACAATGCGGACTTAAAATCATCCCTTATCCAATTGTCCATATTTTTGGACTTCATCCTCTCTCAAGAAGAGTTTCGGCATTATTCAATTTGAAGAGGGGTGCCTTCTTTATTTCCCCAGACTCTTAACGATATCCGATCTAGCCCTCGAATCCCCTACTTTGATTTTTCAATCAAGAGGACAGAATAAAAGAAGAAGAAGAAAAAAGAAGAAAAAAAAACTTATCTTTTGAGACACGAAAAAACGAAGTACCAGTGTTTAATGATTTTCGTGAATTTACTGGCACCTTCATGACAAAGGTTTGAAATGAAAAAAAAATTTATCACACCACTTAGTCTGGCGTGAAGTAATTACGTATATAATACAGGACAAAGCAACAATTAATGTATTAATGAAAATAATAGTTCACGCAATTTCGGCCATATAAAAAACGCATATTTCATTTCATTCGTTTCACGCCAAACGAAGCGTGAAACTTTGCGCAAGCAACCAAATTACTTGGCTAATTTTTCATTTCAGGCGCATGTAGTTAGCTACGTAACAAGCTAGTCAAAAATGGAGATGGCTAACTAGTTAGTTATAAGTAGAGGTACAGATAGGCTAGAATAGGTGGGAGATATTTTTATTCCGTGGGAACCGTAGTAATTCGCTCCCTGAAGTACAGTACCCTCTAGGACGAGTGGCTGGATGAATTTCTAGTATTTTTATTTTTCAAAAAAGAAAAAAACAAAGGTAAAGCCAGCAAGGAAGACAGAAAAATTGAGAAGTGGATAAAGCCATAAGTTAACCAGCCAGCCAACGAGCCAGCAGCAGGTAGGGACGTTTCCCAGATGAGCGAAAAGAGGTTTGCGGTTGGACGGCGCAAAAGTGAAGGTCGACAAGGTGCTAAGGGAGTACAACTAGAGATGATAGGCACAGAGCTGTAAGAAAGTAAGAAGAGAACAAAAAGAGAAAGAAAGAGAAGAAAAGAAACACAGAAAGAAAATAGGGAGAAATAACCGGCGAAGGTAAGAAGGAATGGATAAGGGTGGCAGCAGACTCGTAAGTGATGGCGTATAACAGTTAAGAAGTTCTCCAGCTTCTTTTCTTCTTCTTTCCCACTCTCTCTCTCTCTCTCTCTCTCTCTCTCTCTCTCTTCCTTTTTTCTCATGGCACCCAGAAGTTACCACTCCTACCGGTAATCCTACTTAGGAAGTTCGGTAATGCTCCGACGCCGTTGGACGGCTATGAATAACGTAAGGATTACCCGCGGAAGGAGAGAAACGTTGGGATTCCGCAAGGTAAACGTCATGCAGTTGCTATTCAGTCGAGGTACAGGATGGGGAGACTGAAAGGAAGAAGAGTGAAAGAGAGAGAGACGTAAAAAAAAGAGAGAGATAGAAAGGAAAAAAAGATGCAGGAGTGAAAGTTAAAAGAATGAGTAACAGCAGCGCCGCGTATCCGGCAGTGGGAAGATTCTGAAATTAAAAAATGTTCTGTGAAGAGGTAAAACAAAAGAGAAAAAAAAAGAAGGAACTGCGTGTATTAGGAAAACTCGTGAGAATGGTTATTGACAAGGAGGCATGAAAAATGAGTGGGTAAAGGGCCAAGGGAAGTTTAGTAGAAAGAGTCACGATCAGACCGGCCAGATCGTTCATCACAGTTACTTGACGCGTCGCTATCATTAAGCACACAGGACCTATCGGTGAGAGATGCGTATCCTGAGAGTTTATAATTATAAAAAGTCAATATGCACGCTTCATATGTGAGAACGTACGTTAAACCCATATGAACTCTCGATGAGGAGTCCTCCAACGTCCAAAAATATACCGGACAACCTTGAAACGCCATGATGGCAAACAAGCCGTCCTGGAATCCGAACTTTCACGAGCTCATCGAGAGATTCACGAAGATACCCGAAGTCAGCTGCGAAACGAAAGGAATGCATAGAGGAATTTAAAACTTCGGCATTGATCGGAGACCAAAGTCCACGTATGGTAATCGATATATATGTATATATAGTTAAACCGTACGTGGAAATAAAGAGAATTATAACGCGTCAGCGACGATAGACTGTATGAAAAAATAATCCTGACCGACTGTGAAATCTTCCCACGCTCTTAGAATTCATGCTGACTGATCAATAAACAAAATGGCTGACGCCACATATACTAACCGTTATCCCTTTAGAGGATTTTCAAGAAATACGTGAATTCTCAAGTGGGATTACGTGCCTGACGCTGGTAGGGGTTAGTTATTTGTCTTTGCGATGAAATCTAATATGAAAAATTTCCCATGAATTTCTACCAGCCGGTTCATCGTGCTTGCTGACAAGGCTGATTTGCAAGCGCGACTCGACTATCGCGATAATCAGCCAAGTGAGCGACCGAATAGTCAAGGAAGGGGTAGTGGGTGTTTGCTAAGGTTATGGGTGGTGGCAGCAGTGATATTAGTAGTAGTAGTAGCCCCTGCCTGTCTCGGCTGCTTAAGGGTGCTTTTTCAACGTCCGTGAGTCAGCGTGTTTGAAGAAGCCGCGTTGTGGATGTGCCATTTTTCAAATCTAAGAGGATCATGACGGGGTGGGTGGTTATGACTGCCGTGTCCCAACGTCGAGAAATCCCCTACCACCCCCTCTCCTCGTCTTACTATCGCGTACCCTTATGCAACGTATGCCAGCAGTCTGTAGGTCTTACGTATCACCACCCATAACACATAAAGTGACATCCTTCCTGAGATACATTTCCTTCTTAAGAATACAACAACAAAATTATATCGTAACAATAATAGTTTACATAAATACATTTATACATAAACCTCGCCCCCGCTATTTTATTAACAAACCGCCAAACTCGAGTATGTTCAATTTGCACGTTTGACCCAGATGATCGTAATGACCTGTGTGAACTTGACATCCAACATATCGAGCTAACCAAAAAATTGATTCAGATATCTATTTAGAATCGTTTGTAACTGCTAAGTCACTGGAAATGACCACGAGCGAAGCTAGACAACTCCAAACGAAAGTAAATGCCCTATACAAGTAACTACAAACAATTACGAATTGATATGTGTGTGAATTTTTTAGGTTAGTTCAAAGTTGAGTGTTGAGTTCACACAGCTATCGTAATGTACGTCATGGTAACGTCTATCTACTGGACAGCGTACGTTATAAAGGCAATATACAGGTATATATAAATATGCATTGAAAACATTCTGAAAAGCATAAAGCAAGATAAACATATAGAGAGGCAACGTAAACAGTGAAAAGTTACAGTGAATAGGATATAGAATTGATGAATGTTTTACTTCTGTCATTTATCACAAATGGTATATAAATATGTACACAGGAGGTAGTTTATAAAGCGTATCGCATAGTAGCGACAATAGTCAAGTTCCCAGGGAAGCGTCAGAACGAGATAACGACCCACGTGCGGCTGGGACACTTATTAACCTGTGTCGGTTCCTTAACGCCGTTAGAGATACTTAAAAAGCCATTTGGAGAGCAGCAAGTCAGACACCAGATAGCATCTGGTCCAGGTGGTTGGCGGTGGAAGAAGCGTTTCTTTGAAAAGTCATTTCACATCTTGCGTCGCCAGCCGCCGGGACGCCCAAAAGTTAATTGAAAACGCGCCAAAAGGATTTATCCTGCTACCACATTCTATTATTTTAGATCCTCGCCACATTTTTTTTCTCTCTCTTTCCCTTTATCCTTCTTACAGTTCCCTACTTATCCTACGAGCCATTTTCACGTCTCGACGGCCAGATCTCGGTGGTGTCGTCGCGATGACGGGATCTTTACGTCGGATCAAAATCCTTAGAACAAATTTACTCACTGTGACTACCATGGATATAGTGAATATATAAATTAAACCTGACGAAATTCAATGCTACCAAATTTTATTCCAATGTTTTACCTGAATGACGTTTTTCTTAAAATTTCAACTGTAACGATGTAAATCGGATCTAAGGATGGCAGTACAGTAGTCACGACCAATATTACATCCCTCTGCTTATAAGTTTTTCATTTAATCCGAAGGGCTTAAATTATTTTTAACAAAGACATTTTTCTAATAAATATTTATCGTTCTTCCGTCGAGAACTCTGCTGCTGCCATCTATACTGAATACCGAGTACCCTCGACAAATAAGATCACCTTTACACAACACAGAGACGAAGATACAGTTGCCCTCGAAAAGTGGTTAACGACAGACAAATTCTCAATGCATCTTTTGTCCATTATTAATCGTCGGGAGAATGTTACAGCGAGTGACAGTAAACTCTCCTTTCATAGTTCTCTGACGTTAAGCGCGAATTCCAAGTACTGTCGCGTTTCCATTGTTCTTCCTCAGAACAAAGAGCCAGCACCACTTATCTATTCCAAGCGGAACCATAATGCATTCACCCTATTCGTTGTATTCGAATCCGTAAAATCTTCAAGTCCATCACAATACATAGCGACTTGCCGTTGCTACAATTGACTGTATCCAGTAGCGAACTGTGTTCTATAGTCTCAGTAGTAAAATTCCAACGTGCATATATATATATATACACACACACAGAACACGTATAAGTCTAGTATAAATCATTAATTTTCCCCTAGAGTGAATATTTCTTGTGGTGACTGTCCCACGTGAAATTAAAGATAGTTGGCAAACAGTGAAAGTTCCAAGAGTCGTCATATCGAGTTATTTGAGAATCCTCAGAGATACAGATATATATACATATATATATATATATGTGTGTGTGTGTGTGTGTGTAAGAGAAAGATGATGGCATAGCCCCGTAAATTTGCATAGGATTAACGCGATGTATCCAAAATGGCACCAAAGCATAACGAAGGATCGTAAATGAAGCTGAACTTTAAGCATAGCGAATATTCAATGCTTATATACTCTTCGTATAGAGTGTACAACGTATACCATTATTATCATTAATATACTCGTACGATGAATTACAAGTTTTCGTGTGGCGCAATTATAAAAAAAAAAAAAAAGTAATTTTCATGAAAATAATAATGACAGGTACAAGTTGATTGGAAAATAAAATCCTGCGTGTTAGCATGGACGGATTATGGCTAGATGGCAGATAAATCGGATATATCCCGTTTGATAGCGACAAGAAAAGCCTCATGAAAATCCACCCTCGCACAAAAATGGAAATGGACTGCGAAAGGGGTTGAAGGTTCAGTTCCATTAGTTTACGATCGCGACGCAAGGGTAATGGTTGGCGCTGTAGTATTGGATGGCAAAGAATGTCGAGTACAGGAGTTACGATCGAGAAACCGTCAACGGCAGCCACGCGAGCACGTCGCGTAGTTTACGTAACCGCGATAAAAATCCGTGCAAGCCACCTCCAGCGCGTCTCAAACGCGTCGACGTTTTCTAAAGGTCGGTTTCCAACACTTTTCGCCATTCCCCAGAGCCAGCTTATTTTTTTTTTTTAGCAGACGATCATAAACCGACTGAAGAAAAAATACGTTAACGATGTCTGCTATTGCTATTGCTACTACCGCTACCAATACTACTATTACTACTATTATTGTTACAAAGACTGTAGATGTAAAAAAAAAAAAAACTGGCATCCATCTAAAGAAAAATGGCGGCTTTGACTTTCAGCTGAAACTTACCGGCTGCGCTTTACACGGTTTCTGGCTTCATTCGCTGGTAATAAACTGGTTACGTGTGAACGTTTGCATTTAAGTATATATAGGATGCATTTTATACGAGGTATATATGTATATAGGTAAAATTGAATGAGACACCAGGATCACGAGACCCCGTATGTGTAGGACACAGTTCCGACGGCAGCATCAACCTCACCGCAACGCACGTCCGCCATTTATCAAAAGCATGATTAGTTTAGTCCACCCGGACCCGCCATCCATCAACACCCTGAAATCTAGAGGCGAGTTTGCTTCCTCAAATATTAACACAATGCCCGAGCGCTATATTGCTTCCAGCAAGGTCCAAAAGCTACGTTTGATCGTCCCTGACAAACTTCTTGGTTATCGTTACCCACGTATGCGTCCACTATGATTATATATATATATATATATCAAGTCACAAAAGTCGAATATTAATATTTCATGAAAACTCCATGCTTCTGACAGAATAAAATGATATATTTTTACGAATATCATGTATACTGTATACAGTTACCTTAATACAGTTTGACGATAGATCGGTCAATTGTAAATATTAGTGCATGATTTTTTTTGTTTGAAACCATAAGAAATGACTGATAAAAACAAGTATTGATTGATCCTGATCTATATCAAGTATTCAGTAATTATCCGAAGTGGAAAATATTTTGATTTCATAATCGTATCGATCGGGTCCTTTGAAAGGCAAAAGCATTGACCTGAAGTGAGTTGATTGAAGGACGATGATGGATAACTCAAACCCTACTAGTAGGGATGCTTACATAGGATTGACATAAGCTATAAAATATTTTTGGAGGAGCTTTCACAGAGATAACAATATTCAGCAGTTGGGATCAATATTATATAAGTACGAGTTGTCTCGTGAGTGACATTCTACCCTCGAAACCAGTTTTTTCGACAAAGAAACCCCAGAAGCCTTTTATATGTCAATAAAAAAAATATATTTAATAACGAGTGACAAGAGAGTAGAGGCAATTTTTTATTTTGACTAGCATATATATATATTTTTGTATTTATTAACATTTTTTGAATTTGTAAAAACGTAGAATTAGAGGTAATCGGTAAATTCATGTGTCCAATGACTCGATGAAATCTCAATTGAAATTACAAAACCGAATGATCGCGTGCAACGTACAAAGATCAGTAAAGCCTTTTGTCAGTGGATACGTTCCTTTTATACACAGACGCCAAGATTGAGTAGCCACGTGAATTTGTCGGTTCAGAAAATTCCGGATCTACTCGATTTCGCGGGACAGTGAGTAAACGGCGTCGAGGTCAGGGGTCAAAACTGACGAATGAAACGGTCCAAGCTCGATTCCCCTTTTATCGGCTTCGGTCGTTGCGACGCCACGACGACAATGTAAATTCGGCATTGTGCCCTTTGAAAAATGTCCGCTTGCTCCAACGAACGGAGACACACTTCATCCCGACGCCGATCCCTTTTACCTTTTTCAAAATCTCACCGGTATCCACCAGCTACTGATGCTGTGTCCACCCCCCACCTACTCCCTCCCCCTCATCCCTCTTACGATACCGAATTTTTCCACCAAGTTTTCATTCGCATCCCACGTCACGATATATTTACCGAAAGCATTCACACACCGGACCTAGAAGTTCTTTTTCTACTTTTTTTGTTTGTATTATCTGCCCATTGACCATACACCAGGGACTATCCAATATCTAGTTTTATCGATCGTTGGTGGGTGACAAATCAATTTTTTTTTTTTTTTTTATCAGCCACATACGATTTTAATATATTAAAATGACCTCGGAGGAGCTGCCAACCTTAGATCAGTATCTTCCTGCGCGAACGTTTATTACTTAGAGTAAAATTTTGAAGGCAAGTGACAAGGAGACACAGATAATTTCCTGACCAGTCATTAACGATTAGAATCAATTCGTAAGGATGACTTTGATGTTTACGTGGAAAAAGTGGTATTATCGTAAAGGCAAAAAGAGATCTTACACTTCCTGCTCGACTCATGAAACGACGCCAACGTCAGGAACAAATCCTTAGAGACGTCTAAAGAAGGCGAATGCTCCTTACGCTCGGTTAAACGACGCTGCTTCCTTTCTACTCGTGATAAAGCGAACCGCTGAAAACTCTTGACGTACTAACGCCGACAAAATGCAGATACGTCAAGTAGGTAATGGGAGAGCCTGACCAGCCACTGATTTTATTGTGTAATCAGAGTAAACAAATCAGTAACCATACAATATAAGGCATTGGTTTATAAAAAACAATTTTGTCCTAATTTATATGACCAAGGAGAAGTGGAAATAATCGCTTAAGGGAAACACATAGACGAGTCTGACTATGAAACCAGGACGGTATATATCTACTGTAAGAAAATGCCATGCGATTTCGTGTCTCGATTGCAGAGTCGTAAACGTTCCTTGAAAGCGGTAGGTGTATTAACATCTTTACGAGCTCTTAGCATACACAATTCTATACGAAGGTGCATATATGTATATATGTGCGTGTATTGCGCCAACACGCCATAGGGTTGGGGTCCTGAAATTCGTAACGTAAATGAAAGTAACGTCGTAAACAAAACAAAAAAATACCACTGTGGCCATTTACGGCAGAAAATGACAAAAGTGCACGACACGCGCGAACGGAAAATAGTGGAAACTATCAGAAAATAGTCAGACGCCCAAGCCGAAAGCTTTGCGAGAATTTAAAAAAAATATATATATATATAAGGCGTTTGACACCAATTTTTTCCCTTAATAAAGAATTCATTTTTTTCTTCGATTTTTTTTTTTTTGTCGATTTCAATCATTTTTGTTATCTATTGGAAAATCAAAGGGTCATTAAATCCACAAGCAGACAGTTTCTTATAATCCGTGTTTTATCGAATTGGGATTGTCTCACGTGATACGAGTTAAAAATGCGTTTCTGCAGTGTTTGGCGTCTACATTGGAGATTACAAGATTTAAGGGAAAAACTAGAGGAAATCTCTAAAGTAGAAGGATAAGAACACGTCGGGGAAGGATGAAAGCGGGCGGAAAATGCGCAAGGATAGCGGAAGGATTTATATTAGAGTGGAAGAGGAGGGAAGGGAGAAGTCAAGGTAAACCTCCATCTAGGAGCCTTAACCTAACTTAATTAAGGCATTAACCCTTTACGCACGTAGAAAATCCGACACCACTAAATTTTCCAGGAAGACGACGTCACTTCACATTTTCCGAGATTTTCGTGCTTGTGGCGTGTACAGCCATAAATCTGTTGGATATACTTCAGGTCTCTCATAATTGCACAGTGACAACGTATTACGCAAGTACAATGTATTTTACGCTGGTTCTCATAATTCTGGAAGACACTCTTTTTTTTTTAATTTTATTTTATTTGAAAGAGATACGATAAATATACGTGATAACGGAGACTGTACGTTTCTTTGAATGTTTCATATTTTCGATATCTAGTGCACTTGAATTTTTAACGTTAAAATGAAACGCGAAGAACAAAAGAAAAATGAACGGAGAAACAGAGATATACGTGAAAATACAACAACAAAAAAAAGAAGTTACTCCTGACAAGTCACGCTTCGCTAAACTTTTATACCTGCAGGATACACGGTTGCCGACGTATGAGAAGCGTCGACGGCGGCTTTTCAAGAAAATTCAAACTGCATGCGAATACGAATATTATCGAGAAAATTTTCACAAAGGTTTCCGTCCTCTTTCTCTCTCTCTCTCTCTCTTACTTTCTATCTTACCAAACTTAACGGCACTGTCATCGCTGTTAAAAGCGATGTCGACATGCTCATCAAGGAAGCCGCAGTCCAA
>JARPRG010000005.1:1133755-1147796 GCA_031001745.1 Hartigia nigra
CTCTCTCTCTCTCTCCCGTGCTTCACGATTCATTCTTCGGTTTTATGGCGATGCGATCTCGAAAAGATCCATGCAATTTTTCGAGAAGATAGAACAAGGGGAGAGAAGAGGAAAACGCAAGAAAAAAAACACCAAGAAAACATGACGCGTCCCGACGCTTCGGTACAACGTGACAATAGATACCACGTGAAAGAAACACAGAAAGCAAGTCTGGTCCATAAAGACATTCAACGTCGTCTAACGTCCACCGGAGTAAAAAATAAAGGAGGAAAGACAGAATCGTGAAAGGATTTAAAAAATGAGGTCACGAGGTCGTCTGATCAAGAGGGTAGGCTTACTACTAGCTGGGTCATGGTCGTTCTAAACGTTACGAGCTTTATCCTAGAAACAAGTAAAGCAATGTATATATTTCACAACACTCTACACAAGACCGACGTACAATAGAGAACCCTTAGCCAAACCAGAGTTTGAATTAATTGCCTAACAAGAATCCAAACGAAGAAACCAAAAAGAGAGACCGACAAAGAGAAGGAACATAAAACGTATTTTTATCTTTATAACCCTTTCGCGACCAGTTCGAACATTCCTTTTGATCACGCGATTCGCGTAAATCCACATGGATAAACGTACGAAGTTGAATCCCAAGTACGCCATCGTCTACCGACATTACACCTCCGCAGAGAACCATTAATCAGTAAGTGATTAATTAGTAGGTAAAAAATTTACGGCGAAAAAAAAAAGGTCCGCCACAAACGAAAAACACGACGAAAACAAACAGAACATGGGAGAAAAAAATTAGAAAAAAAAATGTTAATGCGTGTCCAGGATCGCGTGACCGTCGCAAATCACAGGGTGGATTTTCTGTGACACGAAGGGTGCCAAAAAGTGCTCTGAACTTAAATCCCGGTGGCTAACTGGACGGGGTACACTTTCTTACTAAGGGTTGTTTTTTTTTCTTCGTCCTCCCTCCTCTACCTCCTACTTCTTCTGGCCTACCTACTACTTTTCCTCTTCTTTTCTCGTCTCTTCCTTTCTTACCCTTCAACCCAAAGAGAGCGAGGTGACACGGGCTTTGGGAATAGGTAGGATGTGTCTGGATCGTTTCGGGATATACCTACTTTCCTATCTCGCAAGTCACGATGGGAAAGTAGTCTCTTGATACTGGGCAAAAACGACTACCATACGTACGTATATAGGCCATAATCTCGTTATTTTTTTCATCTCGTATGAATTATGGTAATGTCACGAGAAAGATGGTATACCCCAATCCCGAAGCCCTATATACTATATATATAAAGTATAAAAAAAAATCAAGAGAGAGAGAAAAAAAGATAAGCTACAGACACATACTCCAGGCTTATCAAAATCTTTTGTTCAAAAATAAAATCTACCGAGTCCTATATTTAATAACGACAGTCAATCACTATATAACAAGATATATACATATATCAATAATTTTCTGTCATCTATAACCAGGTTATCCCAGTCATCTATGACATCAGATAAATTGGATGTCATTCAAGCGTATATTGTGTTTATTATTATCCTTGTTATTTCCCTTCGTACCTATGCTCGTCAGTTCTATGGTAACTGGAAGCACTGCATGTTGAGATACTTTAATCCCAGTATATAATGTCTCTATATATATATGTATATATTGTATAGTGTAATAGTTCGACAACATCCCACACGATACAGTAACGGTAATAGGAATGAGAGACGGGAGAGTCTCTAGCCGCTCTACTCGATTTCAGAAGTTCCCTTTTATCTGACTGAACTTCCCAGAAAAGCCAGCGGCGAACGGGATAAATTTCGTCGTGGAAATCGGGCAGTGTGTTCCTGACCCAATTGTAGAATATGAACGACAGAAGTAATCGGTTGTGGATTAGCTGAAAACTTTCTTGAGAAGCATTCCCCTCTCCCCGTTAAACTTGACACTGTTAACCAGTAGAACGCGTAATAGAAATATTCTGACGAAGTGGTCGTGGTGGGGGGGGCACAAGTTATTATTTTTAATATTAATATTAAAAAAAAAAAAAAAAAAAAAAAAAAAACCCTTTAAAGCGACTGAAACGCAGAGGCATTTCGGCAGAACGTTTTACAGTGAGAAGAGTCAGGCTGTGAAAAGTATATTTTTATGAGAAAAGTGAAAAGGATCCGGAAAACCACATTCAGTTAGAGCGAAGGCTTTGCTTTGCGAGCGAATGGTTTTGCTTGGTATTACGTGATACGCAATGGGATTCTGCGGACGATGGCAAAATCTTCATTATTTTCTCACTTAATTCTCTTGCGGATTGTTCGTCGGGAGTTAGACCCACGTCGGCTTTTTAACTTAATGGTATACCTTTGTACCCTGACAGACGGACATCTAGGAGAACGGTAACTTTTCAAACGTGAAATTAGACTAATTGCGAGAATCGTGTGCGACTGATGTCGTCCTCTCTTGTGTCTCTTTCATCTTTATAAAAGCGAAGCAAGGCAGCTTTGCGGTAACAGAGGAAAAAGACTGTACACGTGAAATAATCGCGAGGCAGTATAAAATTAAGTTAGACGCTACTACGAAATACGGAAAACAATTATATAGATATATAATAATAATAATATTACGTAACGTTGAGCTAAGCTAGCTGTAACTACAGATAGTACCTTTATTCGATCGGTAATGTACTTAGTAAATTAGTACATAAATTCTAAGATAGATTCGCATTAACAATTTCACTGGCAAAACTTGCCAATTTCTATGATTAATCTCAACCCGTGTAATTGTTTAATAATTAATACAAAAAAATTTGTCCCTAGACAACAATCTCTATAGGTATTTTACCCGACCACTGAGAAAAACCATTGTGCAATTTATACGCAAAAACAAAAAAAAAAGAAGGAAATAAAAGTGAAGGTCCATTACT
The DNA here is from genome assembly GCA_031001745.1 of Hartigia nigra. NCBI lineage: Eukaryota > Metazoa > Arthropoda > Insecta > Hymenoptera > Cephidae > Hartigia > Hartigia nigra. The sequence goes on from JARPRG010000005.1 coordinate 1,136,662, forward strand.
ACCAGGCAGCATCCTCGATAACTTTCCCAGAGCGATCTCGGAGCTGGAATAAATTGATTCGCCAATAAGAATCCGACATTTCAGACAGACAATGGCATCTACCCAAACTGTCTGACAGGGTTTGAACGATACCTACTGGATCGCGGCCAAAGAAAAGCAATGAGAGAAGAGGCGAAGGGGACACAAAATCTCGCGCGAATAAAGGAATTGAAAATGACTGGTATAACGGGAAGTAAGAAGATAATAAAGGGAGAAGCTAAGAAGAGCAGTGCGCATGCGCATTGGACGAATTCTTAATGGGCTCCCTGAACTAATACGTTTTCTATCGAGTGAAGTGAGCGTCGATGATAAAGAAGATAAGAGGACGGACAGAAATTGGGTACTCACTGCGTGACCAGTTTTGGCAAATAGATTATTTTCCGAAAATGGCTGGTAATTACAATCGCTCAAACCTTTACCACTTGACAAGCCATGTCAGACTATACTCGTTCCCATTCTACTTTCATCTTATTGCACTGTCCATATATAATATACTCCCTTCGAGTTCTATCTGATCGTGTACCATCCACAGCCACTGAACCCGTACGTTTTATCAACTGACTACCACTGAAAAGACAAACGCCAGGATGAGCGACTGTAACCTGTCTTTTATGCGGCTCCACGTTCTTTTCCCGTATAAACGAGTAAACGCTGACCTTTCGACGGCACACTTTCCAACTGCGATGACCTTACGCGACCCTCGCCTATACGCGACTATACAAGACCGATCCCCGTCGCGACGCCGATCCACTGCCCGACGACACACATACACGCATGACGTGTAACAGCGGTCGGACAAAAGATGCCAGAGCATGAGGAGTCTGAGAAATTCGTTTGAGGACCTTGAATTTTTCTTTATTTTTTTTTTTTTTTTATTATAAATTTTACTCCGAATCCATAAAGAACCGAGTGACGGTTACAACGATGTCCGACATTTTTTTCAGCCTTGGCAAGTATAAGTATTTCTTTTTTTTTTTTTCTTTTGAGAAAAAAAAAGATAAAGACCCTTGCTATCGTCAAAAGAAAAACGATAAATTTTACGATAAACCTGTCGCGCGAATCCAACGTTGTTCACCAATACTCGTGGGTCGACGTCGCTCAAGTTTATACATAAGAGACGTCACGTACGCGTGAGCCGTTACGTTCTCAAAACGTCGGCGTACCCACGGCAGACATTCAATATATCTGTAAGCAACGCGCGTACCCAACGTCGTTCTCAGTCGGATCTGCATCGTTGAATAATTTTAAATTCACTCTGTCAGAGACCGAAACCTTTAATCCCATTATACGAAATCAGAAGATAATGACTTTGTTTTTCATGATCATTCAAAATTTATGACTTTCCCGAATTCTTGAGATCGCGATGATCTCACTTGAAAGAATCTTCTTTCTCTGACAGCTCTTTCACTTTTACGTGATAGAAGCAACCGGTTTTCAGACACTCCGCACGAAGAGAATTTTTAGGTAATAGCCACGAAAAAGAATACCGAAGTCACAGTCCAAATGGCATAGTGAAATCGAAATACTCCAGAGATTTTCAAATATTTTCCCAATATTGTGAAAATCAATTATACGCGTGTACAATGTAGCTCGGAAAATGTTTCCATACGTATCGGTTTCGAATCCCCGGAAGAGCTACGATTGATAGAGAAACCACATGAACAGTGCGTACATTGACGGGCACACGAAAGCGTATGGGAATTATCGTCGTATCGTAACGGAAGCATAGCCGTCCGTCTGTATACGTTGACAATTTCAATATATTTGAGAAAACATTGTCAATATTATAGATACCGATTCACCATACCCTCCGTGACATTTCTTTCCTGAAATATATATTTATTATTAAGAGATTTACCGAGTCTTGTAACAGGTACTAATGTCTAGTCGTAGTACGATCGATCAATTTTACGACGCCGGCTAATTTATAGTTCTCAATTTATATATAAATGAAGAATTACCCAAAAAAATCACATATATCCACACGCAGAATATGGACACGGATGCGTGTCAGATTAATCGGCAAAATACCGAAATATTTCTCAATTTGCCACACTATAAATATAGACATCATTTACATATTCTTCGCTCCTTGGTAGTTATCTGAATTCGAAGCGACAATGTTTTTTTTTTTTTTTTCGTTCTTAATGGACGACAATGATTGGTGGCATTGCCAAAAAATACGTATATTCTTACGGAAAAAAAATATATATATATATACATTTACGCGTGAATAATAGGTACAAGACAATATAGCAAATAAAGTGTGTATCACAGTCCAGAATAAAATGACGTTCTCGCGTGAACCATCCTTTCACTTTTCCACAAGCCACGCCTGAGTGTCATCGAATAAAATCGATAAGACACAAGACTTTTATGCCTACCCGTTATCAAAACTTGAGAATCCGTGGTTCATTGTAAAACGCAATTTTCACCGAGCTTCAGTGTTGACGGATGAAAATTGTATAAAGACGTAAAGACACTCGTTAGAACAGCAGTTGACAAGCAACGAGACCGTCGTGCGTAAAGAATCAGAACGAACGTACACTTACATGAAAACGTGCCTGGCTTCATTGAAAAATGCATTTATCGCGTTCATATCGACAGTCGTAACCTTGCACCGCGATTGCATACAAATCGAGCAGCGATATTATGCAAAAAGATATTAGCAACAAATTTTGCAGTTTCAAGAGGAATTTACTGGTGAATTTTTTTGTTTTTTTTTTTCAAAATATGCCCAAAAAATTCACGAGCACAGACGACGTCGACTCCAAGTAATTGATTTGACTTTAATTGAAATTTTATCGCAGTACGATATATCCAAAGTCACGCCAATGAGAACCACTGATATCCGTTAGTCTGGCTAATGCAAAGTCTTTCCCCTTGCACGCCATAAGAACAATACACCTACCGATAAACCAATTTGGCCGTAAGCCGTCGTTGTCAAGGCGCAGCGCAGCAGACTATTGACATTGCAATCAAGAGATGTATTGAAATGCTTCGCGAGCAGGAGAACAAACAATGGGCGCAGGACTCGCGTATAAATCCGCCGTGAAGCTAGTAGAAAAAGTCAATTTTTGGAACGATGCCAGACGCTGGTACGGGAGAGTCGAGTGGCTTGTAGGGAAGCGCGGTGTAGATAGACAGCGACAGGTAGACAAGTATCGCGTTTAGAGGCCGTCCTGGAAAAGCGGAAAGGATGGACAAGCGGAAATCGGAAAAGAGAAAACGGATACGAAGATCCATAGAAAGACTGTATAAGCGGAGGAGAGAAAGAAAGAGAGTGACGGAAAATATATATAGAGTGGACGTAATAATTGGTAAAACATCAACGAAGAAATTGCCGCTCATTAATTATTATTCATTGGATTTATATTATAGGGAATCGGGTCTCTCTAGGGATTTTGGACGACCAACTGTCCGACTGATTTGTAACGAGCTTCGTTATTTTGCATGAAGAGGACGTTAAAAACGGATCGAGGGGAGAAAAGTGGAGAAGAAAATAGAGAAAAATATCGAGCGTAACGCGTTTTTTTTTTAACTTTCACTATTTTTTTTGGCATTTAAAAGTTCATAAAACAAGGATGTTTTATCACGAGTCGTAGTTTTTCAATCTTATTTTTTTTAGATACTTTCATTAAATCCGAAGGGGGTCCGATAAACATGAATATGCAGAGCATAAAAAAAAAACTAATTAATGCAACTTCTCTTCTTTTGTGCGAGAAACGTTAATCCCAAATGAAGTTCGTCACAAGCAGATTGAAAGCTGATACTGCAGCTAGCAACGAGATACACGATTATTCGCACTAACGAAATGAAAATGCATTTGCAATTATGACTAAAAGTCAATCCTCATCTGTTTCCAGGAACGATCCGAGAAAAGAGACTTTCGACGGAATTGCAAAGACGCCCTCAAAGCCCTACTACCGTGTCACGCGAAAGGATGTAGAAGCCAGTATCGTTAAATTTCCAACTCGCCACGTTGAAAACGTGCAAAAAGTATTCTATCCGGGGAAAAAATTTTATTTTTAGCCTACTCGATAAAAGAAAAACGTCATGTAATAAATATGATGATACAATTTGAATGAGATGAACGAATATACTTATTTCGAAAAATTATAAACCGGAAATGGTGGTCTATCAAATCAGATGCTTTACACGGAATCTGCAAATCTCGTGAGAAATGCACGATAATCATAACAGTTGTCGACTCCTGTTGCAGCAGCTCCTATTCCGACGTATCGTGATAGTAGTACTAGTAGTAGTAGTAGTAGATACGTAATAGTAGTAGTAGTAGTAGTAGTAGTAGTAGATACGTTATATCATGCATATGTAGAGGCACGTTCCAAAACGTCAAGAAGATGAGAGCAAGTAGAAAAGGCCGCCAATCAGGTGGACGGAATCATTATGAATAATACATTAGACAATACGTATTAATGGGCTCCTGAATCGTTCTATCATAGACGAATCTTTATCTACGGTTACTTTGACACGTGGCAAGGTAGAGAAACGAGTAGAGAAGCATAGAAAGTCCCCCAAAAAAAATAATACAAAACAATATTCAAATTAATTATTTCCCACGCTAGTATCAGTCTCTGTAAAATCATCCATACCGATTCAATAAATAAAAGTCCCTCTTTGCTATTACTCAATGAGATACTCGTATCGTCTTACATATATTTATAACCAAGAACTCTAATTAAATCGACCTCAAAAAGACCCTAACTCCTCCGTCAAACAAATCTGTCTCCACGTGTAACAAAGTACACGCGCCGTAGTGAAAATCAAAAAAAAAAAGATTACACGCGACAAATAAATTCCATGACGTGAATCACGGAGCGCTATAAAAGGAAAAATAACAAAAAATAATAATTTTCACTTACCAAAGCGTTATAAAAATTCCTTTTTCTTCTTCTCTCTAAGCCGCAAAAACGTCGTCAAGAAATTCCAGCACAGCCACCACGATATCTCGCGACACTCGACCGACCATATAAACTCAATTCGCACACGTTCCGGTTTCTAATTGAGTCCTCCACGATATAGTCAAAGACACCAGACTGGACACTCGCTCGACAAATCAACTATCGCGACCCGTACGTACGGTAGTAGCGCACACGAGAATCACTAGAGAAAGCACGTCGTAGCACGACGTTCCGCGTCGGACTGACTAAACAGACTGACTGACTGACTGACTGACTGACTTGACTCGAGGCCCGATTACTACCGCCAAGACACAGCCTGCGACTTACCTGGCTTCTTCCAAGAGAACTGTGCCATCCCGCTATTCTCCTACGACTATAAAAGCAACGCAACTACCAACAATAGTAACACGTATATAGAAAGTATCAGAATCAGCTGGAAGATTCAATGGAGTAGCATAATTCGAATAACCTTTACAAGAAAATAACACGAGCGTTAAATTAAACATGCCCTTTGCCCAATCCATTAAATTCTTTTTGAAAGAATGTAGTTTCAGAATCAGCTAAAAGATTCAATGAAATAACATATTGCGAATAACCTTTACAAGAAAACAACACGAACGTCAAATTAAACATGCCCTTTGCCCAATTCATTAAATTCTTTTTGAAAGAATCTATAATCCAGCTGCGTATACTCACTATACCTATAGACAGTTATCGATACCATCTGATCAAATATGTAATAGGTACATCGCATGACCTAGATTCTAATGCTGATCAGATTTGCCAGATATCAAACTGGATAGACAAGTTTATAGCAAGATTAATTAAGTTCTTTTTCTAGGCTTTTCTAGGGATTTCCGAGGGTCCGGATCTACGGAAGGGTAGTTTAATGCATGATATAAGACTGAAGATACAGGAGGGTGACTGTTGCTGATGGCTGTGATAGGGTCTCCCATTGAATCTCAACTTTTCAAAGGGGATGAATGACGGATAAATCAGTTGACGATTATACCTAACCTAACCTTCACACCTAATTAACGAATCCATGAATAGGGATTATACTTGTATATAAAGATTTTTATCGTGCTGTAATACTTAAATGTACTATTTAAGATTCGGTCTTACATCCCCTGATTCAATGTAGAGAGGACTGGTAATTCGAATTGAGTATGACGTCAACCACCCCTCAATTCACAATGGCGGTACCCCAATCTCATTCGGTCGTTCCCCGAACGAATTTATAATTAATCCCGCTTTATACCTGCGTCTGCACTTTAATTTCCCCGCGTCTTTTACCCCCCCACCCCCCACCGCCCCTCTACCCCACCAAGGAAGTAATTAATAAGTCATTAAAGGAGCATGAACGATTTTCCTTTGTACCAAAACCCACTTCCTGGGCGACTATCCCTTTCCTACCTCTAAGGTTCTCTTGCGGTGACGTCTACGGAGTGTTCCTTGCCACTTCAGTCATCCTATATCTTTCTTAAAGTCCTTTACACTCTTAGTTAGGTTTCTTTTCTTTTTTCTTTTCCTCTCTTTCTCCCTTTTTTTTATTCTCCCCAACCGTCTTATACCACTGGCCGCCATCTTACTCATCCCCTTCCTTTTTAAACTCGCCAAAACCAGGTTTCTCATTACGGCACGGGACGACGTTTGTGCAATCAAAATTTCAAGATCTCTTGCGGATGACGATGTGCTGGATTATACTGTGAGTGGGTATCTGAGGGATGATGGAGGGGAAGGTTTGATTAAAATTGATGCTAATGAAAATTGAAAAGGGTTCGTCTTTTCTTCTATCCGTCTCCTGAGTTCTTCCTGGATTTTATATTTATGTAGTATCCACCATCCTTGTCTCTCGTTGAAGCGATCCATATACACGCGGCGTCTTCCTCTCAACTATCTCGCATTAACGGTAAACGGATTATTCGATAAAAAAAAGTAAACATGGAAAATTTTAGGAAGAACGTATAATGAATCCGGTAATTGAAGAGCGTAAATATATATTAATTCAAATAACGGTACAATGTTTCACGAAAAAAAAAAGAGAGAAAAAAAAAAGAAAAAATTCCTGCAAGTACATCAAATTTTTTTCGCTTTATTGTCATCTCGAAAATTACAAAAAAAAAACCGAAGCGGTTTTTTTGTCTTCATATTTTTATGCAAACCCAACATCAGTTACGTCTGTAATAATGGATATCCTGTTTCGTATTGTCTGAATATTAACGCACCTCTTCTACTTACACTGCCCGTCTTTTTTCCAGCGGCAATATCTTACTATCCATCTATCTGTCTTTCTCACCCTCGCTGCTCCTTCCTTCCTTCCTTCCTCCCTCCCTCCCTCCCTCCCTCTCTCTCTCTCTGTCACTCTCTTGTTCTCATACAACCTCGGGAACAAGCAGACAAGACACATTCTCTCACCAGCACGACCATACGATTTACGAGAGTCTCGTTCATCTTCTCGTACCTACTTCTTACTTCAAGACGATTCCGCCGCTGCTGCCGTCGGGACGATCGAGGACGACCGTTTTGCGTGGGCGTTACATCACTTTTATGCCGCTCATATTTTCCGTCACACGTAATGAACAAGAAGTGGAAGGTGCAAGAAGTCTACTAGAAAGGAAAAACGTAATTCGGCATTTTTCCACGGCATTCAATGATCCTATGGATATATGTACCTCTACGAGCATTTTTTAGATCACTTTTAACGACTCCGCTGAATAAAATGTATTATTCTCGCATCTAGAAAATATAATACCACCTGGACCTTCCACACACCCACCCACCCATCCATCCTCTATACCTAACTGCAAAACTACCAACCCACGCCTGTATGCATGCACGAAACTACGGAGAATAATACGCGAAAAAGATTAATGTATCGAGCGACACTCGGGCGAGATGAAGTTTCACCGTCGAGCCGACGGAGATGCATTATTTAATCGAAGCCAAGGGTGTATTATTTCGCAGAGACCGAGAAGAGAAAGAGGGCGAGTTCACGCGCTATAGTGCTGACGAAGTATAGAACGTCTACTCTACTATTCGTGGCTATGGGAAGGGGATGAAAGTAATGTGGCATAACTCGTACTGGAAGATTAATGCGAATCCGAGATCAGGTACTCACATTTGCCCGGAAATTCAGAAGCGAAGCATGCTACCATGAGTTATTTGATTTCTAATCGTATGCTCGTTAACGTTCGGGTAGTCTCGTGTAACTTCGTTTAATTCGAGGGAGAGAAAAATTGTCAATCCTTTTCTACTCGTTTCGCCTGTTTTCCTTCACGAGTTTAATAACACGTTCGCGCGAAGGATCCGATAACCTTGATGGAAGGATATTGTGGAGGGGATGGGAAACAAGGAGGTCTTGTGAGTGCTGGTATCCGTACGTAATCTCGTCGCATTACACAAAAACACGATAAAAAAAGAAATTTGGAAATACACGTATGAAATTGAAATTTCGTCACAGACGAGAAATATTTTCGAATCGCGAGACAAACAGAGATGAGCGAAGGGGTGATGAGAGGGGATGGGACGGGGGAGAGGGGGAAGAAAGAGAGAAAAGGAAGAGCAATAAGGTGGAGTGGTAAGGGAAACGCGAAAAAGAATTCCAAAAAATAGGAGGAAACTGCGAATGGAATGTCGCGAGCGTTAAGAATTTATATTGTTTCCGGGCAAATAATTATAATAGTCGTGTCCCGACGCTCGCGGAAAACGTCCCCATTAAATATCGTCGACTTAATTTCGCCCTGAGCTTGCGCGTCGTCGCGACGTCTATATACCCTGGCGACGTATGTACCTGCCTTATGTATAGATACTTATATACGTCAGCCGGGAAATCACTTCGGATAAAACATCCCGTTGAGGCTGGCGGTTTTATTATTGCTGCGGGGTAATTAAAGCGTCAGTGCGAAATTACTGTTTGCAATGGGAGAGAGGGATTGAGGATACTCCATAAATATATATATATATATATATATATATATATATATATATATATATTTATTTAGATATATCAAATAGACGGCAAGAAAGAATATACCAAATATATTGGGTTGATATATAAAAGCACAGGCGCGCGCGCGCGCACCAATATACTGTAGAAATCTATGAAACGCCAATAAAATGGAGAAAAAAGAAAGAAGTAAAAAAAAATAAAAGGGTGTATAGTAATACCAACGTCAGTGATGACGATGACGATAAAAAAAAAACAACGTAACAGCCTACGGCAAGGACAATGTCACTTTTATCGGACGAGGGTAGCCCGCTGTTAGGTTAGGTTAGGTCGATACATAGGTATAGCAGGCAGGTAGGGTAGTTACTCGATAAGCAATACTCTCCTATCCGTCATGTCTCACGAGACATATGAGGGTCTAAGATATCCTACACGCCTATATATATATATATATATATATACCTCCTGTAGGCCGCGCGTACGTTCGACCCGAAAGAGAGAAGAAAAATAAAAAGGACCGCGGCAAACGGGTGGGGGAGAGTAGAAGAAGAAGAAGAAGAAGAAGAAGTATGACAAACCACTTGAAATGAGAGCCACGACAATTTTCCTTGGCGAGCTTCCATGATATCCACTTGCCCGTAAAAATATAAGGGGTTTATGGACGCGATAACATACATATATATTATATATTGATACGTATATAGTAATACGATAGATAACTATTACCTGTAATATATATATATATATATCGATCAGTGTTAACTAAACAAATCTATATATCAAGGTCATCCCATAGGTAATAGGTCTTTAGCTATTTGTACACTATTAGAAGAAAAAAAAGAAAACCGCATTACTTACGGGACGACCTAATGCTTTCTTGTAGTTGTTATATTACGATTACCTGTGAACGCCTATAGCCCCCGTTAGAACTGTTGGGACGCTTAACCTCACCTTAATTAAGCTAGAGTAAAGTCCGCTAACACCCATCATCGTATACTAGCAGAAAATAACGCCGTACCGACACCATAAGAAAGACATATCGTTTCCAAAGAGTCTGAGAACAAAGCAACCCCATCCCCCTTGTAGCCACGAAGCAAATAAAACGCCCGCACCCTTTCTGTTATCACTATCTACTATTGTCTTGGTGTAGGTACATATATATATATATATATTTGAGAATCCGACCCCTGACAGCTAAATAATTGCGGGGAGACTCTTGATGAATGACGTTATCGGGCTCGGGACAGCGCTTTCTCCAGCTCGTCGTCGCGACGCCGCTCCTCAACGACGCGTTGCTATATGTGCCGAGACAAGCATGGGGTACATGGTACACTTGCTGTCTTAGGATGGACAGAACGAATTGGATACCATTGGTCATTATTTTTCAGAGATGTTACAGTTACCAGACTCATTCTGTATTGAGTAATTAATGGGAGAGCGGGTGGCAGGGGTAGGGAGGGAAGGGTGGATATTTTTTTTTTTTTTTTAAATACTTAATCGTCATCTAGAATATACCGTGTAAATGATACTTAATGTATTTTCATAAAGAAGATTTTGAAGTAAAAAAAAAAAAAATAAATTTTTGTATTTCCTGCTGTTTAACTTGTTATTACGAACGTACAACACCGTAGTCGATTAAGGGATGGTGTATTAAGGGGAGCAGCAAATGAAGATGAGTTTCGCAGGAGGCTGAAACGGTGAAACGAGGACGGGCATGAGCTTCCTCGCGAGTAACGAGGATATTTAAGATGAAAATACGAGAAACGTGAAAAAATTTTTAAGTGAGGTATCAATATCTCCGACGGAATTCGAACTACTTTCGTTTCCTTCGGAGAAGTGAAAGATGTCAAAGGTGGAAGGAAGACAGGTGATAAATATAATTTGCCACGAGTATCTTCCTTGAATATCGTTCGCTAACGAGGAGAAGTAAAGAGCCTATGTATGGTCTAAAATGGAACTTGAAAAATTTGTAAAATTCATATAAAGTTTGCTTACGAATCCAATAGTAGGTAGAAGGTGCGATATTCGTAGATTTATTCTTTTTTCGTAAGGAGCCCCTAGTGGCGCTAACTTGAACTAGGAAGTAAAGGCGAATAAATCTGCGCCACGAACTGTGAACGGATATAGGAGTAGGTAATAGATAGATAGATAGATAGATAGATAGATAGATATGTAGGTAGTTAGTAGGTACATAGGTAGATGGGTTGAAAAGGTTGAATAGAGTG
>JARPRG010000005.1:1180893-1197127 GCA_031001745.1 Hartigia nigra
TATATATATATATATTCGCCATGCAGTAGGTACGACGTATTCAAGCGAGAGAAAAACGAAGAGAGACAAATACGAGAGCGAGCGAGAGAAGGATAGAGAGAAGGAAACCGACCCGTCGAGAATCAACCGGTCTAACCACATGTTTACCACTGAGGCTATGCAGTCCAGGAATGGGGAGGATTCTGCTTCTCTCCTGGCCGTAAGCAGTCACGGGCATTATGGCACGTTCACAAAGTTCTCCAAGGAGCAAGCGATGACCGGTTCGAGAATCGTCAGGTAAATTCGTAGGAATAACGTCGCAATTTTAAGATTTAAGAAATCAGTCGCGAAGCAAAACACGTTCAACCTCGGGAAAAAAAAGCAACCACTTGGGTATTTGAATTAATAAGAATTTCTCGAAATTCGTTACTTGCGTAAGAAAAACAGAAAAAAAATGGCGATTGGGCAGCGAAGTAGAGAGAAAAAAAATTTACTGAAAGGTATTATGAAAACAAAAAATTAAAGAAACAATGGCTTTCCATCGCTCCGTAAGTATACGTGTAAACATCATTGCCAGAGAATCGGCTAGCTTGCAGAGTGCAAGGGAATTTTGTTTTTTTTTTCCAGAAATACCAATAATACCGCTTCGAGCCGATAGTAACGTATACAAAACGGATGCGACGTGGTGGTGAAATAAGGGTGGAGGGGATGCACGATCCGTACGGAAAAGCAATTATTCCTGGTAAAACAACGATAATCTATATTGGCCGTTCGATTTCCTTGAGTGGAATTGGCGCGAGTGGCAAAACTATACAAAGGAAAAAAAAAAAAATCATTTCCATTCGATAGAGATAAAATCAATAAAGGTTGGTTACACAGTGAAGGTACTAGATCGACGAAATAGATTAAAAATGGAGGAATACGAAAAACACAAATTCCATTTACGTTTATATATATATATATATATATTAGGAGCACATAACAATCGCATATATACGTTACTACGCATGCTAGGGCTTGGATAGTGTGCAGATATGCATTTAAATTTTAAATGTCTGCCCAACGTACTGTAAATATGTCACCGATGGCCACTAGCGTACGCGCTCGCGCATGCGCAACAAGTGAAAGGTTTTTCCACTACAAGATTTAAAAGCGTCATCGACGAAAAAATGTTCTACGATATGCTAAACCTACGTATCTCTGATCTGTCGATGTGGTTGAAAATTAATTAGAAATTATACTGCGGCAGGAACCCTCTATATATAGTATTTTAACTAATTGCGTTCATCTACAATTTGATTAAATGATTAAATGAATTACGTCAAATTTAAAAGATCCTATACAGAGAGGAAGTACCTGAATAAAGTAATTATCACTGGCACAACCTTAAGCTTGATTTCGTTTTGGGTACGCTTAATGGAAAAAATTTTGTAAAAGTTTTGCGACGAGCCAAATGGAGGGCAGTTAAAAAAAAACAAAAAGGAGAGTGGAAAACGTCTGTCGCCATTAGGAAAGAGAGAAATAAGAGGAGAAAAGAATTATTAAAAAAGAGAGGAATGGGAGGATGAAAAAAAAAAGCAAAGGCAATATGAAAGCCAAACACAGATTGAAATGCAGAGAATAAATTTACGGCTGTGCTGGTAACCGCAATGGAGATTTAATTAAAGATGCATCACGTTTCGTTACCAAAGTTGAATCAAGCCAAGCATTGACACAAAAGCAAATCCTTGATTACATCGCGCATTGCTTCCCTGCCTCCCTCCCACATTCCCACCCACATTTCTCGATTACTCATTTTACTCCTGCATTCCATTCTGGCGCTTAAAACCGTCTATCGAAATTGATCACAGACCGATCCGCCGTTACGATATTCTTTTACGAATCTCAAAACTTCTACAGGTAGTCAGAAGCGGGTTGCATTTTCAACTGCAGTATATTATTGACAAGTTCGCTTAAAAGGCATAGCGTGTGAGTAAAGCGATAAGGATTGATAGAAAATCCATTGGATACGACAGTATCCATGAGAGCGATTGAAGCATATACGTGAGGTGTAAAGCAAAGGAAGAAGAAATTTGTCGCTGTCGTGTAAACCGGCCTTGATACCTACTTTACATTGAGAATCCGCATGACCGACATAATCATCATTGTCATCCGGTCGCGTAACATGAGAATAGGCTTTGACCTTAAGCAACCTTAAGGCCGTTCTCGAACGAGAAATTCTATTCTATTTTAACTCTATTATGATCTATTGTGTTCCTTCTAGCTGTTGCTGGGTTTATGACCCTTTCACTGAACTTTTCTAACCCCTCCAGTCGTGAATCCTTCTCTTTCTAAAACTGGAATAAACACGAATCCCGTCACATGTAAATGGCCTGTGTCCTCTTATAGTACATGAGACGCCCGTCAAGGGATAATTATAGGCGCACACACGCGTCGCGACGCTCAATCTAGCCTTAAACTCTACAGGGCAGAACGATAATTGATCGATTTTCAATCGTAAGATAATGGCGTCAGCTATATTACAGGCTAAAACATTCCATCGGAATAAATTGCAAAATGCCATGAAGGGTTGAAAAAAAATTTGATCAATTACTCTACATGCTTTTAGTTCAATCAATAAATTAAATCAATTTTATCGATGGTTGTGATCTAGCTACTATATTCTATAAAGCGCCTCGATCTATTTTCACGTGTATTCATTAAAACATATATCGCATGACCAGCTACTAGACTCAGTGGTATTGTTCCATTATTACATTTTCCATTTTGTAATTGAGAATTTTTTTGTTCATCAATATTATCGGAAATCGTACCATTTTATTTTTCCAATTTCTCTTTAGTCACGGAAAAATACATAGATACTTGTAAAAGCGCGAACATAAACCGCGTAAGTTTTCAGTCATCTCCATTAAAAATCTACTTCCAAGCTCCTATTTTTTTGAATGCAATCCTTTCGCGAAAACCACGTGTCGTTAATCTTCTTAGACATAATAAAATGATAGAAGCCTCTTTTTTCACTGGATTATTTATTTCAGTTTTCATCCAACGGAAGTATGGCTCCCGCCATTTTTCTAATCTTACACTTTTGCTTGCTTAATATAAACAGCAAAAAAAGAAACATCCGTTCCTTAAGGATTTCTGATACAAAATTAATTACAGCTTCTCTTTACACTAAGAAACTAGCTTGATGGTTTGCACGAACATGCGAGTACAGCATTGTGTACTGTAAGGTAATTACTGTAAAGTAATTTCGATTAATACATAAATTAAATAAACAGACGCAACCTTAATTACAGAACCAGTAAATATTAACGATAAAAAATCACCGAGAACGTCTTTTGATCATAAAAATGCGTATTTAATCAAATTAATTTTTTTCAACTTCCTTTGAAAATAAAAATACATAATTAAGTCACAGAGCAGCAACGCATAACCTTTGCAGTTTTCTAGTACAGCCAGTCAGTAAACTCGTATCGTGAGACCGTTAATCTAACAATCGTAATCTTAATACCGAAAATTACGGCGGTACTTCAACAGAAGTCACATTGAAACGGACATTCCGCAGAAATAAAACGCAAGTTTAATTGCTTTCACCTAATGGGAATTATTTATGCATCGACCTGTGCAGGTAAGAATCGTTCGGCTAAGAAAACGCGACTAATGGACACGCAAACCTGTTAAATCGATCAGTAAACCTCTGTGTTCGAATTCGTCCCTTATATTAATATAAGACCATTGTACTGCGTATCCTTCGTTCTCTCATACCGTGAGAACTTATCTGCCAGCGAACAAAGGCACCACCAAAGATAAGAAAAAGATAAACAATTTCATATACAAGAGACTCATCCTGGTTTCATCAAGAGGGTTGAGAACCACAAACCAACTACTAATCGGTCACGCTCGCACGCTTCTTAACCTCAGAAGAATTTCTGACGTGAAAATAAAGCAGGCACTTTTCCAAAGAAAAGAAAAGATGGTATTCTTTCACAAGATTTTTAGCTCTATGTAAAAGCACTTACCAAGAGATCCAGGTTGAGACAGGATAACGTATTAAGGTACGAAGCCAATGAAAAGTGACAAAGATATGCACTCTCGACAATGATCTTCTTCAATGAAGAAAAAGAATCTCAGATTCGAAGTAAGAACGAAGACGTTTGGCACAGAACACGTTTACAATGAGCACGCACTAAGAATGATCACTGCCTCTCACGCGGGAGAGCTAATGCCGAGATCTTTACTATCGTTTACTCTTGACGTAGAATAAATAAAGCCTCGCTTTCCTATTCGACGGAATTTCGCCGTTGACTCGCGGGCATGGGATATCGGAACAACGCCGTGAACTGTGTAAGAAAATTCACGAGAAAAAAATGACGCTGCTCCCACGCCGAGAAGCCGGCTTCGACTGGCTGTCGACAAGCGGTTTACTCAGCCTGCTGGCCGCCGCTCCTGTCAACGACACGCGGCTCCACAACCCCTACTCTTTCCATAGGACGCATAGCTACTCCCACCACGAGAAACACGGATCCGAAAGTTACCGAAGATACGCGACAAGCCCCGAGCAAAGCGCACAGTAACGCATGCGCAATCGATTACCGCTCGTTACTCGCTTCTCTTGTACCTTCTTCACATTTTTCTTCCCTTTCTCCGCACTTCTCGACATTCACGGTTCTCATTTCGACTCGACCCTATATGCGATGTATTATACACTATTCCTTACTCTGCAAAATATTCATTTCGAGCCACAGAATGGATACGAAAATCTGTAGGATAATTGCGTAATCATAATACTCGATTATTCATGAAAATAAATCCATTTTTTGACGTGCCTTATTGGATAATGGATTACCTGATGCTCTTCAGATTTTATTATGTCACGAAAGGAAACTTTTAAGGTATGTCTCCTAATTTATTGACTGATGTGCATGACCATACGTAATTACCTCAAAAAGTAAGGTTACTTTATCATAATTGTTCCCACAGAATATGAACGTTTGTAATTTACCTGGTATTATCGATATCGACGATCGGTCATTTTCTGAGCTTGTTCAGTTTACGAGTCATAGGTTATACATACACAGGTACACTTCACATGTAAACGAAAAGCATTGTTCCGGCTGGTTTGACAAGTGTTTCGAGCCACTTAAAGCGCCACGTAATCGCGATAAAAGAAATTGAGCCATTACCAAAGAGAACGAAGAAGTCTCACTCCAACCGCAGATTTAAATTCTAATTCCAACGCTCGAAGTTCACCGCGAGGAACTAATGTCCTCCAGGAGTCAATGGTTCTTTCTCTTACTCAGTCTGAATTCTCTTGATCTCTCTCTCGGTTTCTATTGCTCTCCTTACTCACCATCTCTCTTTCTCTTTCTACCACCCCTGAGGAATTTGTAAATTCGACGAGGGAAGTTTTAATCGCCTATCCGAAAAGAACCGACGTTCTGGAACTTTTATCCATAGTAATTCTTCCGGCTGCCACAAGAGGCAACGTCGCCACTGCTGCTCTGTTCCTCCTTTACCATACCTAAACTTCCAGCAATATGATCCTGTACAAAATCCACTGCGTTATAGAGCAGAGAAAAAAGAGGGCCAAGCTTTCCCACTATTCGCGGGACGTCTTAGGAATTTCGGGAATCCAGGGAAATCCTCGAATCTCGGGAGTCGTGCGATTATCCTGGAATCCACGATCGAGCCAAACAAGGGTGGAAGGAAGTTCTTACATCGACCCTGTCCCAAGGGATGATGCTACGGAGATCCCCTCAATAAATAAAAATAAAAAACAACACGATACGATCTAGAAACGTACAATCCCTTCTCGAGCATTGGAACAAGTGGAAGATCAAGTAAAAGGGAGAGAAGACGAAAAAAAGGAAATTACCAAAACAAAAAGGAAGTCACAAACACAATCTTGATCCAACCTTGATTGATTTCTCAATCTCGGGATGAATTCCCTTTCTCTGTTTCGTCAATTCGCTTTTGAAAGTATCCTTGAAAAATTACACAAGTATCCATCAAATAAAATACGTCGTTAAGCATCTTCGCCGATATCACGCGTGCACTACCATCTTATAATATCTTTTATAAGATTACTAGTCATGTATTGACATACGGTTAATACACAATAACTATAATCTAACCACATTATGCAATTGATGGTTTCGAAAAACAATTGTCTAGTCGCATTAACAAGTAACAGAGTGTGTTCTGAAAGTATGATATGAACTTCAATCTATATATATAAATATATAGATCTCTCTATATGCATAGAACACGTACTTATAGTATGTGCAGGCGCAACACGCTCACCTGGGAAATCAGTAGTTTCGCGTTGCCTAGTTGATAAATGCTACCACGAGGTAACGGCGCTCATCGTAATTGCGTTATCGCACGATATATTGAAAACATTCAGATTGTGTTCACGGCCGATGCATGCCTGTATCTTATAAATTCAATTACCAGAAATCATGACAGGGTTAAACGAAATAACAGATTCGCGATACCAGCGACAATATTTGTACAGCTCATTCAAGGTGAGTGTGTAGACATTGCTTTTCAAATGCACAATCTGTCAGATTATCTATTGACCCTTAAATTCTGATGATCTATTACCTGATGACATTGGATTTATTACCAATCATTCAAGGATTACTAGATATTGTTATTTAAGTGCCGTTTGCAGAAAACCGCCATTAATTCTATAAAATGTTAAATGTTCCTTATTCATATTCATTTTATGCGTCGCGACGCACGCTTGATTTAAACCTTACTCCGCAAATCGCTGTCTTCTCTAAAAAAAAGAATGAATGAATTTTTATTTTCCTGTGAAAACTTGTTTGTTGAGTATTTTTAAAGATGTTTGGACAAAAAATGTACTTTTTTGCTCCGCAGAGGAATTATCGCGAGCTCTAAGGTCCACGAGTGCAGCGTACAGATTTTTCTCTTTTTTTTTTTCAAATGTATTATACGATACATATGATTCATTTTAAGTATTAAAAATATTAGATACAAACAAAGAGACATTTTTTAAATACGAAAATTACCTTTGATATATTAAAAAATTATCATATTTCATATTATGAAACTATGCAACTAATTTTAATGATTAATTGATTTAGTATATTAATTGAAATTAATGAAATTAATTTAGTGCATTTTTCAAATGTACGGTTTATGTGTTTCAAAAATAAGAGTACGAACCAAAGATGAACAATAAAATAATGATATATTCGTTTTGATTATATACTATAGATTTTTTTATTTTTAATTAGTCGTAGCATCTCAACAAGATTACATTCGAATATCGCTGAAAGATACTTTAATTATCATTTCAAAGTATTAAACTATTATTCACTTCTGAGCGAATATTCGTGCCTCGAATGCAATGGGTGTCCGGCGCTCTATTTTGCCAGCATTACAATAGCAATTATCTCCGCCATTATTGGATTGCTCCAAAAATAACGCAATAAGATTAGGAGTCCTACGTTGCTTAATCCTCCTGTAAAGGAGCAAAAAAGAGACCCAGAAAAAAGAGAGGCAATTTAAAAAACTTTCCCATTCAATATGGAAACCTCAAGAATATTCCGACAACCTGATAGTAACCAGTAGAGCACGGCTTATTAAGGCTTATACAACGGATAATTACGCAGGTTTGTAATTAAAGCCAATTAGCAGTTAACCGTTGGCATCTCCAAATCGAAAATTTTGTCGATGAAAAAGCATCTTTATGCTACTTGAAATAATTACCTTAAAATCTCCTACAGATTAGAATTTCGCATTGCGAAGAAGAATTACTTAATTTAAAACAAAAATGATGTAATTATTATTAAATTAGATACTTACCATAAAAACAATATATATAGTACAGATCGTCAACAATAACAATATACTTTAACACTTGCATTTCGTAAGTTCAGACGAAAGAATATTGTATGACTACACTGTAATACAAAAACAAAAAATTATAGATATCCAGTATATTATTTTTCGTTTAGAACGTTTCTCGAAGCTACAACAATAGTTATCGGCCGCTTTTGCTTTGAGCTTCTTTGCAAACGCGGCGGTAGGTTTAACAATGTTTATCTCGCGGCGTCACCGCTACAGGCAATGCCGGTAGCGAACAGTGGGACCTAATGGGCCCCAACGCAGTGGATCACAGAGGGCTGCTTAGAGCTGCACGTGTATCCTTAGCGGTCACCTAAGGTCGATACTCTAGTGTTATTGTTAGATATTTCTTCGTGGAAACGAACCTTATTATGGACCTTTGAGGATTTTCGTAGTCGTCAGTCTGAAAGACTACGTCGAGGGATCAACTTCGTCGAACGAAGTGTCATGCAAGAGGCAAAATAATTTGGCAGAGATTCGTGAATTTCTTTTTTATTTGCATCTAATTTCTCTCTAATGGTGAAAACAGTGACAATCCGTAAGATCAAAGTGTTATCATCCCATAAGTACCATCGTGGCAAATGTCGTACGAGTATTTTTGTGTATGAAAATCCAGTGAATATCTCTGTTGGTTTGCTACGTTCACCTAACATCTATGCGAAACGTGGAAATAAAAGAATTCGCGATTGCGAATTTTTTCATAAAAATACTCTATAAGGCAACAGGTAAGACTACAAATACTTTATATTATTGCTTCTATGACAATTTGGGCCTCTATTTTTACCTTTTGGTCCTTTATCCTTCACGGTCGCTTCACAAGTTTGTAGCACAATTCATTGCTTCATTTTTCTGTTTATTCTCTTATTATTTTTTTTTTTTTTATATTATTAGGCCGAGATGCATACAGGAGCAATGTATACTTGTTCGCGGTGCAAATACGAGAGCAGACGGTATTTCAATGTACGTCGCCACGAAGGAAGAATTCACGGAATAGCAAAGAAGCAACGAAAATGCTGCGGTAATTAACGTTAATTGCAAATTTTATATCCTTAATTTATGCATTCACTTTACTTCAACCTTCGTATAAAAATATTAAGTACACCCGTTGCTAAAACGTGCAAAATATTTAGTATCCCTTTAACTCCTCGGATCGACTCAAATACTTTTTATATTAGGTAGTAAGTACCTGAAATCGCAACTTGCAATCGCACAATGCACGACAATATCTCGAGAGGCAAACTGCTCGAGCAACACAAATTTCTAGCCACCATTTTTTTTTTCTCGAATTCATCGTAAAATTTTCTCTAGAAACTGTAACTAACTAGCGCGTTCTAATTAATCCTGTAAACTCGAGTTATACGTATAGCATAGTACTCACCAAACTATATATATATATTTCTAAAGGTTAAAGTAGAAGCACTGACAGTGTTACGAAGAGAAAAATAAACGAGACTCTCGTTATGACTCGTCTTATTTGCCAAAGCATTGTTTCTTGTTTATAACTCCTCTGAGTCTTATTCTTACGTTTCATTCTCATTCTCTGACACTTCATCCGCCATCTTGACTACTTTAGTCCATGCCTTTCGTTATTACTACTCACTAATATATTACTATGTGTCACTCTAATGTACCATGTGTATATATATTGGACTGTTCTACTATTTGGTGATTGCCCAATGGCGATACTGTGTTTATCGGGCTCGCGCCATTGCAGAAATACAGCAGCACGTATACTGTATACACGCGTATCAATTACCTACTAAAAGATCTGTATTTACTCAGGACGTTTCGTATTTCGCAAAATCAAAGGGGATCAACAGTCTCTACACGATGCCCAGAACTATACAATGCTTGACGCTGATTGTATCGTCATTTGATATGTCGATCCAATATTTCCTCGGGTTATTTGAAAAAAAAAAAATAATAAAAAAATTGTCTATTATTTTTTTTTGTTCTGTTTAGGTGTGACATTCGTTACTAAAGGCGAATTCTATGAACACTGTGCGACGGTACATCCTAATACAAGAAAATGGGCTTCTGTCTCGAAGTACAAGTACAAAATGATGGGAAACAATACTTTGGATATTAAAATGGATTTACCTGCCATGCATCATGCGTATTGTCCATCGACTTATGAAAGCGAAATTGAGGCGACTAATAAGAGAAGGATGTCTGAGCGTATTAAGAAAAAAACTATCGCAGCACTGTACGATCGGATTAAACCGACCGGTGCACTGCATCTAGAAGATGTGCCCTTAGTTTATTTTCTGGATATGCGGTCGAAGATATCTTATCTGAAAAATATTTATTCGTCGGATACGATTAAGATGGAAGCCGAAACGAGTACGTTGTTCGAAACAGATTTTGAAAATGTCGAGGACTTTGGTAAAGGGCAGAAGGTGAAGACTGAAAATGGTTGTATCGGATCGTTTGCCAAAGAGAGAATAGTACAAATGTTACCATTAAAAAAGCTTATCTTAACGAAGTTTTTAAATTCCGAATTTGAGAATGCAGAATGCGTGAACAAGCGTCGGGGCGTTTTGAAGGATTACAACGCGATTGATAACGGGTTCAAAATGGTAGAGGAGGAGGAAGGCAATGTGTTTAAAAGCGATCTCAAGAAAAGGAGTCAGGAGTCGAAAAAGCGCGGGAAATTTTCAAATCGAATATCAACTAAATCCAATGCTGAAAATATACCGTTTAATAATAACAATAACAGCGCTTTCACTTTAAACGGATGGGAAGTGAAACGCTGCGAGAATATTTTTTTAAAAATTGACGATAACGTTAACTGGCCTCTGGCTACTAAGATTCATCGCGACTTTCTGGGCTCAATCGACTTCGATCAATTGTAAGCGACCTGAAATCATATTTTTTATTTTATTTTCCATTCATATTTTATATGTTCAGCTTCTCTTTTGTTTTATAGATACTAGATGCTAGATGATCCAGAGATGTCTTTTATTAAATAATTATTTATCGCAAAAGACTGTCCTACGTACGTATCGGAGATACATTAGTTGAAATGTATAAAGACTTATTTTAGTAAGAACGATAAGGGATAGTATGTAGAGTTCGATAAAGAACAATTAAGAAAATAATGTTTCTCATAATGAATTAAGAAGTATGAAATAGGTAGCGAGAAGTATATGTTCCAATTATATTTATACTATTATATTTACAAAAAAACAAGACAACTTATAACGCCTTGTTGGCGAAAGGAAAGGAACATCTATATTTTTTTATTTATATATGTATCTGACGGTAATAAATTTTAATAATATTTAATACAACCATTACGCAATGCATGAAGTTTAAACTCTAAAAATATTACCAAAAAGAAAAAGGTTAATACCTCGTTAATATTTTGAAGGACAAACATGTCGATTGCGTAACGTAAGTTTCCATCGAAAATCCCTAATGAAGAATGTTAATTCAGCTTCTACTTCTACGGCTGCGATCGAAGGTCACTGTGATTTTGCCTGCTGAAAGCTCAAAGTAATTTTACTTGTTTAAACAAAAAACTATACTAAAATATAATATTAATTTAAACTACGAGCTTTCATTAAGAGGGATAGAAAATTTATTAGCTTTAGTTTTCCGAAATCGAATGAAAGCTCGTATATCGTAGAAATTGTGAGCGACAACAGCAGCGCCGCCCAATTTGTCCAAAGTACAGAAACCCCAATTTGTAATAATTATCATAAAGGGGAAACTGTGCTTGAAACGTTACTTCGTAATTAAACGCGCGGGTTACCCGTTTCAAACTTTGCACATTTCTACGACTGATTCAAATTTTCATCCATTCTCATATATTCTCGGGAAATCCGCTTGATTTACTTATCGCGTGCTTTAGCGTACCTACGCAAATGCTCATAGGTATCTTCTTCCAATTTATACTTACGAGCATAAACTTCACGCAATATACAGAGCGACTCAAGTTTTCATTAGATCTATAATAGTTGGGGCAGTTTCAAAACATTCAGCTTCATAGTTCACTTTAAATATGATCGAACGACGCCCCCTGAGTTTCTCAACCGGACGACCGCAGCGCGCTAACATGTCCTGAGTATATAAACCTTGACATTTGTCTACTCTCGACTCGGAAGAAAAGATTCATTGGATTTTCGATTGAGAACCATTTCGGTAGAATAAAAAATGGAGTTACGAAATATATTTGTATGATTTCGGAATGCGTGCATTCCGAATACTTCTATTATTATTTATTATCTTATAACTTAATAAACTATTATTATCTCAATTATACATTCATTATTAACCCAACAACCTACTTCATATATGCGTTAGCCATTTTCAAAAATATTTCTATGGCACTTTCATAACGTATTTTTTTTCTTTATATTAAAAAAGACAGTACTTTCATTCGATTACATGTAATTTGATTCATATCGATGGGGTCATTAATTACTTGGTTTGCAAATTGTTCAATACGACAATTTCAAAGCTAATTGCCTGTAGTAGTCTCGATGAGTAACGAATATTCAAAGTTCTCTTCTGTTTTGTGATCGTTAACGAGTTCGGCTATGTGTAAAGAGATGTCAAATTAATAGAATGAACAGTACGTGGAAATAAAATGGAAGCTCATTTTGAGGGTCGTCACCCTTCGTACACACACTGCTGTACATTTCCAGTACTTTTCAGCACCATTTTAAGTACGCTCTTCAGCTGTTCTATGTGTGTACACACACACACACGCGCGCGCGCGCGCGAAATGATTACGTCAGAAGCAAAGAAATTAATTTTACATTTTTCTCAGTCGTTTCTCAATGATTCATCGAAATCTTTTATGAGTCAGCTTCGTTATACGATATGGGTGGCGGCTCTTCTATATTTTGGTGCGAAAAATGTTTTAATTTTGAAAAAATTATACGTAAAAGAATCGTTTATTTCTAACCTCTAAAAACATCACGAGGGCCGCCACTACGATCGTTTACTTTGGTTTCCTTGCTTCTGACGTCATCGTTTCATCCACGCGCGCACACATAAAACAGCTGAACACCAGTTTTAAATCCAGTAGATTCTCTATCGAAATTAGTGAGTTTCATGGAAAACTGACAATTTTGTACTGTTACAGGAATGCAATATCAAGATCGGCAATACATGGTAATTACTTGCTTGTTGATTCTCTAACGAAGCGGAACTATTGGCTGGTTCGTTAGCGATTCTCTTCAACCGTTGGTACAGTGACAATTAGATATCAACTTGAACGGCCAGTAAAATTTTACGTCAATCAATGTAGTAAGAAATTAACAAAAATTTTTTAATTTAAAAACATGCAAATCAATGCAGGTATTTTTATTGAGTCAGCTGCAGTTACAAAATTATTATTATTAAATTTTGTTATACTTGTCACTACAACCGACTTGATCATTGGACGCAATTGTGTAACTCGTTCATTTCAAATATGCTGTATATTAATAAATATTAGTAATTCCCACTAGTCATGGGCGATCACTCTAACAAAGTTTTACGATCCAATACCAATCACAGTGATGCAATTCTATAAATTATTTTCATTAACCTGCATTTCTCACTATCTGTCCTCTTATAATTTAGGTTAATTAAACCATTAGTTTACTTTATCATGCGGTTTATGACTGTCTAACATTTCCAATTACTTTTATTCACACGATCACACTGTTTGGATACATTATGTTCATATCCGTCCAGCTTATACGAAATATTTCCATAGTTAGGTCCATTCCATAGTAGGATTTTAAATCCTTAATTAATTATTACGTAGCATCAATTTCAAATACAGCTAATGCACTTTTTTTTTCAAAAACATACTCCAAGACGTAATATTACTGTAATTAAAATGAACACAATTTTTTTTTGTACTTTATCTTAATATTAATTTATTCTCTGCGCTCAAATTTACGCTCATAGTTAATATGGATTTTGTCTGGAACAACCGAACGCTAATGGAACAAGTTCCGGTAAACAATCCTCCGACTAATCTTCCGGTACATGGTTCCACTGATAACGTACACCGATATATATATATCCTGAAATATAACGTAGGTGATATATACAGATATGACGTGAACGTGTAACGGAGTAGGAGATGTATTATTAATTATGTCAACGCACAGACCCATTACATATAGACAATAGGCCGTAATCGTCATGTCGCGATATCGGCGGCACACTGCATGTGCAATGATATACCGGGTGTCCCGGAACATTAAACTCGACTGTAATCAATAGTCCAATGACCTAAATTGAATAAGTATTCATCTAAAATGATACGAATATCTTATTCATTGTAGTTAGTATCAAGAAATTATTCAATCGTATGTCGAAAGATATTTCGTTCTGAAATGCATTGGTTACAGCTAAATATACTTTTTTCATAAATTATTAATTTAATTTGATTAATTATATTTTAATATTTCAGATAGAAATTCAATTTTCATTTAATCTTTCCTTACACCCTCTAGCGTTTATCGTTACTAAGAGCTTATGCATGCATTCAGCTAGTATCAGCAATGGCTGCGTATTCCACGTTATGGACAATGCTGACGGGATTTACTACCGGACGCCATTGTGCCCCATTGTCCTTACCAGTTCCGGATTTTCGCTGAGACGATACCACGGATCTTCTGGAACCGATAGGAAATCGCAATTATCCGGCTAATTCTCGCGAATTTGGAAAAGGTGGAGACATGTAATTACGTCATTACGAATGGATCCATTCGTAAGAGGATCCATCCACTTCTTCGTTTATTTCTTGCTATCTACCCGATCTCCGATCCGAGTCTACTTAGTCGTGATATCTGCACTTTTTTGCACGTGCTAATCTCTTGTCACGTATATTGATATAAATATTTTTTAGTTCAATCGCTGAAAATTCTTACCGACAAAAGTGCTCTCGTCTTGATCGGTAATAAGTCAATTGATTATCGAAGGAATTATTTTATCGGCAGTCACAGCGGGGTAAATTTACATTTCCGCGAGAGAATCCAACGCTGTTTGACTGGGAGAGAACGCGGATAGGATCGCCGACTAATTTGCGAATACCGAGGTCGCAAATTACTCGACCTATCCATAAATTGCCAACCTTCCAGTTTTGCCTTGGGTTCGATCCAGCGATTACGCACATCACTATACGTATAACGCGTGTACACAATGGCGGTTCGGCAGGTAAGTGTTATCATTGCAGTATCAAATACAGGCATGGCCACGTAGCTAGGTATCTGTAAAGATTGATTAATAAAAAAAAAAAAACAAGATTACAAAAAAATCGATAATCGATCAATAGAAAATACTTCAACCTTAAGCAGTACAACCCAAGCAAAGGTAACAGAAATAAAAAATGATATTTCCTATTCAGACACTATTATGTAAGGGAAGTATTTTATAATTATTGTGTTTTTTAGTAGAAAATTCGTACATTCTCCATGTGTAACTGGTTAGCTGGGTTATGTATGAAAATCAAGGCCATATTAAGCCTTCGGATATTTGTGTTATGGTCTGCCAGACCTACCAGTAGCTGGATATGGCAATAATTTTACGAAATTCAAGTGGCGCACGTTTCTCAGTACTTTAAATATTTTAAATTAACAATAATTATTTAAACGTAGAAAAAAGTTACGTTTATTTACTGATCCGACAGAATCACCAGGTCGACGATGTTACAATTTTCCACGAGGCATGCGGAGGGTTAAACATTGAATGATTATGTGCATTCACACCAAAAATACATTCTGTAACCGTCGGACTTTAGGATACGGTTCTTTTTTTTTTAATTCTCTTTCTCTTTCTCTCTTCGTCGTCCGGGATGAAACTAATAAGAACCAGGATAATCGTTACCATTGAAATTTATGAGAACTTTGGGATTACCTTCTCCCTAGTGTCCACTGTCGTGGAACTACAAGAAACTATTATTACACGGCGCGTGTTTGTTGTTTTCATTGTAGCAGCCAACCCCACCTATCTGCTCTACCTCGTAGGACCTCTTGGGGTGCAGTAATAAATCAGTCGCATCCCCGACTGCACTTGCTTCTGCGTCCTGAGAAATGTTCTGTGTACCATGAGTAAAGTAAATAAATAAGTAAGCAAGCAAGCAGAGTAAGAAAGGTAAAAAGAAAGAGCAAGAAAACAAGGTCGAAAGAAAATCGCGTTCTACAACAGAAATTCTCATATCTTATACCATACATACACACCAGTATAACCCTTAGTAGTAATATATTAAGGGGTCTCTTAAACGTCGCAACTCGTAAGAGGATGGCCCCTTAAAATAAAATTTAATTCACGACCACGTTACAGAATGTTATACCATATCTTGTACGCTCTATTTCACAATACTAAATAGAAAACAGATGGCGCGCAGAGCGCTCTCGTCATTTTCACT
>JARPRG010000005.1:1197255-1260893 GCA_031001745.1 Hartigia nigra
ACCATATCTTGTACGCTCTATTTCACAATACTAAATAGAAAACAGATGGCGCGCAGAGCGCTCTCGTCATTTTCACTATTCGTCATGTAACACCAAATTCCTTGGTCCATACCATGTAGATACATTAAGGGTCTCCCATACAAAACTCGTAAGCATAACGTAAGGTATAGACCAATTAGCACGCGTCCATAAGTCCGTAAAATAAAGACGTGCTCTCATTAAGCCCGTACCTTGGCTTTAGGGTTCTAGAAATTTGGTGTGCAGCACCCTTAAAGCTCAACGTCAAGAGAGACTCACGATGTCGTCAAATTATTCATGCGGGTATAGTTGCGCGCCATGTTCGCACCATCCATACTCTTTACGAATATTCAGCTAGATTTGCGATACATAAACAGAATGCGTTATGATCATTAACACTAGAACAACCAAACCCGTCAAAATGACGGATTTCATGTGGTAGACTTAGGTATACATTCAACGCTGGTTGTCCCAGTTTTAATATCAAATGGTATTTTCGATTAAATTAAAATCCCGTCCGTTACATCTCCGTGCACGGGTTCAAAGTCGCTTTAGAACGCCAATGGAATTTCCTTATTATTACAATGACGCAAGTTTGTTTTGTCTCATAGCGTTTCAAGGTACCCGCGTATTATGGAAACTTGACGTTCCTTATATCTTACCGCATTATCCGCCTTATCAAGGATTTAATCCTGATTAAGGAATTTCGTACGATCGAGCCACATCTATATCAGCGAAGCTTTCGTACCTATGCCTGAATATAATGTGCACGGGTTCCTAACCTCTTACGGGCGGCAATTAGTGGGCACCCGTGATCCCGTCTTAATTAATAATATCCAATTATATTTGTGCACGCCAGGATGAGAGTCTTGTTATCAGCAGATAAGTTCAGCAGTCTTATCAGCTGATAATTAATACCTAGGCAACGTCAGAGTTTTATGGTAAATCATAGAATCGAACTTTTCTTTTTAATTTAAAATCGTTATCGCTCGGACAACAGGGGTTTGATATATTTTCGAAAATTTTTACGCTCTATATAAATTATTAATTAATTTATTCGGAGTGCTACGATATCCTTTATACATTTGCCATATGTCTAAAGACCTATGCCAGAAATTAACTGGATCAGTGCGATTCCCTCTGGCTACTAGAAGCTTAATTAATTTCTAACTGTATCTGCTTGGCGCCCTGCGGCTAGATATACGCACTCAGTGCGGATTCAGTGCGTCTATCATAATTCGGTCTGTCGACATATGTAAATACATAACGTATTACCTAACATACAGAATTTCATCTATGTAAAAACTATTATCCTGCTTCATATATATCATTTCTTTAAATGTTATTTTGACTTTTATATTAGCTCTAATTCTCAACCCCTCCTCTTTCGTTACTATAAAAATATAGCGTATCGATATTATCTATGTCCTCCTGTCTCTCTCGTCTCATGGATAACGGATAGCGCGCAACAACTCTCGATTTATGGGGGCACTTTGCTCGCTTTATGACGCAAAACGCCACGTAAGATTACCGGATCTTTTGAACGTGCCATCGTCGTACCGTGTTCTACGTAGGTACGACGAGGAAGAAGAAGGAAAACTTGAAAGTGCAAGATACACCGTCGGTACTTTTCTGTATTTGTTTATCAGGGCGAGGGAAATCTTCGGCAAGTTTATGAATTGTGACGTAAGCGGAAACGCGGATAGAGAAATTGTAAATGGAGTTTGATTACAGAGGTAACGTAGTCACTGACGAGACATACAGCATCCGTGACAAACAATCAACAAATACATTTATTGATAGGTTTATGAAGTTTTGAAATTTTTTGACTAATTTTATACTCTACGTATTTTTTAAATTTAACATGCTTAATTACAGTAATGTGGATTAAGGGACGGTGAAGGATTTTTTAATCAATTTAATTTATAAGGGCTGAAAGTGACGTCACGAATACGGGTTATTATCCATGAGGCGACAGAATGTCGCCGTGATATTGGCGAACGTACCAACGCATGCGTACTCGCTAGCTTTTGTTCGTCTGAATTTTTGGAATCTTGACAACAAACTGTCCACTGCGTTCCGCTCACGTAAACCAGTCAGACAATCCCGAAACGCCAATAATCACTGCGGTACACCGCTTGCATGCAGTGTAAACAGTATATACTATTTGTGTAACGCGACATCTGCGATTTGCAGGCAACCACGTTACGCCATTTCTGCCAATCTCTTTGTGCCGATTTGACAGTGTGATTGTCGGTGGGGGCAAACGTAATTTTTGTAATCAGTGACCGCTCAACAATAATGATACAGGACGAGAATACGAACGCAGGCCGAAAAGGTTCAGCCACAACAGATTCTGTGGTTTCCGAGAGGTATTAAACAACAGAATTTTTTAAGTAAATATAGAAGATTCTTGAATTATAAATAAAAGTATCTTTTCGTTCTTATTTTTTTCAGTATAGGAATCGAATATTTTGATCTTGTATTGGACGATCCGCAAGCGGTTTACTACGGCGGTCAACGCGTCACTGGAAAAGTGCATCTGACACTGAAGTCTCCGGTTGGCGCCATGGGTAAGCCACGACCTGGTTCTTCTGCTCCTTGTATAATCCGAGCCTAAATCAACACTTCCTCACCACCCCGTATACGGAATCTTTAACGCGAACTATCGGTGGAGTACATATCGAATTTTTTTTAAGATTCTCGATGAAATATATTGACTTTAAAAATACGTGAACACCTATTGATCGTCACAGATGCGAAAACGTTTAAACTGATTTTTCGTTAATTGCTGTTTGTCATCTATGATTTTGTTTACGTTAGGGAAAATGGTGGCAAAGAAAACAAAATTAACAAAATAGAATTCATTGAGTCGAATCCAACACGTGCCAAATGTAATATCGATCCTGCTTCATCTACCGTGTGTTCACAAATTAAAGGACACCCTCGTTACTCGAATCGTTACTAATGAGAACTTTCTCCTTGAAATCAGGTATTAGACTAAAGTACAAGGGCGAGTCTCAGGTGTACTTTACAGATCGGTCGGCGGGTATACGTCGGAAGTTCAGAGCGGAGGAGAATTATTTTCACGAAGAAACATATTTGGAGGGCGGTGAGTGTTAATAGACTCGTCTGACAATGAAAGTAATATTAAATGGATATACGGCTTACTCGTTTCTTATTAATTTATTCCGAACGCAGATGGATCCAATAAAGTTAACATTACTTCCGGGACTTACAATTTTGAATTTACACTTCCTGAAAATATACCATGCAGCTTTGAAGGTCGATATGGACGCGTTCGTTATTCCATTCGCGCGATATTGGATATTACAACCA
Organism: Hartigia nigra; assembly: GCA_031001745.1. Lineage (NCBI taxonomy): Eukaryota > Metazoa > Arthropoda > Insecta > Hymenoptera > Cephidae > Hartigia > Hartigia nigra. The sequence goes on from JARPRG010000005.1 coordinate 1,200,613, forward strand.
TTCTCAGATTCTCCACCAATATCCTACCGTTTACGGTCGCGTCAATATTGAATCTTAATAGCGACCCAATGGCTCCAGTAAGTGACGAATCCGTATCAATGTAATACATTTATTACAGTCCTTTGTCCCTTTTTAGCTGCCACTTCAAGAAAACTGTTCGAAAACATTTATGGGTCAGACCGAACCGTTGAATATGTCGGTATCCCTTCCTGTACGTGGTTACGTTCCTGGTCAGGTTATCCTGATGGACGTTGCTGTAAAAAACATGTCCCAGGTGGTCATTAGGAAGATGCGGATAGTTTTTAAAAAGGTACGATAACAATTTTTGTATCATCCATACCAAACGGTGACGTTTACCTCAAAATCAATATGGTGTCTGAATTTTTATAAACGTCATAGGGGATTAACGTTGTATTGATGAATATCATTAGGTTGTCAGTTATCACTCAACGGAGAAAACTCGCAAGCACAAGGAGATCATCGTTGAGATTATACAATCGATTGATCCTGATGTTGAGACTTACCCAATTTCAATAGACGTTCCTGCTGTACCACCTACTGGGATGATCCACTGCAATATCATTGATGTACGTTATACGCTCAAAGTAGAAGCCTGTGCTGATATCACTGAATGGTACTATAGGATGTTTCAAAAAAATTTGAAATTTCGAACGGACATAATAATCGGTACTGTGCCAGTGGATCAATATCAAAATCCAATAGAATCCGAGGAGGTGAAAGCAATGGATAGTAGAGAGAATTTTGAAAATCCAATCATCAATTCTGATCAGGTTGAAACTGCGAAGTCTAATGCTACCGATGATTCTGGGGTGTCACGTGAGTTTTGAAAATAATCATATCTAGTTGTTATATCGGAAGTCATTAATTACGATTATTTTCTCAGGTCGTTTGACTTACGAGAGGAGTCGTGTATATCGATCCTCGAAGCCTGATAAGGATGATCCGACGGGGGATGAGGGAGACAGCGATGGAGAAGTTAAGCCGTATTTACCGATGTATCGGGTGTACAAATTTGAAACCGATAAAAACAAGGATCGATTAAGGGACTAATGATACAATTAATTGAATTAATTAGATATGAAAAAAATACTACAATCTATTGTACACAATATATTATTCGCTTTGTGCTTGCAAAATGCCAATCGCGTAATTCACACATTTTTCGTTCATTCAATCAAATATTTAACAACGCAACGTGCAATGGAAAATAATTTATAAAATATCGGATCTCAAAACACGTAAAATCTCATTCATTAAATTTACTTTGTTTACAGATATATATTGAAAATAAAAAAATCCAATAAAAAAATTTGTTTTATTTTCATCTAAGCGTACAATGCTTCTCACGAACTAAGCTTTTTTTACAGGGTATATTTACGAGCTTCCTTATACAACCAGGGCTACCAACACGTGCACTTATTCCCATTACAGAATCGATAAGAAACAAGATCGCACTTTCAGTTTCCATTAATTTGTGATACACGCTCGTGCCTATCCCTAAATAAAATCATTGTCTCAGAAAATATCAGTCAATCAAGGCAAACCCATCGACGATTAGCTCTTCTGTCAGTCAACTCAACACGTGGTGAGCGAAAAAAAAAATATACAATAATATCTCCACATAAATACTGTCAAAACATAAAATAGTGTAAAAGCGAGAGAGAGAGAGAGAGAGAGAGAGAGAGAGAGAGAAGGAGAAGGAGAAGGAATCATCATAATGTATATCAGTAAATTACAACAATGTTTATAATCGTGCACGAGTGAGAAACATAATTACGTTTCTCAAGTGAAGACAAGATAAGCGCGAACTATGTAATTGCATTATTGCCGTCGACGCTGTGTCTCGCGAACATTTAAGTCAGATTATGTTAGGTTAGGTTAGGAAAAAAAGTAAAGATTGGGATAGATTAGGTTAGGCTAAATAGAGGTTGGCAAGTACCAGCGTGTTTAGCTACCTTGTAATATACAGACCGTGAAGGAAGTATATAAGGCGTGGTAGTGGAACGGCGAGGAGTCTGAGATACGAAAGTATTCACATAGCGCGGCACGACCGTAATTTTTAACTAAGTGAATAAATAAAGATCGGAGTAAACGTTATAGCCGGTTGGAACCAAGATACACCAGGGCGTTACGAAATACTGAAGCTTATGGTGCTCTAACATGCCAGCTCCGATATCATGAATTTTCCTCGAGAATTTACTTTGGTCATTTTTCTTGTTCTTAGTTGGTATCCACCGCCTTTCCAATATGTCGATATTCTTGTACGCTTTGTACCTGAGACACATGGGATGCAGCATTTTATAATCCAAACGTACGATACATCAGGCAGAGATAACATAGTCAAATTGAATTTAGGATTAAACTCTGTATACAGTCATACATCGTGAATTTTCTTTGAACTACGTAGTTACCCTCGAGCAACATTCATTTTATTATATATTCTTTTTCGTCTCATGCGCTATATTGAAATAACGAAATGTATGGACATTTTAACCTCTGCCCCTAGGCGATTAATAGCGTCGATACAAAGTATGGAAATTTTAATTATCATATTTCCCGCGGAAATGTAATACGCTACGTTAATCCCTAAGTCGTTCAACTGGCGCTTGCTATGCGAGAGCAAACTATTTGGCATTGGCTAAACACGAGACACAGAAGTAATTAGTGATATACCTGCAATTAGAATACATGAACAAGATGGCGTCGCTCACTCTCTATATATCTGTCTAATGCTTTGCTTTTTTTTTCAGTGACGTCACATTTCGCTGCGGTAAATACGCGTCGAAGCGAATCAGCCAACCTTCCGTATACGCTTTTATCGGGGCTTGAAAGCTTATCGAAGATGGTGCTTCTTAGCAACTATGCACGGTGCCTTCGTTATTTTTCAACGTGAGAGCTTCGTGAAGCCCGAGACAAACTCAAGCATGGTTGGCGAAGATTAAGTTATACAAAGGTTCCAGGAAGCCCCGACTTTGGTCAGGTCGAAGCTTCTCTCCTCTCTAGGCGGTGTCTGGCACCCACTTTGAGAGCCGTCAATACCGCGGTGGAAGCTTTGATTACGGAACGGCTTCTGGCAGATGCCATCCGCCCTCCTGTACCCCTACATCCTACTTCGAAAGACCACATCACAGCTCTCAGCATCAGGATCCAACAACTTCCGCCAGAGCCCAGGGAGAGTTTTAGTCCGTAGCTTAATCATGTCACGCCATGCTTATCACGTTATCCTAATTTCCCAGTGATTATATATATATATATATATCTATAAAAAAACTTGTATAGGTGCTTTAAATGTCTCTCAGAGGAAACCTGCGTGCCTGTGTAATATCAGTGAAAGAGAATCTTTCAATTTTCTTGAATTCTTATCATTAAAATTGACAGCTTGACATTTAATGAAATTACGCAATCTGATCGTTTAATGAGAATCGATTAAAGGCTGTTGCTAATATAGATACGTCATACCGAAATACAGACAGAAACACTCGTATTTGTAATCGGATGTAATTTATACGGCGGAAGGAGTAATGACTCCAGAACCAGCGCCACGTAGTTACATGTGTGCATATGTACATCAACATATGTGGAGTATACGAGCTAGTCACGTCCTGTGCAATTCCCAAAATAGCTCGGTGGAGTTTGAATTTACATTCGAACGAGAATTTCGACTATCAGTAGCGCCCTTTGCAGCGCGGGAAATTACGTTACTGATACTTGCTCTAATAACACTGATGAGAAGTTCGAAGAGCGTAATGCCACCGTTGCCAGGCGTCTCAGTTGGGAATTGCCAGGGACGGTATAATTAAAATCCAATGAAAACGGGTAAAGATACCAAAGATTGCCAGCCGGGTTAAATGGATTTACAGAATAATCAAAGATCTCTCTTACGTAAGTAAATAGGCGTCTCTCGTGCAACTATTGAGGCAACCTGTTGTTGAATTATTACGTCGTTGATGACGACTCCATGAAACTTTTACTAATTCTTTGCGTCATTACGGCACCCTGGGGCGCAAGATTATCCATTTAACGTCGGAAATTTTATACGGTGTCGCGACGAACACAGGGGAACAAAAATATGATCATAATAAAAATAAAAAAAAATTACTCGGCATTTTCATAGAGATTCTTCTCGGTGGGCGTTCTGGTCCCGTGTGTACCGTAATCGAGAGTGTAAATACACACTGGCTTGCCTGCTTACCCATTTACCGGAGCCTATATTCCCTACATATATATATATACCTAACTGCAGCTACCCTACTACCCATATCAACAGGGTTGAAATTAAAACGTCGACGCGGCACCGTAATGGCACGCAAGGGCGTTTTCTGGCGACACGACCGCCGTCTCTCTGTCTTCCAAATGTACGAAGTTTTTGCAACCCTCGCTATACTGCCGCCACCTGGAGTAAAACGAAAATTGGTACGTGTATTTTACCCTCTCGGTGACGACGTGTCCGTAAAAGTGACGCGAGAGTGCCTTAAATGATTTCTGTCATCTAACACGTTACGACGGATGGAGCCACGAATTAACTTAAAAAGATCGTTAAACGTAAAACGTAGTCAAACAGAGGTACCAATAATTTAAACGGAAATTCACTACTCAGATATCTATCCCTGTAAACTCATCGAAACTAATCTAACCCCATAATCAATTAAGATCATAATAACAATTTGCATTTAGATAACGCGTCAGTTAAACTCGTGCTTCTATCTCAATGAGGTGTACCAACCCCTTTGTAAAACTTCAGTCAATTAAGTGCCACGTAACAAATAGCTACATTATAATTCAATGAGAATTAACTCGACAGGAATTCTCATCCATAAGAATTCAGGATATAACCATACCCCCCGTGATATCCTATTTTTACACTCCACTTTTTCTATATTCCATTTCCCACCTTTCTCTCTATATATGAACATCAGTCCTGTAACACGTGCATTCTACAGCAACCAACAGATCTGGAAGCTCGCGATAATTAAATCGTGAAATTGATTTCTCTCGGCTGTCATACAGAATCCTATCAGATTAATAAAATTTCAAAAGTCGGTCGATAATCGTGAAACGGAGCGAGCTCAAGTCTCACTCGTTAGTTTCTTCTCTTTTTCTTTCCTACGGTCTCCTTCCCTCCTGCCCTCTGTTGGTATATACAGGAAGCTGCGCCAAGAGTGCATCGCACGAGAATTTAGATTATAAATATTCAGGAAGCAAAGAACGAATCCGATTCCCCAAAGACGAGCGTCGTTGGATCCGCCAGACGTAGCAAAGTTGAAGAAGGAATGTAAAATTAAAAAGAACCATAGACCAACAAAAATAAAGAAAGTAACTCTAACCATACAGCAGGATTGCACAATGTACGATAGTCTCAATCAGACAGACTGGCGTAGATCTTTCAGTCCTTGAGGTTCACCCCGGGAATGCACTGCTACTTGGCAAACTTTTGTTAGCTATATGAAATCGAATCATATCGCTACATAGCAGAGACGTTGCTGCAGTTCCAATAGAAGTGCAGAAACTTGCCGAGTGTTACAAGCCGAACGAACTTTGTGATCTGACGTAACTACACGAAAGACATAGATAACTTCTGTAGGTACTGCGGTAATTCTTAAAGCCGATATATATATACAATATATTATATATAATCCTTATATACATAGATATAAGAATAAGACATATGTAGCTACATATTCATCGTTCCTGACTACAGCGAAGCAGTAGAATCCTTTGAATTCCAATGTGTCATCTGTCGGTCACTTTTAAAACTGTCAGCCACGATGGTCAGTTAAAGTGATATTTCCGTGCGACTGAATATCAAAGAAAATGAAATAAAAATCTAATAAATATTAATATTAAAAAGAAAAAAATATATCAATAACACAACGAATCCAACCTATAACGAGGATCCCCAGAATTTATTAAGTGAAAACAGCACACGGATCAACGACCGACAATTATGCCTTAAGCCTATACATAATTCCAGTAAGTTAAGTATAGCGTTTAAAACAATTAGTCCTCCTCCTAACAAAATGCATCCCGGCCAAATGACCCTTTCTAGTAATTCTGTAATTCTGTAATTCTGTAATTCTGTTATCGAAGCGTTGCTGCGCATTCATAGGATTAACCTGGCTTCAGTTCTCTGTATAGGATTAGCATAGAGCTCTATCATATCCTCCATATACACACAGGCATATATGTGTACATATACTATATACTATAAAGTACGTCGTTAATAGCATATCAAAGTAACTGACTACGCAAGTCAATTTCTCTCGTCCAAATAACATCCGTCTAATTTGGATCTCGAATATGTGAAGATGATACAAGAAAAAACAATTATTCAAAAAATTCAAAGCAATAGCGCAACGTGTACTTTTTTTCACAAACATCCGTTTTTGATTACTTTCCAACAGCGAGTATGGGAGTAAGCAGAAATGGAACATTGATACGAGAAAGGTGAAGGTGGAGGGGAGCGAGGGAATGAGATTCGGATGGAAGTAGAATCTGGATCCGTCCGATTGCCTGGGTATGTTATCTTTTATTTTATTTACCGGATTCTATGCTGTCGTTCCAATTTGGTAGGATACTGGCCGAGCGATTATGGATCGTTAGCCGAATACGTGCTGCGGTGGACGATTCGCAAGTCTATGCCGTCTGCAGTATTGCACTTTATCTATCTGCGCATATGTATATACGTAGATAGATATGTAGTGTATATAGGTATACATCTGTGGGCATAGTTACATGCGTAATTGAGAGTATCGCTATATGGATATGTCCTATCGCGAACCGCCCGCTCTTTCGATAACGGTTTAGCCAGTCCTAAATATGTATATCATTCGAGTATAAATATTATACACTAATAAAATCATGTTGAATACGGTAATTGGTTTGAATTAAAAAAAAAAAGTTCTCTCTGCAACGTATCTCAATGCTACGTGATATAATTATTTGCAAATTTGATATCCGTCAGCCGGTGTTAAATATTCCGTGAATTTCATCAATTGCCAGTGGCAGTCAAGTACTAACTCAACAGGTGTTACGAAATTAAATGTAAATTATGTAATACTTAAGTGGCTGTATATCCCGTAGAGATGGTTGTTTGAGAATTTTGCGTTATTTCAATACACGAGGATTAAGGCCACGTGTTATATAGTTGAGCATTTTTCGAAAAACAACGATTATCAAGGGAAGGCATTGTTGAATTTTTTTTTTATATTTTAGAAAATTCAACGAGCACGAGGCATTCAATATTCATGCAATTGACAAGAAAACCGGAACTACGTAATTCCGACGAGTTTTCTGGCTTACGGGTTTCTCTGTGCTTAGAGATTGGAAACTTTCAGGACGGATGGTGGAAAGACTATAGCGTTCAGCTCGAATTTCCACGCTAGACGGGCACAGCCTTTCATATTTATAAGGCTGGTCCGCCGAATCCGTACTAACGAAAATCGTTGAATTTTCTCGTATAAAAAAAGAAAAAAGAAAAAAAGAAAATGAAGTAACAGTAAAAGATTAATGGACAAAATTCTGTAGGATCCGTGCGAAGCGGCTATAAAATTGGGTCCCAAAACTTTGTCGATTTTCTTACTACCTCTTTGCTTTTCTTTGTTCTCTGTGATCTTCGCAGTGCATAGTCTCGTCCCTGACGGTCGAGAAGAATCTTCGAGGAACCTCGTGGAACTTCCACAAGAACGAGTACAGGATATTACTTTCTCGAGGTTGACATTATTTTAGTTGACTTTGTAAGTATCTTCGTACGACACAAGGGATCCTCATTGGACTCCCACCAGGAATTTCGTCTCGAATCACGCGCCATGGAAGAACGTTTGCTCTGGCTTTCGGTCTTCCGTATGTCTGGACTTTGTCCTTTCTTCGTTTTTCTTACTTTCTTCTTTCGATTGCACCTTCTTTTCTCATTATTATATCTGGTGCTTCAACTACAGAGCTACATCTAATCGTTTACGTGCAGTGCGAAAAACCTGGGATTATTTGCAAAGTATGTAGTTTCATGAATTTACTTTGAAAATCACGGGAATTCACTGGATACGGTAGGACTTCGATGTTACGAATTTTCTATGATTTTTGTTGTACCCGTTTGAGTTTTTAGAGGTTTTTTAAAAACTTTTTAAGGATCCGATTCCTTATCTAAAATATTTCGACCTTCCTGAATGCCATGCACTAATCAATTACAGGCCTGAAATTCGTAATCGTGAACGTTACGTGAATATCGAAACATTGGAAAGTTCAGTTGGGCTCTGTTTACTTCGATTTTGGGGAAATACCCGTCGAATTGGCCGGAGCCGTCGTCCTTAATGTAATTGTGGCCAAAGGATTATCGGAACTGTGCCTACCAGTTATCAGCTTGAGGGTTGCCAGAAGGTTAATTACGAATCCCGTGAAGGTAATTAGATACAACATTGCCATAGGCCTTATGGAACAGCTGGTAGGCAGGCATTGTGTAATCGCTTGAGCGTGCACTGAGCCCTGCTAAAAGTACGTTTCTAGAGCATGAAATGCTAAAAAAAGGAACAAAAACAATGCAAAAGCAGAAAAGTGAAACATGGCTGTAACTGACGCTAAATTTCTGATTAAAATCAGCAGCGCTCGCGACATTTTCAGTTTGCGCAAGAGCGTCCTAGGAATACTAATAAATTCGCAATATGAGAATCCGCCTTAATTAACTGTGCTGCGTATTTCCTTTTTTTTTAATTCCAGGCGGTTTTAAAGGTACGTAGAATCCACCATCGCTCGCCGCAATAAAGTTTTGCGTATTAACAGCTGCATTTTAAAAAATGGATTATTGGAAACTTCAATAACCAAGAATTATCGAACTCCATTTCCTCGATATGCAGAAGAATGAAGAAAAAATACATAAGAAAAAATGAAGACCGAAAGGGTGGAAAAAACATAGTTAAAAAAAATGTTGGAATAAGTACATCGAATATAAAGCGTGTGGTTATCGGATAAACAAGCCAGACAAAGCTTCCTGCTACTTTTTATTCATTCATAGTTCCCGCCGATATTACGTTGGAAAGTTCGGTCGAACTTTTAATACACTATGTTCCAATTTATGCATTTACATGAAATTACAACAAAAAGTTTCTTATCCTCAAAGATTATTATCACCTTATTAATACATGATTGTAATTCAAAAGTCTTATGCAGGGATATTCAAAAAAAAAAACCAATTTTCCTCGTTTCTCCTCTCAGTTCTTTCAGTTAATCATGAATAGAGTATTTTTGAGAATACATTGGCCGGAAATAGCATAAATGAAAATCATTAATTATGTTCCATAAGAGTTAACTATTCGCATTTTCCCTAGTCATATTTTCTGGTAGTAGCTCCGAAATTGTACATGTGGCGCCATCTCGCATAAAACTCGTGAACAGAGTTCTTAACTATCAACAATATGGCCGACAGGTGAAATATCCGGCTTGCAACTATGACCGACGCTTCGTGTACGATCTGAACATGGTAGTATACTTGTCCTTAATGGAGAAATAAAACCATCCTGAGAATAGAGATTTGAATATTCTCCATGATCTGTTCTTAATGGAAATATATATATATATTCCTGACATATCTCTATGTAAATGTAACGTAACGGAACGTAACCTTTCTTTCTTGTATGATGTCATTACATCAATCGTGTATATTCATTTTAATGGGTACTAAGCAAAAATTAATTTTATTAATTGGACATTATATATAAGTGTTTAACTGTAAGGAAAACGAAGATTTTAGAAATCGAATGTGTTCCATTTACGTTGTGAATAAATTCGCGGCCCTGAAAAGGGCCATTCTTTTTTGACGGAGTAGGTGAGCCGGTAAAATTAACCACCAAATCCGTACAAGGTACGTCCTTGGCGTTTGAGAGCATAGACTACGTCCATAGCAGTAACAGTCTTCCTCTTAGCGTGTTCAGTATAGGTGACTGCATCACGGATGACGTTTTCAAGAAAGACCTTCAAGACGCCGCGAGTTTCTTCGTAAATGAGACCAGAAATACGTTTGACGCCACCTCTGCGAGCCAACCGACGGATAGCAGGCTTTGTGATACCTTGGATATTATCACGAAGAACCTTTCTATGACGCTTTGCTCCTCCTTTTCCCAATCCCTTTCCTCCCTTTCCACGACCAGTCATTTTGACAACTTTTAAGTCGAAGTAAACTGAACGAGACTCTCAGTGAAACTGATGAAAAAGCATCGGTGGAGCCACTATTTATCGACGCTCACAAGCATATCCCCACCACTGCCGCAATAGCCAATGAGCGTTCAGCTCTGCAACTAGCATAGCTTATAACAACGTAACCATCCGCGCCGTTCATTTTACGTTTGAGTTTCGTTGTGTCAACTTCGATTCTTATTTACAATTTACTAAAGATGGCGCGTACAAAACAAACTGCTCGTAAATCTACTGGAGGAAAAGCTCCTCGAAAACAATTGGCGACAAAGGCTGCTCGTAAGAGTGCGCCTGCAACTGGAGGCGTGAAGAAGCCTCATCGTTACAGACCTGGAACTGTCGCCCTGCGCGAGATTCGTCGTTATCAAAAGAGTACTGAGTTATTGATTCGCAAACTTCCGTTCCAGCGATTGGTTCGCGAGATTGCTCAAGACTTTAAGACGGATCTACGCTTCCAGAGTTCGGCCGTTATGGCACTTCAGGAAGCTAGCGAAGCATACCTCGTTGGCCTCTTCGAAGACACTAACTTATGCGCCATTCACGCTAAACGCGTTACCATTATGCCGAAAGATATTCAATTGGCTCGTCGTATTCGCGGAGAACGTGCATAAATATTGAGTTGAACAAAATCGGTCCTTTTCAGGACCAACAATTCATTTATGCGAGGAAAGAAAATGTTTTCACATAAAAGTTTTCCACTATTCAAAACCAAAATTTTAACTCAACTGTCCGTCCGCCTGAATACAGAGATAAATAACTCCCCTCCCTTTCATGCCTGTTATCCAGGCAGGCGGAAAGTCGGGAATTACATCAAATGCATATGCAGATATTCTTTTTCAGTAATTTTATATACAAATCTTTTCATGAAATAAGCTGGATCAAAAGTTCTTTCACCATCATAAAAGGAATAACTAAATTTCACTTATCTTAGTAAAGCCAATTTACTTTTATGAATAATATATCCGATGCATGGAGGTTCACACTGAAATATGAAAACTAGGTTTGTTCTTTCGTAAGAGTAATTTGGTGGCCCTGAAAAGGGCCCTTTATGCTGGCAACGACCACGTAGTACATAATGCACATAAAGTTACTTCTTTGCAGCAGTCCTTACATTCTTAGACGCAGAAGCAACTCTCTTAGGTTTTGGAACTTTAGGCTTTATCACCGATGCTCTATCAGATTTTTTAGCCTTTGGAGCTGACTTAGTTTTCCTGCTCTTGGCTTCAGATATTTTTTCTTTTTTGGGAGTAGTCCTAACAGTTAGCGCTATCTTCCTCGAAGCAGGTTTCTTTACAGTTTTCTTCGTGATAACTTTTTTCAGAGTATCAGTCTTCTTCGCAGGAGCACGCTTTCGCATAGCAGATTTCTTTGCAACTGTGGTTTTTATCGGAGCAGGAACTTTTTTTGAAATTAATTTACCTTCGGATTTCTTTGTCTCCAATTTGACTGACGATAACTTGAATGATCCCGATGCTCCTTTTCCTGTTGTTCGAATAAGAGCTCCAGAATCCACAGCAGCTTTCAGATATTTTCTGATAAAGAGTGCGTGCTTTTCTGAATCCAATTTATATGTTGATGCAATATATTTTTTGATCGCGTGAATAGATGAACCACCACGTTCCTTGAGATCAGATATGGCTGCGTTCACCATCTCTGAGGTACGTGGATGCGTCGGTTTAACAGTAACATTTTTCGATTTCAATACTGTCGATTTGGCTTTGCCGGTACTCGATTTGCTTGTTGCTGACGCCATTGCAACAGTAAAAACAGATTCAACTTGTTCACTCCTTAGTCGTTATGATCTAGTTTGTTAAAGAATAGCGGAACTTATAACAATAAAGATTTTTGTTGTAAATTACACTGCTCGTGCACGTTTATGGTCATGGCGAAGCACGGACCATGGAGAGAGACCTATTGACTATTCACACTACATACGCTCTCTGAATTCTAGATCATGGTACGATACCTAGTAGTTTAATACACAATTTTCAATAAAAGTTTAATATGAGTTTGAAAATAATGTATCCATTATATACTATAAACTTTGACCTTTATTATATGAGGATTGGAATATTGATATATGCTGAAAAAGTCTGTTTAGGTGCAGAGTTTTGGCAGATTGTTTCTAAGCAAATTCCATGTACATGACATTTTTTAGCTGTAACTTGTTTTTTTTTGCTTAAAATATTGTCAGTATGGAATCTAAATAAGTTAATAGTCTGGTTAATCCATTATAATAATTTTTATCATGTAGTCAGTAACATTGTTGCTGTGTTGGCTTTACGAAAATCTAATTCTGTTGTGCTCTGAAATATTTGCTGATCAATTTCATGCATCTACGCTGCCTCCGAAGCACATAATATTTTATGCTCTAAAATGACTAAGTTAGATATTACTTAAATGTATGCAACTTTTATTGAAAAGTAATGATAGCTAATACTTTTGGTTGATATTAAGTTTTAAAATATACTCCTTAACTGCTACTTCATGATTTTCTGCTTAATACATTTTCTAATAATAATTAGCGTTTGTTATGCATCTACTCATTTTTTAAAATAAGAAGCAAAGGCTTATCATATGTTATTAAATATATATATCACGACTAAAAAAAGCAAGGACCTTTTAAATATTTTTCATTTATAAAGTATTTTCTCATTTTAGATTAACTTAAAATTAATGTAGCAATAGAGGATCACCATAAGTATTGAAACTGACGTAAAAATATATGATGGCCCTGAAAAGGACCGTTTTTTTGTATAATCTTGGTCAATGTAGATTGGATCTTCACTTGGAACTGGTGTATTTAGTGACTGCCTTGGTTCCTTCACTGACAGCGTGCTTGGCTAATTCACCAGGCAGTAGTAGTCTGACAGCAGTCTGTACTTCCCGAGAAGTGATGGTTGATCTCTTGTTGTAATGCGCCAATCTGGAAGCTTCAGCAGCAATACGTTCAAAGATGTCGTTGACAAAGCTGTTCATGATGCTCATGGCTTTGCTTGAAATTCCTGTATCGGGATGTACTTGCTTCAATACTTTGTAGATGTAGATAGCGTAACTTTCCTTCCTCTTACGCTTCTTCTTCTTGTCAGTCTTACTTATATTCTTCTGGGCCTTTCCAGCCTTCTTTACAGCCTTTCCACTAGCCTTAGGCGGCATGATGCTTCAAGGTTCAATGAACTTCAGAGACAAGATACTATCCGTACGAGAGGTTCGTTGAATATACTGTTCAGCAGCCAGTGCACAGCTTATATAACAGAAGCAAGGCTTAGGTCGGCCAATCAGAAGTTAGCGCTTGGAAGTCGGTAAAACAGCGCCACCTGATTGGCGCACCAGTGTCCCCCCGGCTTGCTATATAGCTGCTGCCGCCTGGACTGAAAAATTATACTTAAATTCTTCTTTGGAGAAGTAAGTTCTCTTGTACGTTCAAAAATATAAATACAAAGTGATAATGTCTGGTCGTGGCAAAGGTGGAAAAGTAAAGGGAAAGGCAAAGTCTCGATCTAATAGAGCTGGTTTGCAATTTCCTGTTGGTCGTATTCATCGACTCCTTCGCAAAGGCAATTATGCTGAACGTGTCGGAGCTGGTGCTCCCGTTTACTTGGCTGCTGTGATGGAGTACTTAGCTGCTGAAGTTCTAGAATTGGCGGGAAACGCCGCTCGTGACAACAAGAAGACTAGAATCATTCCGCGTCATTTGCAATTGGCCATCCGTAATGACGAGGAATTGAATAAACTGCTCTCTGGTGTAACCATTGCTCAAGGTGGCGTGTTGCCGAATATTCAGGCAGTTCTACTACCCAAGAAGACTGAGAAGAAGGCATAGATTGACGAAACAAACAAAATGGTCCTTTTCAGGGCCGCCATATGATCCATACGTGGGATATGCATTTAATTTGAAAATATACATGATTCTTCTAATTACTACTAATATGCCCTTCAATTTCTAATACAAGAAAAATATGACATTTTAATATTTTATTTTAATTTCTAAATGCTACTAAATTAGGAATTCAAAAGTTACGTTTTCAGGCAAGGTCCACACCATGTTGAGTGCACTGGTTCTCGTCCGATCACCAAAGTTAAGCAACATTGGGCGCGGTTAGTACTTGGATGGGTGACCGCTTGGGAACACCGCGTGTTCTTGCCTTTCTATTCCTTTTGTTCCTTCGCAATTTTACATGAACTAAACTTCAATACGAAAAAAAAATTGTAAATTGGCATACATAGTTATTTAAAACTATTGAATCACCTGAAGCTGATTCTGTTAATTTGATTTATATAAAATTTCATGGTAGAACTGTGGTCGTGTGATTCAACAGTCCGTATATACATATATTAGATTAAATAGCACATTTTTTAAATATAATATTACATTCATAAATTTAAAACACTAATATCTTGTGCTACCATATCGAAGAACTTATTATATGGATATGGACCATCCTTGTAAAACATCAGCATCAAAGAATATTTTCAAACGTTATATTTAATTTCATTTTTTCCTCATCCTTATATACAGTAATTCCTACCTAGAATTATTTCTTTCATTATTCAGTACGCATACATTAGAGCATTTTTGATTTCCAGTATTATTTTACACCGCGTATAAGGTGTAGCTTGGTACGTTTTGAAATTGGTAAATTTTTCAAATGCAATCAAATATGATGTACAGAGTTGCACCTGCATGGGGCTGCATCTTACACCCGGTGCAAGAAAGTTCTACTAATAATATAATGATTACAACATTCATCAAATAAGAATTTTTGCATGCTGAAGTTTTATAAAATCCTTATTTTCCGTGTATACATTATGGTGACGACCGTGATTGTATTACATGCTCTGTATATAGTAAATTCTCAAATACATCAGTGCCATCTATCGCGTGTCGCTTGAATTAAAACAATTTCGTCGTTCCTTATTGGTGGAATTTGAATGACCACGAGGGGCGGTTAATGAAACTGTAGCGTCCTGTAGTGTGTAACGGCGTAATGTCAACGGCAGTCAACGGATATTTTCTAGTGCGAAACGTCGTTTAAATTTGCGCTATTCAGTATACGCGAATTATACCATAAAGAATAAAGTATCGCGTACTTCTAATGGAAGTAAATGGAATAAGATATTCGAAAGTCGAGTATACCAGTTCGTACGTTTAATTGAAGAATTTTGTATCTAATATTTGCCGCCAAGCCGCTTTGTGCGCTGTTAATTTATTCATTTCATTGATTGTGTGGATGGAAAATATTTTCATATGAGTAATTATTGCAAAATGACTGAACAACCATGGGCTCTTTCGATGGTGGCAAGTCATGACGAACTCACGCGATGTACAAACGTTCTTGTTTGTGGCTCCTGCGAAGAAGGTTTGTCAACCAATCTTTTCCTACCCCACCGCGTTGATCGAGATTTAATGAATAGTCTCAAATTATGTTCTTGACTATTCGTTAAAATATAATCTTTTCTAAAATGTTTTTCGTGCTTTGTTTATTTATATTATTTGGTGCGCATGATAGAAATTTATTCATGGCATTGAATGTATATAATTGTTTTACAGAATTTCTTCGCTTTGCCATCAATCAAGAAGAAATGCGTCAAAAGATGCTGGCTTCTATACAGGAATGCCAGCGGCTTCATTCTGCATTGGAGAAGGCACATATCGAAGCAGCAGATTTAGATAGAAAGTTAAGTCATGCAAGGAGATTATTGGATGAGGAGAAGAAGAGACGCCGTATTGTTGAAGATCAAAGGAATTCTCTTGTAATTATTTCAGTTTTTGATATATTACGTTCATATATATAATTATTGTGCTAAATATATTTTGTATATCTTTTAGGAGAGACAAATAGCTTTAGCGCGAGATCTTCTATTCAATGATGGAGGTAGAAACTTGAATGACGAGACTCGTGAGAAATTGCAGTTTCTCAATAATACCACACTGAATGCTCGTAACAGTAACGTATATCTCAAGGAAATGCAGCACAATGACAAGTAATATATTATTTGTTATGACATATCTTTTCTATTGCTTGCACTATTCAACATACCTGGTTTCTCTGTTACAGACTCAATACCATAGCAGAGCTGGACTCTACTGGTTCGCTGTTAAGTGACCTAAGTTGCTTCTCCAAATCTGAGGATGACTTGGATGCCAGTGCTATTATTCAACACAGTCAAAAGAAGAGAGAGTGGAAAGAGCATCGACCTAGTGGAGAGTACTCGGCTAAGAAGAGACGAAGCAATGTACAAAAAGTGACTGAATTGAACTCATCAGATAGAATCGTGGCTACCACGACGGTGGTAATGCCTAAGGATGGCACAATCACAGCATCATCGGTTATTGAGGCAGTCCCTGCGAATGAGAATCAAGATCCACAGACTGAATTGCGCAGCGCACGAAAAAGGCGCAAAAGTGGAGAACGTCATAGCAGAACAAAAATTCCACCATTGAACTTGGGTGATCCACCAGTAGATACTGCGGTATGTTTACTTTTTAAATTGAATAAAATCATAAAGACAATGATTAATATTTAACTTTACAGCCTTCAGCACCTAAAGCAGAGATAATGACATCGGGATCAGATTCTGAAGGTATATTCAAACCAAGTCCAAACATTGGTGGCTATACTCTAAATTCTAAAACATCCAGAGGACATAGTTTTACTGCTAAAACTGTAATCAAACCAGAAATGTGTATTCCTTGTGGCAAAAGGTATTTTTCTAATTTATAATTATCCAGATTACTTAAAAATGTGAAATATCAATATATTTGAAACATGATAAATGAATTTAATGTGTTTCACGAATTTGTTTTGTTATACAGTTATGACTAAATATTGATTAAATCTAATTTAGTTAATTAACTTTATATTTTTACAGAATCCGCTTTGGAAAAGTGGCTCTTAAATGCAGAGATTGTAGAGCCACTACACATTCGGAATGTAAAGACTTGGTGCCGTTGCCATGCGTGCCAGCAGGAAATACGCCTACATTGCGAGGAGTATCGGTACTTATATCACTTTAAGTTTGAAACATGAAAATGTAAAATATATTTATCATAAGAATTTATACACAACATTTTGTACAGGGTACTATAGCTGACTACACTCCCATGATACCGCCAATGGTACCTTCTTTGGTGGTTCACTGTATTAACGAAGTAGAATTGCGCGGAATGGGAGAACAGGGATTGTATAGAGTTAATGGTGGTTCCCTTGAAGTAAAGTGTCTTAAAGAGAAATTCTTAAAGGGGAAGGGTGCACCTAATCTATCGGAAGTGGACATACCTACGATATGTTCAACACTCAAGGATTTCCTTAGGTACAGTAAACAAAAGTGTCAACTACTGTGACTCTTTTCTTACAATATTTGTTGTTCATTTTTGTTACTTTTTTGTTATTTATATTTTATTTTCTTTTAGAACTTTAAAAGAACCGTTACTGACGGTTGGTCTCTGGGCAGATTTCGCCCGCGCCACTGCCATCGCAGATAAACAGGATGCAGATGCTGCACTTTATCAGGCTATATCAGAACTTCCGCAGCCAAATCGCGACACCCTTGCCTTCCTTATTCTCCACTTGCAGAGGGTGTCTAGTACTCCTGAGTGTAAAATGCCAATTAGTAATCTTGCCAAGGTCTTTGGACCAACTCTGGTTGGTTACAGCTGCCAGGAACCTTCACCTACTTCTATGTTGACAGAAACGAAGAATCAAGTTGCCGTACGTATTATTATATGAAGGTTACATATTATATCTATGTAAGTTAATTCGATAATGTTCCATACAGATTGTGGAGAGTCTTTTGAAAATTCCATCTGACTACTGGGCGAATTTTGTCAATACTGAAAATCTGCATCAAATTGGGACTCCTAAAACTTCAGAGCTCAGGCACACACCGTCTACGGAATCATTATTGAAACGTACTGCATCCCGTGGAATATTTCATACACCAATAAGTGCGAGGTTGGTAGTATGGATATAATTAGTTCATTCAATTATTTGTTTGAATTTTCTTATTCTCAACGTTCAGATGATAATTAATATTTTTATTTTTCCAGTCGGACGTTCATGAAGAGGAATAAAAAGTACTTTGCGACACCTCCTACAAAGACAGGCTTTTGAGCAGGGACTCAAACTGTAATATAATATGCATTACAGAATACCAATCAAACAATTAATTTTATATTGCTTTGAGCCTTACGACAGAAGGCATTTTGCATGCTTCGTATAAACTTTAAATTATAACTTATAATAGGAGTTTGTTTTTTCTTCTCTAATTTGATAATAAGACCGTTTAACTATTTATAAAGTGACTTGCGAAAATACTGCATTCAAATAGTCGCAATTATGATTTTTTGTTTATTATCTAACGTATAACGGAACTAATAACGTTTATTATTATAAATATTTGTCACTTTGGGTGTAACGTGGAAATTCATACTGTTAAGAATTATACTACTTTAATTGATACAACGAGTATGATTAAATTTTTATTTCGATAGTTCATTCGTATTGCACAAATTTACATTTTTGTTTACAACACTATTCACACTGCTATGTATAAATATTTTGCAAGAAAATGAAAAGGTCGAAACTAGACAAAAACAAAAAGTATTTATTTTTAATTGTAAAAACGACAAAACTGTATTAATGCTTTTAATTATTAAACAATACATAAAAGTCATTTAACGATATTATATCCTTAAGAGTTTTGGAACAATTTATTCATGACTTCACATCCATATAAATATGCATAACAGTAACAAAAATATTGATATCAATACAAACGACATGTACAAGAAAATTAACACAATTGCTAAGGAACTATGCAAATTTTTATCCTAAAATATTGTTACACATTTCACTTTTGTGCAAGCACAAAATATTTCGATTCCTGATAGAAAGGCAGGCGGTTCTTAATCAATGTGTATAAAAATCATCACTATATTCTATAAAACGAAAGGTTTGCAAATATCAACAAAGGGTCAGTCGTTTTGCACAATAAAGCTTTAAAGCATCAACTATAACAAAAATCACGTTCCGATTGGCAATTTAACCAATTAATTATTCTGCCTTTGTGCATGATTTTTCTTTCAATTCCCAACAAAATTCCCAAAATTGTTTAAGCCTATTATCGTTATTCGAACAAAAATTACGAAAATCTTGAATGAGTTTTTTCTGAAACTGTTCGTCACCAACAGACATAGATGAGTTGCGCCATTTGCGACTGACCATGTGATTCCAGGACCACAGAAAACCCATCTGTAATATTGATGGGTTATTATTTTTGAAAAAAAAAAAGGTAATTAAGAAAGAGACAAGTTACTCACTCTTCGATCCATGCTATAATCATCCTTATTCTTGCCACTGACATGTCTTGTAATATATGCCTCATGAGGACTTGGCTGATCTGGATGAACAGGATATCTTTTCTGTCCAGTTGACCTTCTCACGACATTTGTACCAGCACGAGGTCTTGGTTTGGCGCAAGTAGTAGAAGGAACAAGAACAAATGCATTTCCTGTTATGTGCACGTACTGATGATCATTCTCGTTACATTCAACTAAACATGGCAGAAACCCAAACCGCTGAAGAATAGCTTCTTGGAATAAAAACAGTCTCTGAGCGTACGTGTCCTTATGAAATTCTGCATCAAAGATTTAGGAGTCAGCAAAGATTGTTTTAAAGAAAGAATACATCTTGTATATTCATTATGCGACTAACGAACCTTCAAAAAGATAACACTTATTCGTCATTAAACATTCTGTATCCAGTGGTATGAAAATCGGACCTCTTAGAGGATCACTCTTTAATGTAAATGGTAAAGCCAACAAATCACTAGGAATCGGTACCATCTGTATACCGCATACTTGGGCTTTTCGTTGCCACAGAAATATCTAAAAGAATTAAATCAAGGCAACATTATTTCTTTGGTAATAAGTAGTAATGTATATTTGTTAAACTTACGAGATCTGCAACGATACTTCCAGATGCAGCAACCCATTGTACAACTAATTCGTAAGAATGATCCGCTTTGAATATCGATTGATATCGCAAATGACCCCACTCGACTCTATCATTGTTGCTACTGATATCAATATCAAGGTGTTTGTGCTTATAAGGCGGTACTGAAGCAAAAAATTGAATAAGAAATCAGACCAGTATCGTAGCAAGAGAGAAATATGAATTATTATTATTTCGCGAACCTCTACAGTCTTTTTCATCAGAATACATCTGATCCAAATCATCCCTAAGAAATGGCGGTACGTTCGACTCGTCAATTGTCTCGCAAGTTGTAGGTATTGATATTGGTGATGAAATTGTTGAATTAGTTATTGGTGCTGATGGTTCACACCAACCCTTAGGTGCTCTCATTTCTACTTCTACCCATTCATTTTCAAAACTTTGAAGATCTCCTAGAGGTGGGGTGTAATCACCAGCTGCAACAAGAAATTTCATTAGTAAATACTTAAAGGATACAAATTCGTTTAATTAACATTAATATTTACTCTTTTGACTATCCTTGTCCTGCACTATGTGGTAGAGATAAAATCCAAGTATGAATGGTTTTGAAAAATCTCCAGATGCATGACATATTAATCTCTCCTGTATCATATTCTGAAGAAAAAGAGATGCAGATAATTATTTAATTTATAGGACTTATAAAATATTATATGCAAAATGTTTCTACTTTCATAATGTTGATAGCATTCTCGACTGTGATACCACCCTCTATATGATTGTTGAGCCACTGCACAGCATCAGCGCTGACAAAAGTTTGACTAGGTAGGGAGGGACATTGCTTTAAAAATCCAACACCAGTTTGCGGATGCTTCATAGCTTCTAAGATCTCAGTGCTTGATGCATTGCTCTTTATCTTGCTGACCTCTGCATTGGCACTGCAATAATAATGTAATCAATAAATAATTATTAAGAACTTTTTGATGAATATTGTCAGTATCTATATATACCTTTCTTCGTTAGCTTCCAAGTGTTCTTGTTGCTGCTGTTCTGGTGATAGAGGAAGTACTGCTTCGCTAGCTGGTGATACTTTGCCTCTATCCATGACTTTTGATCCAGATCTAATTGGCCAAGATAGAAATATAGAGAGGAAAAAAATAATAATGTAAAAGTGTCAATGGACAATACAAACTAATACAAAGTTAATGTTTAAAGAAAAGCTGTGTAAAACCAGTGCTATTCGACAAACCCAAAATGCCTCAACAAAATGCTGATAAGTGAATTCAAACTGCCAGCCACGAGGTGAAGCACTATATTAGCTACACCTAAGGTATAGTTATGACTACTTAATTGATATGCAAACTAATTAAAGCTGGCGCACTAGAATTTCTTATTGATATTATTATGGAAGTGATTAACGTTTGAAACGAGTACAGCGGATGGATACATAACGATAAACAGGTATTTTTAAATGCTGTATAAATATGTTCTGTGCTCTTAATTCTTTGAAGAATAAAAATGTATCATTTACCCGTTGATAAAACACTCATATATCCTACGTACTCGTAAAATCCTCTTAATGGAAATTAAAATAATCAAAAACTGACCTGCTGGGCACGTGACGAGGAGTGTCGAGGAGAGTACGGACAGCCGCAGCGGTATTCACTACATGCTTCTCCTGTACAAAGAACCCCGTCACTCACTCATTCACTACCAATTATGCACATATAGACTAATGCCTAGAGTACTTGCACAGACTTGAAAAAAAAAAAAAATTTCAAATTCCAAAGAAAATATAAGGTCTGTCAAAATCGTGCGAGTACGTCAAAGCAACAAGTTAATATCTATAATAAATGAAAGAAGATGGACGGAAAACTTAATGGAGTTTTCAAACTATCAACCTGAAATTTAATATTATTAAGTGTATAAGACATTTGTTTTCAACCTAGAAACGCTGCATGAGAAATATACAATATAATTTAGTCGTTGGTAATAAAGATGAATTCTCAATTTGGAATGATCATTAAAAAAATAATATACGAGAATTAGCGTATAATCTATTACACGTAGAACTAATAAAAATTATTCACAAAATATCTAGATCAGGTAATTTATAAAACGTAAATTAAAAGTAGAAAGACAACGTTAGGTTTATTAATCAAACTTGATTTTTTTAAATTTTATCTGTCCTATATCTTTCAAACAAGTACGCTATCAATGAATTGTTTAGATTTTCATAATAATATAGTAAATATCAAAATATTATTGCTGTGAAATATCGACTGATATATCCCCCATGCAGCGCTTGTAAAACAATTATATCACAGTATACACATGAATTCCTTCCACTGTACACCGTAATCTCGAAACGTAATGTAAATAAGAGTGACAGAGAAACGTTCACAAAAGCCGCTCCGGATGTCTAAGTTCCAAGCATGTAACCGTAATACACCTATTCGAATACATAGGGATTAGAAATAATGATAAAACGTATAGATCACGATCGATCGGTTATCAACGTAAATGTTACTGCAAAGATAATAAATAATGCAGATGATGCAGGTAACGGGAGTGGAACGTCGTCGGCAGTCCTATATGCCATTACATGAAAGTATACATAAATGTTTGACAGAGTACAATGAAAAAATTCACGTAAACATGCAGATAATTTAAATACAACGAAATAAAACACAAAGAGGCTATAATTAATACAAAGGATCTTTTGCGTAAAATGTAATTACGATACATATATGGTATAGTAGAGTCACCCATTACCGCATAATCAGAGCACTGTAAGAAATTGTTAGAGAATGCTAGATTTACAGAAGCTTTTGTAACAGAGCAGTACATGAATGGGTCAAAGGTCAGGAACAAAAATCGAGATAGAAATGGAGAGGAATGAATTCAGAAAAGCAGACCGGAAGCTAATTGAAAAGACAAGAAAAAAAGGTGGTAGACTGCTAAGAATGAGATAAGAGTCCAGAGTTAATAAAAGACAGATGGGATAGAAAGTGATAAAGTGAAATAAAGCTGCGCTGCAATCATCTATGAAAGCTTAATCAAACCTGGGTCGTGGTTTCTCAGGTAGGCGGTTGCTTCCGAGTCGCTCCCTGAAGGGAGAGCTGCCAACTAGACTCGTCTGTAAATTACGAGGAAAACAAAAATAATGTTTGTATAATTCTGACAATAGTGTGACACTTGTGCTGATCGATAATGATCAATCGATAGTGAATAGAAGAAAGACGAGCATAACAGGCAGAGTACAATACTAAATCAGTAAAGAATACGAAAGAATGGAATTGTACAGATATAAAAGATAGATAAAGGTGAGAGAGAGAGAGAGAGAGAGAAAATGAAGATTAAAAGTGAAGAGAAGCAAAAACGTAGAAAAAAATATACATCAATAAATGCTGCAAATTACGTGGAAACATGGTAAAGAGGTTTATCGTACAAGAGAGATAAAGAAAGAGAGAGAAAGGAAAAAAATCTTTCACGCATTGCATTAAGCTCTTAAAGTCAAGGATGCACATTCAAAAGGCGAAAAAAAAACGTAACAAGCGTGATTTAAAAAAAAAAGATAAAAAGAAACAAAAATATTTTATCATTGTGTAAACTACTTGAAGCTTTTCCGTTACGCGGGTCACGTATTTTTTTTTGTGACTGATAACACTCCGTTTCGTGTAGTTCTAACATATATGGTGTATAATATACACACAGTATTTTCAATGGAAAGTTGATGGATCCTTGATGAGTTTTCTCTATATATAAAAAATCCCGAATATATTCATATAGCATATTCAATATTATCTTAAACGCGAATGTGCCTGAACGTTCCCAAAAGCAAATAGAATCGACAAGAGTCGACTCTATCGACATGGCTGACTCCCTTGAAGTTCAGTCTACTGGTTGGGAAGGAAGTACCTGGTTAGTGAGGAATATCAGACTCGTGCTGTGCCTGCGTCTGGTCAGATGGGAGGCAGGATCTCTTGGGGCTACTCCACCTAGAGCTGTCGGGCTCTGAAACATATCATGCTGAACACCGTACCCCCTAATAACATTCTAACTACAGGATATTTATATCTTAAAGGGCATAGAGATTTGACTGAGACCGACGTCAGTTCCTGGACACTGAGGATGATTATGGAGATCTTATATCTCCTGTGACAAAGTCGATGTTTTAAATAAGAATCGAATGAACAATTAGTTTATGATATTAATTGCTATTTCAAGACACTTTAGAACGTTTACTGTACATTTACTGTGTGTGAGCAATATATAAATATATGTATGTATACTAGAGATTGTTATAACGTTCGAGTGGATATTGCGGTATTAGATACAAAATTAAGCTGCAAAACTAAATTCTACTTAATCACGCAAATCAACTGCTACTAAATATATTAGCATGCCGTTTTTTAAATGGTGTATTGCGTGTAGCACATACGATGCAAAAATAAAATCTCATAATTATATTAAACGGTTAGGACGTAAACTTGTAGTATTGTTCATTGTCGAATACTATTTCCATAAAGCAATAAAGCTGTAACGCTGGTAAATTTCTAATTTTTAAAAATCAATTCTCAGTGATAATCATTATTGTAATAGCCAAATGATTTGTTGTATGCTTGACAAAATCAAGAAAATCGACTACGTTTCTTCTTAAATTAATATTGGCATTTCTTACCCAATTCTTTTTAGTATTTATTCGACGTATCTTGTTTAACCAACCCTCGATGAAACGAAGAAAACTGTCCATCAGCGACGCCTGTTCCGCGGCACTAGGTCGCGTGTAAATATCGCACTTAGAGGATCCGTCCAGAATTTTGCGAGTTGCCTGATTTTGCGATGGTAATAGAAACACCCGAAATCTCCAGTATTTGAGAGCCTTGAATATAAATAAAACTTCAGAACGTTTGTTTCCCAAACTGATACCATTGTTGAAAGACTAGTATGACTTGTTTGTTTTAACCTCGACTAAAGAAAAATCAGTGTCCCCTCTGGTGCAAATATAATGATCCAAATAATTCCAATTGTAATTCTCAAGTTTCTCCGTGGTAAAAGACACCCAGGAAACTTCATAGGTGTCGTGATGAGGTGCGTGAAATCGATACCGATAATGTATATTGAACGGTGGATACGGATGCCTGTACAATACGATTAGATTACTCATAAAGCTAATTAAATGATTAATGTCTTATAAAATAATTATTACCTTGGCCTGTATCTTGTGACAGTTATAGAATTTCCACATAAAGAAATCTTGTGAAATATTCTTCCTATACTCAGTAAATATTCTTCCTTTGGTTCAGATTCTGCTTGTCTGCCACGCATTAATGAACTTATAGGCGGTACATGATTACTGCCTGGTGTTATTGATTGATTTTTGTTGTTCGCCGGTAAGATAATTAATTGAAAACCCTATATAAAAATAAAATTATTTTAATTACCGTCATTAAATATAAATACAAAAATCTTCTCTCTTTACCTGTGCCAATCGCTGCGATACAAGTTCCTTAAAGACCTCAGCGGTTGTTAAAGGTTTCTTATATATCGCACGTTGTTGGGCAAAGTCTGCATTCACGTCATCCGGAAGTAAATTATAATCAGAAACAACGTAATCGTTTTGTAGGCTCCTCTTATCCGGAAAGTAATCGGTTGTGATAGGCAGGCAGGCAGGTATGGTAAGGGACTTCCAGTCAACCCCTAAGAAGAGAAAGATTTTAGAGAACTTGAAATTTTTACATTGATTGTTGCAGTTTCAGAAGAAGAAACAGATGATCAATTTGAGAAAGTAAAAACAAACTAAATAAATATATGCAATTCATCATTACACAAATGCATATACAGAGCAACGTGATAAGCATATTGATATCTGTTTCGCCTTCGCCATCTTCAAAGACACCTTTACTATCCCTTAAACTCGACGATTACTACACGTTAAAAACTTTATACTATATGAAGATTTCTATACGTTTTGCTATATCGTTATATTTATGGCAAACCATTAAATCTTTCATTCAAAATTATATATCAGGGACAGGCGTGACGTAACTATTCGCGTGATAAGCGTGTCACTTTCATTAATGTTAATTTCTATTAATTATAATCCGTCTGATATCGCAGGTCTCGCATGACATTAAGGATAGTATATAGACCAGTTTATAACATAGAGAAGTGAATAGATATTAAGCCCATGCTACGTTGATATACAGATATCCACCAAGCACATTACACTTTCTTGAACACATATATACATTTTTTATTATACAGATACAGTAAAGTACAGAAATGGCAGTGAAGTTTAAATATCATCAACATAGCTTGGCTTTCAAAAAGCTTACCACCATTTTCGTAATTCACTGTATATTAAACACAAAAGCTTTTGACGGGGTAAGAGCTGAGCTTTCATAAAAGGCTACATTTTACAACGCACGTAGTTAAGTTTTATGGGACGAGATTAAAAATATTGAAACTGTATTATTTTTACAAATCGCAAGGCACGGCCAGTACAAGTTAGAAATATTAAAATTTTCCTTGGAGAAAGGCAGACGTAGGAACCCGAGTAAATCAGTATATTAAAAAAGGTATACATTAACGTAACAGAACTTTTACAAAGCAAAGCCAAAAATCAACGCAGTATTCGACGGCTATGGTTGTAATGAAATTTTGAAAAATCTCATGAAAACGATAAACGATTAGCTCACTCTATATATATATATATATATATATATATATATATATATATGCGACACGTAAAAAAGAAACAGGAATACGACACATATAAATATACACCCAACAAGGAAGATACGCATGTACAGAAAAAGTTATAGGTGCTCGAACGACGTTTAAAAAATTTGTGAAGTCAAGATGCCAAAGATGCACACTGTTATGTATGTGGTGTTCTCATAAATGCGCGCATTATTAAGAATCGCTCTATCGGATGGGATAGAAGGAAGAGAGATTATATAACAAAAAAAAAGAAATGAAAATAATGCAGCCGCTACATATGATATGCATGCAATAATGAAAAACAAAAATAATAATGAAAGA
Organism: Hartigia nigra; assembly: GCA_031001745.1. NCBI lineage: Eukaryota > Metazoa > Arthropoda > Insecta > Hymenoptera > Cephidae > Hartigia > Hartigia nigra. The sequence goes on from JARPRG010000005.1 coordinate 1,227,813, forward strand.
CGATTACAAAAATTAGGACAAAATAATAGTCAACTAAGAGGATAGTAACAAGTTCTACGTGGGGCGTCGCGACGCCCCATAGTAAATGTATACCATAACCGAATCAGCCCCCAGTAATGTATGGCGCTAACCTATGATCGCTGTATAAAGTGACATCATAGTCGTACATCACACACGCATCAATATGTCCAGCGTTGCATCCCAATAAGACGTACCACAGCATGTAAATAAATTGAACAACATTATTCGTTTTCATTATGATAAAAATATGTATACAAAAAAAAGAGAGATATAAAAGAAAATTATACAGAGAACAAAAACAACTTCGACGCATTGCACATTAATCGGAGGGTTGTGATTATTTTTTTGTTTTATACAGTGAAAGAAGCTGTGTCTTTTTCAATTTTTTTTTTCTTTTTGGAATTTCATTATTTCATTGTTAACAAGAAATAAATTAATTTGGATGTAATGTCCTCGATAAGTATATCAACGAGTCTTAAGATTGACCACTGAGGAGAAATTTAACGCGACATGATACATTGTAAATATAATTTGGAACATCCAAAATCAATAATGTTAGATTTAGGGCTGAAATCATAAATGTAACTTACTACGCGTGTTACGTTTAAATAATAATTGTAATTCTATAATAGAGTTACAGCTGAAAATGAAATAGATTAGCATGATAACACACAAGAAGCTTTATGTGGCTTATGAATAAAGATATAAAATTAATTGTATAAACAATTTTAATAGGGTCGAAGAGTTCATCACTTTTTTTTTCAAAATTCTTTCTGAACTTGTTACCATAAAAGAGGTGTTCACTTTCTTGTTACTTTTTTGTCCGTTTTTTAATAATATTATCTATCCCTTTAGAATCCACATAATATTAACTTCTTGATTAAAAATGAATGACTGTAAGGTAAATGTAATGCGTGTATAAATAAAATGACGGCTAAATTAAAGACAGTTCATTCTGCAAGTAATATTATGAATCTCGTTAATTACTTGCAGTTTAGGTATCGCGTGCGGGAAGAATGACTGAATTACTTGTTTTGTAACGTCCAATAATTTGGACTTCAGTTTTTGGTTTGCCAATTTCAAGTCTCAAGTTATACTTACTAGTATACTTACTAGTAGTCGGTACGTATACTTCCCGTGGCACGACTATACCTAAGAACCAAACCAAGGGTGCGTGGAGCCGTTCTAATGGATGAACCAACGTACAGGGGTAGGTACTGTTCTCTTGGATAATTCTGTATGAACTCTGATCTATTGGCTAGCGCATGCACGATGTTCCAGACTTTTCTCATTTCGTGGATTGGGCCGTAAGGTATGTGCTGAAATCCTGATATCACTTGCGTCGATCACTTGTCCGAATAAAGAATCATAAATGGGCATGCATTGGACGCCATCGTTAACGTGGGATTATTAGGCATTATTTTTCCATTTGCTCACAAGAACCGTCATTCCTTCCTTACTCAGTGTCACTTCCGGTGGACGTGATGTTTCATTCTTTTAATTCTTTCTTTTTTTTCTTTTGGTTGCTTTAAAAAAACAGAATCAAACCTGTCGTCAAGGCTGGCGTCCATTCTTGCTCACCAGTGGCACCCCACAATAGAGTCAGGCTCTTGTTTGGTGCTGCCAAAGCTCCATGATTGCAGTTTTTGTCGCCACTGCTTAAGGCGAGACTTGGTCGTTGCGATTTTCCTTTTGAATCTATGAAAGAAAAAATGCATGGAACTTTTAAAATCGTACGATAGTATAGATTTACTTGATTACTTACGATCTTGAAGTCCGACTTGGGAAGCAGATCTTGACATTTGACAATTATTTAAAGGACCCGATGATGCTACCTGCTCAACTGGTGAACTACTTAATATTGAAGTGGCATCGCTTTGTTGATCTGAATTTGGTTGAGTTGGTACCGCTTGATAGTGGTGCTGTTGTATTAACACACCAGTGGGTCCTGAAAATATTTAGTTTGAATAAGTTTGCACAATACAATTAGTGTAATTCTTTTATTGTTACCCTTTGGGAATATATGCGTCCATCGACGTCTGTTACTGGTTAGTTTTATTGTAACATGGGATGGATCAAAAGGATTTATCAGTGCTCGTCCAGGTCGAAGAACACTTGTTGGTTGAGCAGCTGTATTTGTTGGACTACCAGCACTGCCCACGACTGGTCTGAACGGTGGTGATATTTCTGCGTTTCCGTGATCATTCTTCAAAGATGTCCGAGCCTTGCCTTAAGGATGGTCATGTTAATTAAACCATAAAGATATATAAATGATTTTAAAGATGATTACATACCATTTAAGTTTCCATTAGATACGTTACTCGTAGAATCGTCGGTCCTATGTGGAATTGTAATAGCTGCACTTCGTGCCCCGACTGTAGGTGGGGAATGCGTTTCCGGTGGAGGATGATGAATATCCGGATCGGACATTTTACGTTTTAGCAATTTTAATGCCTGGGCGTTATTATGCGTTTCCATACACGCTACACTAGTCTTCTTTGTTCTCGTGGAGACCCTTTGTAAACTAATTCACAGTTACAAAATTAGATAATTGCTCAGTAATAAAATTGAAGTATTTTTTTAAATACCTAGCCGTGTGAACCAATGGTAGTTGAAAAATTTGAGCGTCGTAAGCATCGTAATCAAATAATGTATTATGTAAACACTCTCGGGTATCTTCGTGTAGAAGTTTTGGCTTGAAGGATAGTTTTCCGTTTTCCGTTTGCTGCTTTGATATTCTTTGTGGTAACTTTATTCGCGGGATAAACGTTGAGTATGGAATCTTTTTGTTTGTTGAATAAAAGCTTAGATTAATCCAATGAGGCATACTGTAGTCATCTGCTGCATTAATGGAAGTATCCTTATTGTGAAACTAAAATATATTTTTTAATATTAGTTAATAACCTTTATAGTTTCTTTTTTTTTTTTTAATAAATACCTTTAATAATGGAACTGCGTGCAATGGCTGTTCGCCGACGCATACCAAATCGCTACCAACGCCATTATCGATAATTCTTTGTTTAGTAACGTTTGTCAATTCTCTGTCAACTTCGAACACTCCAACACCGGGTGTTATGACAACTGACAGTTGACCAGTTCTGTCAAAACTACGATCCAAGTAGTGTTTTTCGAAAACTGTAAAATAGTTTAACATAGTTTCACTGATTATTTTTAATATATGGTTAATTTTTATATCAGTATATATTAAATGGGTACGTTATTGTACCATTTAGAGACATGTTAAGAACTTCAAGAAAATTTCCTTGTGCAGCTGTTGAGTTAATAGCTTTAGGCATTGAAATGCCTGGTTTTTGATGATACTCCAGTACAATCTTTTGATAATCAGTAAATAGTTTTCGTAGTTGAACTAGGACATTGCTCCAATCCTCATATCGTTCGTTCTGAACAGCCACCCTGTAAAAGTCTTCGTAAAATCTCCCTCTGTAATCGTGTTGCAAACATTCGCGCATGTGATTTGGAAATTCTTCTAAACTATTAGCTTTGTAAAATGTTCTTGAAAACAAAACAATGGTGACTTCATGGTTACTGCCATTTTTCTTCCATTTTTGAAAAAGATCTGCCAGAAATCCATTGACAGCTTTTTCAAAGTAAAGATCACCATGGATATCAAAGTCCCACATTTCTGAACTCATTTGAATAAATAAATAGACCATACTTGTCGATGAACGAAATACGACCTGGAATAAACAAATTTAACTATAACGCCATTCATTCAATGAATGAAAAACGAAAGAATGTTTTAAACACCTTTGTATCATCTGTTATTACTCCACAGGCAACACGGTCTCCTTGTGACCACATTTCATAAACTTGACATCTTATGCTACCACCACAAAATTCAATTTTTTTATTCAGGTAAACACATGTATTGACCTGTAAGAAAAGTAGAACATTAATATTTATTATTTTCAATTAAAAAGGCAATAAGCTTTTGTAATATTACAGACCAAGCTGTTTTTTAGCCTCCACATCTCACTACGGCCCATGTATTGGTCTTTGAACGTGAGTTCCACTGAATCCAATGCCACATCATCAGGATTTACAATGTTCATATATACATCTGCAAATGTTCGTAATTGGAACATTGTAGCTATATTATTCTCCACACTAATAGTTTCTCGGCCTTGGAGATCTTCTTTAAATGCTGTAACTTGAAGAAGCAATCGGCTGAATTCATCTTCCAAATGATAAATCTCAACAACATCTCCTTTCTTAATGCCTGGATAATCTTTTGGATTAATTATAAGGTCCTCTCCACTGAAATTCTTTTGATGCACAATCAATTTGAAGAGCTTCATCGTTAACCCATTGTCCTGTAACTGAGTTTTTCGAGACTGAAATAATTAAAAGATAATGATAACATTATCTAGAAAAAAAACCAATGCATTAATATTCATTATCACTTCTGACAAACATAGATTTATTTGCAGTGAAAAAAGCCCTATGAATAAGTATCACATTCTTCGACAATTATGAAATATACTTTATTGTACATCTAACGAGGGTCATGAATCATAACAATAATCGACCATCTCAATCCACAAAAAGTTATTTAACCCTGACATGTTGTATCATCCGTCTAATAAACTTTAGACTCTTGCATATCAACAAGGGAGTTACTTAACAATTAAAAAAATCAAACTTACATCTCTCTTTAGGGATATTCCTAATGATACATTGCATCCAAATATGCTAATCCCTCAGAAATTCAAACAACAATAAACTTATTTATTCCAATAGTATATGCACACATTTCAAAATTTATTTACGGAGTTTCCGCCATTTCTGATCTGTGCATGTAGTTTAATCCACGAACTTTATTATCATCAATTATTAACAATACACTATTAGCATCAGCCTGTTAACGCTCGAAGTATTTACACTAACTGTATCCAATTTAATTTAGTTTAAAGAAAAAAGTTTGTAGATATGAGGTAAATTAATATGCATTTCTATTGATCTAATAAACTTCTGCATTTTAAGATAATTAAATTACAACCTCAATCAATTTCTTATGTCTGGTTTACATAGTATCATTAAATAGTTTATGGCCGAAAAGTAAGTAATTGGTTTTCGTTGCTTGAAAATTGTTCGTAACAGATACCATATGTATATAAACCGATTTTTTTCTAGTTTACTGTTACTTGGTATTGTACTAGAAATTGAGATTAACTACGCAACGTAATTAAAACTTTTATAACCGATAATACTAAAATACTTGAAGGATAAACACGGAATAAAAATTAGAAGAATGCATATAGGATAACGTAAAACGATTTGTTTCTTGTTTATGAAAATAACTGTGAGGGTGAAAAATGTCGTGTAAAAAATTAAGTTTTCACACTTGTACATATAACATGTTTATGATATTTAATTGATTATAGTATACAAAAGAGAAGATACGAATATTCTCATATATAAAAGTTTCATTTGAATTTCATCAAATTTACATTCTGTAATTGATAAAAATTTGTTCGTTGAATTCCGTATAGTTTTAATCGGCGATAGTAGACGGAGCGAATTTTCAAAAAGGATAGGTCAACTCTTATGTCAAAATGGGTTAATTATCGTAAATACGCAAAACGACCCTTGATAATTGCAAAAAAATTAGTCCAACAAATAAAATTGGTGAAATAATAAAATACAGATCAAGTATTTCTTTCAGGAATATATATTCTTAAGTTTCTTCGTGGATTTTCATTTTGACGTCGATGTTAAAGGTTTCTAACACGTTGTAGGTAATAAGAATGTATAGATTAGCATCGTTAAACGATGTTAATATTATTATCACCAGATGGTAGTACTAGTGCTTGAAAAGGGTGCGGTACTCATGGTAGCCATACTGGTTGAACGTTACCGAAGACATAGCGAAAATGAGTGCCAGAGTGTATGTCATATCGAGATTATTTCGTTCATAACAGAGGTTTTATTTTGACAGGGTGTTTCGTGAATAGCTTATGCGGTGTCCAGTATGCCGTACCGCTCCTGAGGAAAGTCAATAACAGTAGATCCGACGGCGGGACCGTGTAAGATCAGAAATATTGCCCCTCGGGTCGGTACGAGTTGCTGCATGTGTCATTTCGCGAGACTTACAGTTTAACGCACGTTCTGAATCTTCCGCTGTGCTGTGTATCACTGGACAGATGCAAGATTGAGTCTGTTTTTTACCAATGAATTTGACCGCCTCGGTCCATACGGTGTTAAGTGTGCTCTTTTAATTATCGCGTGTGTGATGCCTGGGAGTCGCTCCAGCACCGATCCAGAACACAAATCACCGCGGGAAAGTGGTGAAGATTCTGAGGATGAGAGTGAGATCCTGGAAGAAAGCCCCTGTGGGCGCTGGCTGAAACGTCGGGAGGAGGTATAGACTATTCATTTATTCATCTACGCAGGGTATCTTGTCTACTGTTTGGTGTCGCACTCATTCTTTGGTGCTATGACTTTTTACGATGAGATTTATCTCAATTGCTAGTACTATCGATTGGTTTAGATGTCTGTTTATTCTTATTCTAAAGGTTTCAAGGGTTTTGTATAGAAATTATGTTTATATATTTTGGGATACTATTAATCTTATTTCTATAATGTTTCACGTCTTTAAAACCTAATATTTTATACATACTTTTTGTATGCAGTTGATTCAGTCCCAATTTTATAAATAAAAATGCAAATTTTTCTAAATTTTAAATTGATTAAACTGCATATTTAATATGTATCTATTTGGTATTTTCATAATATTTTTAATATTTATGTGTTAGATAATATTTCTTCGCATTGTAGACTAGATATACATTGAGGTAATTTATAGAAATTCTTTTAAGTCCAGGTTATAATATGGTTTTTAGGTCAAAATATTTAACCTTCAATATTATACTTTCTCCAATGTATATATGAGAAGTCAATAATGAAAGTTCTTTAGTATAATTTAATACGGTTTCTCAATAGTTAATTGATTGTATTACATTCTTTAAAATTATTTATCTACCATTATTAGTTTCTGTTTCTTATAATAATATCAATATCTTTAATTTATCTGCATCATGCTGCTTCTGTGGTCAGAAACAAGTAAAATAAGAAAAGTAATCGCTCTTCTACTTTCATTCTCAAGTATATAAAAGAATGCATAAAAATGTTTTTGCGTTTAACCGCAAATCAATATGTAGAGTCACGTTATGTTCGAAGACAATGATAGTCTAGACTGTCCACAGAACATAATATTACTTCAAGGTGTAATAACCATTATGACAATTCTACCAAGTTATTCAAAAGTCAAGTGTGGTACAGCAATACATGTCTCAAGTGATCAAAGTCCTTGGTCAATATACAGTTAAAATGTATTAAAATGTATACAGACATTATATAAATTATCCTCTCCATTATTAAGAAGAAACTCACAACCAACAGTTTAGAATTATCTGGACCAAGTTCTTGGCACAAGTATTTCACCGACATTAGGTTGTTTCATATTTTAAGCTATTAATACACTTTGGCTAGGTTTGGCTAATGAGTTGTGTCCGTAGGACACAAACGTCTTGACGTTCCTTTAACTTATTCACATGCACCACAGTGGCTATTAATATAAATTAATAGCCGTTCCGTTCCTCTCACGTGTGCCGATTTTACATACAGTCCACCATTGTACTCAACTTGACAAAAGGATGCGACAAAGTTCGCGACGCGCCTTTTTTACGAGCCTTGACGAATAATGAATTTCAATAGATTAAAATCAGTAAGCAAGTCATACGCGTGAGCGCGGTGGAGAAGAATACTTTAAATAATTTCATCTTCGAAAATGGTTAGGGTGACGTGATCGTAGAATGCTGAGGAATGCAAGAAATATTGAAGAGGGCAGAAAAAAAATGTTTAACTATCTAACGACACGTGCCGCAACTAGTAGTCGCCCTTGAGCATCTATCATTTTCTAATTCCCGTTTGCGTTCGCAGGTGTACGTCGGTACGAAATCGGCAACGGCCGAGGGTACGAATTTCGGAGCGGCTTCCAGAAGCGGTGAAAACGAAATCACTGAGACGGAGGTGAGGGAATTCATATATTGGAGTTTTTACGTGTCAATTTTACAAAGTCGTATGTTTATCAATACTTTATTTATACATTACCCTATAGATTCGTGATTAGGGAATCTATGAATTCATAACTATTCCCATTCCAGGAAGTATTGGTAGCTCTAATGGTCACGATCCAACCTGTTTCACGATTATTTACTCAATTGGTTGAGTGATTAATGCGCGTTCGAAGTATATTGATTCTGCAAGGAAAATCTTACAGATTGAATCACAGTAGTGGAATTTATATAGTTATATCAGTGTATGTCACAGCGTTAAAAGACCGTTGCTATCGTGGTTGTTAGTGGTTACGGCAGAATGCTGTCGTGAACCTCTCCCACTTTCCCCTCCTTAAATTCTTGACAAGGTCACATCTATGTAATGGCAAATAGGCACGAAATCGTTCCAACGGCCTTTTAAGCAAACTTAAATCAACGATTACCCAACATTTGCCAAATTATACCTCCTTAAATGGATTATGATGGATCTAAATTGTTTTTTGACAGATTCCTGCAACGTGTAATATTCGTTACATAAAATAAAATCCAAGACATGTTATTACTTTAAAAGAGCATTCAAGGATTTCTGGTAACACATTTGCCTTTATACCATAGGACAGAATCCTTGCATTGCATCAATACTGCTAACAATAGTGGAGACAGAAATTATCGGATAGATATTAGTTTCTGTCAGGTCAAGTTCTTATCGTTGCGATTAGACTTGATACGCAGTTTAGAAGGAGCTGAATAAATAAATAGTCTGATGATTGACTGTATGATTTCTTTGTCTTTGAAGGAACCTGTAGAATAACTTTATTTCATTCTCTATTGTCTACCAGATGGAACAACGTGATCTTCCTGGCATCGATTGCGCGTACCTCGCGATGGACACTGAAGAAGGTGTCGAGGTCGTTTGGAACGAAGTGCAGTTTTCCGAACGTAAAAATTTCAAAGCTCAGGAAGAGAAGATACAACTGGTGTTCGAGAATCTCACTCAACTGGAGCATCCGAACATCGTCAAGTTTCATAGATACTGGACAGATACGCATAATGACAAACCTCGGGTGAGTCATCGTCGTCCTCCTCTTTCTCTTTCTCCTCCATGATTCCGATAACGCACGCCGTTTGGTTGCTTAATCGTCGCATGGAATATCCTGAGAAAGAGAGAAAAAGACATAGGTATTATGAAAGTGAGTGAAAACTAAATGAATTATATCATTGATTCGATGTCATATTATCTGTTATAGGTTATATTTATAACGGAGTACATGTCGTCAGGATCCTTAAAACAGTTCCTAAAACGAACGAAGCGCAACGTGAAAAAGTTGCCGTTGCAAGCGTGGAAAAGATGGTGCACGCAAATACTCTCAGCGCTGAGGTAATTGATAGGACTATGCTGGAATATTCTCTTTCTGAAGTGTATAACATTCTTTTGGTGACGTGTGGATTAAAAAAAAAACACAGAACGTAGTGGAAGAGAGAAACTTTGATTGGAATGCAATTTTGTGTAACGAGCACTTCGTCACGCTTCGTTCCGTATCGTGTCTTTTTGTTTTCCAGCTATCTACATTCCTGCTCGCCGCCCATTATCCACGGGAATCTGACCTGTGACACGATATTTATCCAGCACAATGGACTCGTAAAGATTGGCTCAGGTGGGTAATCGTGCGTGGACGCATTCAGAAGTCCCTTTGCTGCATAGAAATAAATGAACGCACGTGTGGGCTTGGCATACAATGAATGAGAATTAGCTACTGGAAGGGTATTGTTCTCTATGAATCGCCGATCCTGCCGCCATCAGTCGCCGTTCTCGTCTCTCGATGCGTATTATTATTACGTGCGGAGACCTTCGCGCATCACAGTGCCGCACGTGTGGTACGAGAATGTGTGAAGAGAGAGAAGGGTTAGATGTAGTTGTTATTCTCTCGTCATCTCAGAATGATCTCAAACAAAACACTAGGTGAAATCACCTTTTGGCACCAGTGAGAATGATGATTCTTTAAAAGCGCTTTCTGCGTAAAATAATTCATCTCATTATTCCCTTGCCGGTGCATCCACTGGGTTCTCTAAAGCTCGTAAAATGTTAATTATACAAAATAAGCCGAGAGAAAATAACAGATTTAAATTATCCTGTAATTATTTATCAAGCGGTTCAAACGTTTTAGTACACTTTTGCATAAGATTCGCTGGTCTCAGAATTTTAATACGGATCGTGACATCTGTAGTGTCAAATCATGCCAAAAGAATGATCAAGCGTGAAATACAAATTGTCTGGGTACTAAAAAAATATAGAAATGTCAAACGATGCTCGGTGTCAGACAGGAAGAAAGTGCATAAACAATGACATTGAGATTTGAGCTTTAAAACTTTGTCTTTAATTTTCGTTAAATTTATAATTCATAGAGCACCGTGGCTTTTTCGATCTAGCGCATATTTGAATGCTTTACGTCAGGAACGAAATAGTATACCGGCCTCAACTGATACGATAGAAATAGGCAGTATGTATATGCCAGCCAGCAGAAGTTCGATGTGGAACCTACATGTGGATGTAATGATGACGCAACTGGGATCAGGCGCCGTATTGTATTATACGTAGTATGATATGCGTAGAAAATTATCATTAGGGAAATTGTGTCAATTTATTGGAATGTTAAAGGAAGGACAAATTATACAAGCTCTTACGTCCATTTTGCTTTGTAATGGCGATTATGCGAATTCTATATATTGGCGTAAACACAGTAAATATTCTAGGCAAGGTCACGAGCGAATGACGTGATGATTAAATAATGCGAGAAGACTCGCGACATCCTTCGAGAAAGAAAGCACATAAGCTTTCTTCTACAATATTGATATTGTCCAATTCATATGTGTGCCTAAGGTGATATTATAATTAAATAGCTACACAGGACTGAACGTGGTGGGGATATTATATGAATAGTTAGAAGACTCGTTTCCACTGGAATTGACTATGTATTGCGTCATATAAATAGGATATTAACCATGTTTAGGCCTGGGTAGCAGGGAGTCGGGAATTTTGATTTTCGCGATTCGATTTTATTTATTTATTTTTTTTTTTATTAGTCCTCACTCTCTTTCCCTTCACCCTTTATGTGTAACGATTTATACGAAGGATTAAATGCCGCTGATAACACGACGTTGTACTATATACAATGTCGTCCATTAGAAAGATTGTGATCACGCTAATGTTTCATATTGGGAGTAACTTGAGTCCTCATTTTTAATTGTAGCAAATAGGCTAAATCTAGATAATGAACAAAAACACAGCAAAGCCTTCCACGAAGAATGTTTCCAAAGTACGGAATAAACGTGCTTCCTCTTCCTCGTCCGGATGGCGTAGTGAGCGTCGATCGTCGAAATGCTCCTCGTCCTCGTCGTCGTCGTCATCGTCATCGTCGTCGTCGTCGTCGTGGTAGTCGTCACAGTTGTCGACGCACTGACGACGTATTCGCCAAATAAGGTGCGATGCCAAACTCGAATGGAATTAATACGATTTGGCTGTTGTTGCCCGACGACTATCGCCCAGCTAAGTAAATTAAGCGTAAAGAGGTAAACATTAAATACTTCTACATTAATTTGTAAGACGTAGACTGATTTCCATGTATCGAGTTTATCTTTCATATATATATACTTTTTTTTTCTCCTTATATTTCTATCGTTTTTCTCTATCTGTCACTTTCTCTTCTCGTCTCTCTCATCTTCACTGCACTCATCACTCTTTCAATAATTAATTGTATGTACCTAACAGGCTAGCAGACCAAATGATGGTATATTTATCGCTTGGTCCAACCTAGTCGCATCTGGCGCTCGCTATGATTTTCAAAGGAATTATGAAGAAAAAAAAAAAAGTATAACCAATCTTCTTCTCTCATCAGTCTTAAATTAAGAATATATTTCACGCTGCACTTCTCTTGCATTTATAGTCACGTCTTCGTTCCTTCCTCATATTCTGAATTGAATAATTATCCTGATATATTTCTGTGCTACTTTTATCTCGTTACCTTGTCACTGTTTTTTTTATTTTATTTTTTTCCAGAGACATTCTGACACAATAGACGTGCGAATAACGATTATCTATATGAGGGCTCAAGTTACTCTTAGGACATTTTTGTTTCAAGTCGTCACACAATTTTTCTAAAGGTCCAAAGAAAATCCTCTCATTAGCTCGTCACGCGTGATATGGACGGCCGACATACAGAATGCATTGTGACAATGTTTGGTTGCCTGGGCACATCGTTATCAGTGACGATGATTATGATAGCCGTTTTTACTTTGTACAATAATGTCAATAAATTCTGTCTGCTAGTCGTCGCTGTACTAAGCGAGTCTCCTAACACACTGCCCGTCGAATGATTTCACATTAATAATGTCATTTTTGTGTTAATGCTTACAAAACGCGTGTGATTGATTTGAATCATGGGTTCGATTAATGATGTGATTCTTTATGACTTTACAGTGGCGCCGGATGCAATACATCAGCACGTGAAGACTTGCCGAGCAAATATGAAGAACATGCATTTCGTTGCGCCCGAATCCGGAAGTGAGTACAACGCCAGTGATGGATGCATTAAATCATATTAGAACAATCATACGAGATAATGATACTAAGTATGATTTCTATTGTACGCAGATCAATTGACGCCCGCAATAGATATATACTCCTTTGGAATGTGCGCCCTGGAGATGGCTGCGTTAGAGATCCAAGGAAATGGTGACTCTGGTACAGTCGTTACCGAAGAGAACATCAAGAAGACAATAGAATCATTAGATGATGCACAGCAGAAAGATTTTATACGGAAATGTCTTCAGGTGGACCCGCTCAGCCGACCTAGTGCGAGGGAACTTCTGTTTCATCCTGTCCTCTTCGAAGTCCATTCGCTCAAGTTACTCGCGGCACATGCGCTGGTCAATTCAGCCAGTAAGCATCACAGTGCAGTTACTCTATTGAAATAAATTCGTGAATTGTCTTGTTGCATCTGTTAAACGAGTAAGAACAGCAACAAGGAAAATCACGTGCTATATGCTGCTCGAAATAAGGAAGAACAAAAAATTGTATCGATGTAGCTACTACCTGATTCTTCTATTTTCTTTCTTAATTTTCCTTCCTGCTTTTGCAGCTAACATCTCGGAAACTATAACTGACGAGGTGCTGCAAAGGTTATATGGTCCGGATACTGTTGTAGCTGAGATTAAATATCAAGGTCGACCTCCGCAACAGATCCGACTGAGTGATATACCGGTTGCGGAGAAGCTGGAGAAATTTGTGGAGGATGTCAAGTGAGTTTTCATATGCGAAAATGGTTATACCCGATTTATTGATGGAAGATTATGCCCGTTTTTTATTTTAATTTTATTAATCGTACGTTACGCGTTACTGTACAACGATGTTTGCTTTGCTTTTTTAGGTATGGAATATATCCGTTAACGGCATTTATGGCGAAATTACCGCCGCCTGCTCGTCCCAGAGCAATATCACCCGAAGTGACCGAATCTGTGAAGTCGGTGACACCAGAACCGGTCGACGTAGAGTCTCGTAGAGTAGTCAATATGATGTGTAACGTTAAACCTAGAGAAGAAAGTAATGAACTACTTGTGAGTATGCACATAAATTCACTTGTTATTGTTATGATCGTATATATCGATCGATCAACAAGAATTTACTTATTTGAAGAATAGAGCAAAAAAAAGGGAGACAGTATTCAGTTTTTATGTTGATAAATTATTTTCAGATGACAATATTATTACGAATGGATGATAAAATGAATAGGCAATTAACGTGCCCAGTTACGCAGACAGATACGTCGATGCTTCTCGCCCAGGAACTTGTACATTTTGGATTTATTAACGAGGTACGGATTCATCATATTTTTCGTATTTTTCATCATTTTGCTTTTTTTTAATTATTAATCATTGTTCCCAGAATGATCGCGACAAAATAGGCAATTTAATTGAGGAGGCACTGAGAAGCTGTTTAAACAAGCAAATGATAAATCCGGGTATGGTGTCCCTGACTAATCTTCCTTCGCAAACGACGTTGTTATTATCCGGCCCGGAGTTTCCGTGCGTATCGCACTTGGAAAATTCTCTGGGAAACATTACGACGTCAAGCAGTGATAGCGTGACGAGTCAGCTGCCAAAAAGTTCTTCGGTTGGACCATCCGGTTCCAATAGCAGCAAACCCTGCAGAAATAACGAGGAACCAGAACCGCCGACGATTACCGAGAGCGGCAGTTAACCATCCAGAATTTCTGGTAATTCAGTTCACTGTGCCACTTTGCACGCTCTATGTATAGACTGGCTATGTATTTTTATATTTAAGTAAAGAAAGCGCGACGGACGATTATGCGATTATAAATTATATAAGGAAGTTTAATTAGATTGGCAGGGACAGATTGTGAGAGGAGGGTGCCGTGGCTGATAACCATAAGTAGAAATATCAATACGATACAACTATGTGCCGATTTTTTTATTAAAAGTATTTAAGAAACAAGAGGAAAGAAACTGAGCGTAGATAAACGTAACGAAAACATTGAAATCGCGATGGCTCACGTTTTGTAGGTTTGCGTTTACGACAATTCTCTCAACTGGTTTACTCGCTATTCTCACTCTTGCCGTTATATATTTCCACGATAATTCTATCGAATACTTAATCGTTTTGTTTTTTTTCTTTGCGCGTCCCCGTTTATCTTTACCGGATCTTTAATTGTCAGACTGGACATAACGTGAATCATCCGGCGACGTGACGCGTCAAATGCAAGTCATTTCTCATATTGAAGCAGCGAGAACCAGTTGATATACGATATTAATATAGGAATACTTAGTCGATGAGTAGATGAATAGAGAGTGGGGTAGGTTCGGACATGAAAGGATGCAGCGAGCTTTTCGATGCGTGTCAATGATACGACATTCTAATGGAAATTGTTGTTTAGCTGCAAAAAAAAAAAGAAACATGTAAACGTAATCGACTATTCGTTTATTTATTGCATAAGGCAAAGGAATGCAATCTTCTTCAATTGCATCTGACAAGTATCATTGAAAACAAAGCGTTAGGAAAATGTATATCGCACTGTGCTGCACAGCGACGTCGTTTAGACGTTCTGAGAGCAAAGCAAAGAGAAAATATGTTACATATGGGAAAATGTAAAAAAAAAGGGCGGGAGTGGGGGGATATATAAAAGCCACAACTTGTACGCCTAAATATTTGCGAAAGTATTTCTACGAGTGGCTGTCGAGTTTCGTTACTTTGGAGAATCAATAAATATCGTCATTCCGTACCTATCGTAGACTCTCTCTTGATGTGCACAACGTTTTTGTTTTATAATATAAAATAGAATGTGCTGTCTGTGTGAAGTGAAGAAGGCTACCATAGCAACAAAAAAGAATGCTAAAGTAGTGGGCTTTCCTAATTAGCTATGCGTTCCTGCATGCGTCGTAATTGGCGCGTGGGGCGACGGCGACGAACGGTGCTTATTGTAATTTCTTAATCTTTTTTCATTTTTTTTTTCCTCGTTACGGTGGTTAGATTGCGTATGCACCGAGAATGAAGGAGAGACAGAAAGAGAGAGAGAGAGAGAGAAAGAAAGTGAACTAGCCACGGCCCTGCTGTTCTTGGGGTATTATTGATGTGATTCAACCAAGGTTATTAAAAAATCTCGATATAAAAATTAGTTGAAATCCTTGTAAATAATTTATATTTTTAAGAAAAATCTGTTGACACAGAAAACTAGTCATATAGGTATATTCGAGTGCTAACGAACTAACACCGACCTTGTTACGTCTTTTGCATTTATAACACCCGCTTAGGCCATGAGAAAAGAAAAAAAAAAAAACAAAAAAAATTGCTGCTCCCATTTCGTACCTCCGTTAAATCAACTTCAGTGGCGCATTTTTTTCGACTAAGCGAACGACTAACCATATTAGCGGTAATTATTACCAACCACATAAACTTCGACCTTAAGTATGTAAGTAGGTTATGACATTAAATTCAATGTATAGCTTTATAATAATTGAAATTATAATGACAAAAAAGCGACGACTGAATTATGGATATTATGAAAGGGCTGTATGATAACAGTGATAAATAAATACTGTAACGCGGAAGAGGTACGTCCACCAGACTCCTTACTATTTCATTCTCACAAAAAACCCATGCTGAGTCGTTTGCCCTGTGTACTAGACAAAATATTAATAACGAAATTAATTATGGACGTTGCGTTTAGATCGTTTTAACGATTACTACTTGTCACTGCTCTTGAATTATCTCACGTGGCATATGCAGATATTGTTAATGTTAAATAAAATACTACATGAAAGCAATCACATAATTCATTGTGAAAAAAAATTACGAATTTATTGAAAAAAAAAAAAGATTCTTTCTAAATGCAACTCCATAAAAATTACATAATTCTTTCCCGAATTTCTATTTTCATTCGATTCTAGCAATTTTTATGTTTTACTATCTTAAAGTCATCTACGAACAATTCCAGTTCCCCTCATCTATAAAAAACGTTTATTTGTATACCTTGAAAAATGGAAGAGTATTATAATCCCTTATAATTTCAATATCCCTTTAATATAGACTCTCTTAAGACAGGGATAATTAGTTTTTAGTCTTGAAAATTTTCCCTGTCACGCCATGAATCAGCGTACACTTATAAACAACAATATCCCATTTTTATGGGATCAGGAGTTACTGCTTCCGATACAAGGAGATTCCGTTTTCTTCCGCGAGATGTCTCTAGCCGTCCTCCTTCGTGTGTGTACGATTAAGAAGATAATCAAGATCGTGCGATATACGATCAAGCATATCAGTACTGGTATTCTCGCAATCAGTTATTAATATTTCCGGCGCTTTCTCTTCACCATCCGGCTGCTTCCGTTCTGTGGTATTTGCTATATCCGGCATGGCGCCACTGTGCTCTCTACTTTTTGATTCAATAATGGTTAAAAGTTCTACGTCGCTCTTCTTAACGGCTAGAGTCACGTCAGGCATGGTGCCGGTTCCGATGCCTAATCGAGACTCTACTTCCGCACTGCACAACACTTTTGCTGACGACGTTTCCGGTATAACGCTCTGAGACATACAAGATGATGGTTGCCGACGTTCCAGGCTACTTGTACCAAATTTTGAATAGTCCCTGAAGGTTGAACGTTCGCTCATTCCGTAAGAATCCGGAGCATAGTGTACACTACTTCTGCCAGGATACACGATCTCAAAGGACATCGTCTCCTGGTATTTACGTGGACTTGTACTGTAATTCTCCAGGTTTATATCGTCCGAATGATCGATTTGTATTTTCGGTAAAAATCTACTCGACGCTGCATCGCAAGTCTTCGAATACGACGAAGTCGATTCTGTTATATATTCACGCATGTCTATACTCCCGGCTGCTACTCCTCGTACTTCTAAATAAGGTTCATTCATAAGTGAAGATGGTGCTGCGTCGTTTTCAGCATCACCGCCAATATTTGAGCACACTATATTCAGGAGAGAAAAAATATTATTTTTCCTTATTATCAAAGGCTTCGTTTAATACCTTTTACAGGCTCCGTTGTTCGCTCATCCTCAATGTCTGGCCTCCATTTGAGTTTTCGAAATATTGGAGCTATTAGCATTATCTCACCATTCACTACGTATGCGACGATCACTATAAAACCCTGTGATAATTTAGAAATTTTTCAAAAATTGCAACAAATTTACGAGCAGCTTTACGTATTCGTTTTTGTCAAAATGGAATTTCCACCTGTGTTTAAATTTTATCGTTTTAAAACAATGTAACGGAAAACGGGCGAATACACGTAAATCATATTAAACCATTAACGTGTACAGTTTTTTTCATGTACGAAATATATTCCATTTTTACAATCCAAATACGTGAGATCTGATTATTGCGTATTTTATAGTGTGCAAACAACGGATCTTTTATATCTATATTATACTCACTAATAAGGATGAAAACGAAGCAAATACGTAGTGATACACAGCTGATGATGAATTTATGTAAAAGATGGATGAAGCCTCGACCGTTATGATGCCGCATATTATTACAGCGGCACGATGCAATATACGTACTCTATGTAAATAAGAAAATTTTACCTTTCCAATAATACGCGTAAGCGATCAGAAGAAATCATGTAATTGAAAGCAATGAAAAACAAATCTACCTCGTCTCTATCGTTTCTTTCTTCATAACATTTTCATTGACCAGTGCCCGAGTCTTGTGAAGTACGCCGACATAGAGTAACATGAAAATCATTAACATCATTGTGGCGCACGTGACGAATATATTAAAGACTCCGCTTCCGTATATTAACCACCAAGACTCGTGTCTCCATCCGGTACTCTTGTGAGTCAATTCCGTTGCCAATACAGCCAATATCGGAACACCTATTGATTAAAATCGATACAATGGCAGTCGTCGATTTTTTTATATCTATTTATTACCTGTTATCACAGCAATGACCGTAGGCTGAAAATGTTGACTGGGTCGCACGTGCGTCAATTCTGCATAAACAATAAGTGCCTGCGATATAGGCGCGGACATACCAACCAGAAGTAGAGCTTCAAGGGAAATGGCCACCAGAGAAAATGAAGTCTGTATAAAATCATATTACTAATTGTTATAATTATCTGAGAAAAGTATCTATTCGATTAAACGTCACACTGCTTCGTCTGTACCTACCTCAGGCAAATTATTGTGCACGGCATAAATAAAGATGATCATCGAGAATACAAGTGCGCCGCAGCATTGCAATTTCAAAAAATTTAACCAGGTACGATTTTTCCACCAAAAGGAGCCAAGTATTATGCACGACGCTAGGCACTGTAATAAACAGCTACCACAGCCTAATATCACGACGAACGTGGCTCTTTCTTTTTTCGCCAGAACCAGCTGAAAAGATATTAACAGTTTTGTCGTATTTTTTTTAAAGAAAATATGTAATCTTTTATCCTAGAGAATTCCACTTACTCTGACTGCACGTGCTGTAAGGAACAAAGCGAATGTTCCTGTAGAGGAACATAGACAGTTCGTATAAGAACTGCCTGGTAAAGTATTTGCTACGCATTTATCTAAATCCCAAGTACCCATAAGATTCAAGACTCCGCAAGATGTGTTCCAGGATGCTGAATAATTGTTTAAATGTTGCATCTGCAGATCCAGCCAAACTTTAATCTCTTCACCAGGTGACACTGCTACGGTGACTATTCTTGAATTAATTCGATACTCAAGATCCGTCCCGTCGCTGATGAAAATAATAGATGCATAATTTTTCTTTGAATTAGACACGATAAAACTTGTAAAATACTTACTTCAGTTCCTTAGTATAGGCGTGTGGAAGGAATCGTGATAAATTTTTATAAAATACTATAATTCCAGCTAAAGTCTTGTTATTGTTTTTATTATTAACCATATGGTGTCTTTTGCGCAAGCGGATTGATACTCTGTCGTTGTACCACATGGGATAACTACATTAAAATATGATACTGAATTAGTGTTCACATCGTGTATTGTTTTATGGACATTTGTCAAAGATCATATCGTATAGTCATGCTTACGTATAATCATTGTCTGGGATGTACAATTTCTTTGTCGAACCGTCATTTTTATCGTTGTCCATTTGCAAAGGTCTAACGTCAACGACGAGTGACGAGAGCCAGAGATGCTTGCAATGATGATTTAATCGATTCGTCCAATAAACCAAATTACGTCTTGTGAGCTGTTGGAGCAACAACACTTTCTGAAAACATAGACGTGACATTAGAAATTCTCATAAGTATAGTAAATAATGTTCTTCGTTAGTATTAAGTTATTTGCAATACCTGCTGATTCAAGATCGAATATTCATCGTGCAAAATTCGATCGATGATCTGAGTGAACGCTTCGGCCGAATTATGAAGATCAGCAAGATCGTCGATAGCGTATTGATAATGTTCTATTTCCGCAAGGATATTTATCATCCGATCTCCTTCTCCAGGATACAAAGTTAATAATCGTGAATTTAAAATATTCCAAAGTGCGTTAATAGTTGTCGAACTCGTTGTATTCTGATATCCCATTGTCAGACTTCGAAACTGTATTTAAAAAAAGGAGGGGAATTTTTATTCAGATGAACTTAAAATTAAGACAATTAGGTAAAAACGTTGTGATGTTACTAACGTTATTGTAAGGACTTAAAAATGGCTCGTATAAGCATAACGAGAAATCCGGCAACTGCCATTCGGGAGTTGTTGCATCTTTCATAGAACAAAGTCTAGAAACACGACGACCCACGAACTGATACGGACAATCCAAAAGTGCTTCAGATCCTGGTCCAGTATCCGGCCAATCCAATCCCCAGGATCTTTCACCAGCACAGATAGGAACCATTGTACGATTAACTACCTGTACTCGAACCGCCGTTGATTTGTGAGCAACGTTACAAGTGTAAATGGCTGATTTCTAAATAGAATAAAAATCATTAATTTTTTTTTATCGTCAATTATTATTACAATTCTGTTTACCTGAACATTAGAAATTTTTAATATACTTCCAGCTGGATAAAGATCCTCCCATACTTCGCTACCTGGCTCGAGTCTTAACAATGCACGATTTTTACTCCATCCAAAACCAATTCCTATGCTACGCATATTAGGGGTCATACACATCAATTGTATGTCGCTACCCTGTTAAAAATTATTTATTAATTTTCAAACTTCTCTTTATTTATATATAAATGTGGTATACCTTTTCTATAGTAACACTCATGGGAATGATCTTTACATCAGGCTCGTCCCTAACTTCTATATAAATGCTTTTACATTGCTGCATTCCCCAATCGATAACCTGACATGTATATTCACCGGCGTCCAAAAGCGTCGCTTTATCTATCGTAAGCAGGGACGTATGTTGATCGGAACCATCATTCGGTAGGTGTCGATACCAAATTTCTCTATAATGATTGGAAAAGTATATATGATTTTTAAACGATAAGATAAGCAGTGTATTGACTTGTGCAATATTTATCACACCTGGTAGCTTTGCTCATATTGACCAACATGTTATCCTTGTACCACGTAAAGTTAAGGTTATAACTTCCCTGGGCGACACAAGATAGAATGAACTGATCGCCTAAGCGAACTTCTCGCTCGTTTACTTGATTTATTCGCAAAGTCTAGAAAGATATAAACGGTTAAGTGTTTGGATTTTTTTATTTGTTTGTATCGCATTGTCTGATCAAGGGTCCAGGGATGCTGGGTAAGAGGAAGATCACTGTACCTGTAGCTTCAGTGTTGGTTTTTGTTGAAACGTAAAATGCGTTGATTCTAACGTTATATCGCCGAGTCGACGTTCTTGCACCAGACGATTAAGAGACTCGCGAATTTTATCTCCATCTTCGGAATTTGCGAAAAAGTGAAAAATCACTTCCGAGGTGGGTCTGCTTGAACTAAAACACAGGAACCATTGATAGTGACTAGTTCAATGATTTATGCAGACGATCCAGTAAAAAATGTCTTTACAGTGTAAAGAAATTTGTAAATTAATATTAAACTAGAAAATAGCCTGTACCTTCTTTTACCAAGTTTTTATGTCCTTTAATGGTACTAATTCTATTATTGCTCTAATGTACCTACTCACGTCACACTCAGGATTTTCAGGTCCTCCACAGATGAGATATTACAGTTCTTCAAGTACTTCGCAAGCTATAGAACAAAAATTGTCGATGATTAATCATCGAGAGGAATTTCGATCAATGAAGAATTTCAATTAAAGAGACTGGAGGAACAAGATGAAGACAGGTTTATAAATTAGAACTGCACAGATTGGTAATGGTAATAATCATTTATTTTGTTATCACACTAAAATTGCCTTTATGCTGCACTCAGCTGCACAGCATTACAATAAATTACATTTTCATAACGTCAAACAAACATGTTAGTACAACATTTTTTTCATTTCCCAAATCGCTATGGATTATAGATGCAAGAATGACTGTCATTATATTTTCAAATGACTTCAAAGTTACAAGGCCACGTTTTACCGTCCTTCCCATAGTAATATATGTATATCGAATGTCTTTGCATTCATCATCATGAAAAAATGATGTCCTCCCCCTCTCCATTTCGAGACAAATCTTCATAGATACTGTGTCCAACGATGATCCAAAGAGACTCTGCCCTCTACGACGTGAATCTGAATCTGCCCTAAATCTCCAGTACCGTTAGCACAAAACGGTTTTTTTAAAAACAAAATAACGAGATTTTAGCGCAGTGCCCGTAAAATCAGATTCGTCGTCCATTTCGAATTGAATAACCTCCGCCATATTCCGGAGTTCAATAAAGAATTTTTTAATTTCTTTCCAAGATCCAATATGGCGAGCAGATCACTCAGGGGTCTCTAAGAAGCAGGGGTTGTCGTCAGTTGTGACCAAGACACATGACAAGTCTTGCTCTTCTGGTCCAACGGCGGTTCTCAGAGCATCTTCTGTCACTCTCACTACTTCAATTCCAACCTCCCTGCAGTAGGCTTCCAGCAAGGTCATCTGCAGATGACTTGCAGAATCCATTTCAGCATTGAGTGGCACCAGACAGAAGCCTTGGCTGTTGCATCCCTTTGACGCCAATACTCGTAACGTTGGCAACATGCCGCAAGTGATTTGGTTACCCCATTGACATCTCAGTTCCTTTTGTAAATGCCACGGCAATTTACCGCTAAAAGTAACAAAGATACAACGATTTTATTTATCATATTCTATAAGCTTTTAAATTCATCAGGGTAATACGGACATCTCTTAAAAACTCAGTCGTTGATAACTTTGAATTAAAGTGAAGTAAATTTACGTTTTAAATCCAAAGTGCGTCTATCTAATGACAACCCGATTTGCTAGATCTTTCTTCAATAAAAAAAAGATAGCAATTTCAAATAATGTTTCATCATTGTATCATTTATATGTTACACAATGGTACTCGATCTAGTCACATCATCTGGAAGAGACGGCAATTACATTTTTAATGATTTCGATATCAATTCAAATTTCCCAGACTTTTTAAGGCAGTCGACTATAGCACGTGCCATAGTGAACACGCGTGTCAGTTGTCAGCGAGTAATCAGATACATTAGAAACTAATTAATCAGGTAATCAAATACATATTTCGACTCATTTGAATCCAAAGTATTCATTGACATTCTCGAATAGAAAAAAGAAATTCAAATCAGGACTGAACATTTCGAAAGAAACATAAGTTCTTCTTACCTATCCATAGCTGCATGAGGGGGTACGGCTTGAAGTCCTTCGCAAGTCATATTATCGTTGGTTTCCTTTTTTTCCGGCAATTGAACTTTGATCCCTCGACACACTTCACTGAACGTGGGAGAAATTTTTGAAAATATTTTGTTCTTAATGCCTCGATTCTGCTGGGTCACTCGTTGATTACCCGTCGTTTATCGATAATGATTCACACTCGTAGGTGATTATCGATTGTTCACGATTAAAAGAGAATAAAATCACAAGTCCCAAGGTGTCACACTGAACACTTGAGATTATCAAACAACTGTCCACTTTACGTTTGGCTTACGCAATTCTATGAAACACTTGTATATATCGCACGTGTGCTGCCAGTATCACTATAGCGTTATCCTGACTGCTTGGCTCTCTGGTATTGAATGACCAAAGTACGCAGCTCGTTCCTCTTTTATAGCTACCTCCCACCATATCTCCTGTTCGAGGGTTATTCCAGATAAGCCGTTTGTTGCGTTAGTGAAATGTCTTTTTAACTGAAGGCACATTATAGCTTTTTCACGGCATTTTCTAACCCGAAGGCGCTTTCACGGGGAAGGCCACAAGGAATGATACAGTTTCTCAGTAACGCAATATGCCAATTTCCGGTGCCTTAATGAACGAGGCTTTTTTTTTACTATAGAGTTGAGGGTAGATTACGGCAGATTATGCTTTCTTGACGGATGCATAAAATCTTTTCCCGATTAAAACTGAAAACTGCTATAAGATCAAAATATTGAATGAAGGATGAATTTATTTGTGTGTTATATGCCATGCAATTTATGTTTGGAAAAAGGAATGTTTTTTATTTGAAATGAACAAGCATTTTGATAGAATAACCTATATCAATTTTCTCATAGAGATACATGTAAACAAAACTTATTTGTGTATAATTATGAAAGTGGTGTCTTCTCCAAAAGCTTTACAAAGCTTCCGCATCATTTTGATAATAAAAGAACTGCGAAATGTTTAAAAGAAAAAATCAGAAGTACCTGGAAGTTATTAAAAAAAACGCTGCTTAAAAAGAATCAGCAAGTCTCATTAACAACAAGGAAACCGCGTAAAAATGTCTGTTAAGAAGCTAAGAAGGAAAATTCGCAAGAAGAAAATCATTCATTCATTAGACAATTGATAGTGCGAGATATATTGGTATTCAAACAGCTACAAAGGTTCTTAGAAACGTCCTTAAGGAACGTATAATGTGTGCGTAAGTGCGAATGATTTTTCAAACAGCTGCTCTAAAAAAAGAAGAAACGAAAATCGATTTGAGGAAAATGTAAGGTCCAGAATGTTGACATAGTCAGAATACGGTTACGAGTTTCAAAGAAGTAAAACTGGTCGTAGAATCCTACTGCGTGGTTTCCAGGCTAAAAGGAAAGAAACATAAATAAAAAGAGGCGCAGACAACAATTCTTATCACGATGTTAATACATCCTCCTGAAAACTAATCAAATACTTCGCAAGTCACGGAACGGGCTTTACTTGCTAACAAGTACGAACAGGTCGCGCGTGAACGGAATTCCATGTCGACAATGGCGTAGGAAGGCCACAATATGTATATATAAGTATGTAGATATATCTATATTTAGCATATATGTGACACACGTAACTACCAGGAATCGTGGTGTACAATAGCCACCAAGGAATCTAGAGTCGTAGCAATTGAATATCTTAATATCAACAGAAGTTAAATCACTGTCAACAATTAAACCACATACAATATATATCTATATACACAAAGCGTTTTACATGCAAATAATGACTAACACCACAGTGAAACTATATATAAGTAATACAGAAGGCAGAATGAGAGTTTAAAAGTCTGGCAATTCGTTAGGCCATTACGGTAATAATTACCAGCAGAGTAAAAGCCCTTGCTAATTTCTACATTTGAAAAAGGGGAAATCCCCTGAGCACCCTCGTAAAACCGTTGAATCCTTAATTTTGTGCTAAATCATCATTTAGCATAGCACTTACTGCCAAATGCATTTGGTTATGTACTAAAGCCCAGATAATTTCCTGGTAGTTTTTCCTCTATCAGGAGTGACAGATGTGAAAGAACCGAAAGCATTTCGTCATCTTTGTTCCATCTGATGTCAAGTTGGGTACAATAATGTTAGAACGTTTAAGCAATTTCATTTCCAGAATGGTTCAAGGAATCATTCCATTTTGTCCTTATTCTATATAGTTATAGGCCAAGTTCTATGCGACAAGGGTCTGATGTAACCCCGCTGGACTTGCAGAGGTTTCGTCAGCTGATTGATCGAAGTGCTAAGCTCGTGTTTCCTTGTCAACAATCAAACCTAACCTGACCTATTTGTAACTGCGATTAAAACACAATAAAGATCCTTAAGCGCCACGTGACACTGGACACTCAACCTCAAGGATCAATTACCACTTTTGTTTTTAGGTTAAACTTAAAAAGCTGTTGCAATGGATAACTTGTGGCTACCAGGAAAACCGATGTTTTGATTATTAACATGCGTAGTATCCCATTTTATCAGTGGAAACGTTAGATTGTGATTTCTTCAAAGAGTCGCCTTGCTGTGAAATTCCGAGAAGAGTGAAGGAAAAAGATCTTTGTAATTGGAGTCAATGGACCGGAGTTTTAATTATGTATTCCGATTGTTTAAATAAAGCGATAAAACTTAATAGTGAATCAATATTAATTTTCGGCAAAAGAGAAGATTGTATACGGGTTATATTATTTTGTATTTTGAATTCTTGAGGATAGTAATTAATGATATTCGCGTCACGATGACTCAATATATGCAAAATTATGTTAGGTTTATCCAAAGCGACCACTGTTATTGTTTTCTACGTTGGTAGACCGAAAGAGTCGAGTCATGGAACAGGGAAACGATGTCATTAGAAAGGGAGTCGTCTTCGTTCAGAAAAGGAAAGAGAAAAACATAGATAGCTGTCTCAGAATGCACTGTGATCAATTGTGATGTAATAAATGGCGTTTTATTAACGATGCAGATTCCATTTATTTGTTTATTAGCGAATATATATAACAAAAAGTCTTGATATAGTAATCTATATGTGGCAATTCTGATAGGGCATGTTAGATAAGACTAATCTAATTCACCGCTATATCGTATTCACTGGAACTCCTCTCAGTCGATTTGATAAACTTTCAAGTTTCCTGTTTTCTTTATAGATAAAGTTATTTTAAAAATGCCATTTCTCGATTTCAGAGAATGACCGGAAGTGTTATCTGCTCAAGTAGAATCGTACGATCTATCTTGAAGAAGACAAAGTCATCCATCGAAGTTGTTCGCCGACAAGGAACTGTTGACAGCCCAACCAATGGAGAAGATGTGGAGGAAATAAGGGAAGCTATTTTGAAAAATACGGAAATCAGTCAGGACCATTTGACACCAGAATTAAAGTTGTATCTGTTAACTCCAAATTGTCTATTGTATCATGCACCGAACGAAGATCAATCGAAATCGATTGGAATATCGTGGCCTTTTCAAGATCCATTTTGGTCCATATACTGGCCCGGTGGACAAGCATTGACAAGATTCATCTTGGACGAAGGAAACAAAATGTTTACATCCTCATTAAACGGAATTTCCGTTTCGCATAAGGATGAAAAAAGTGTCCTTGATCTTGGCGCCGGATGTGGCGCGTCGGCCATTGCCTCTAAACTGATGGGAGCCTCAAGAGTCTTGGCTAACGACATAGATCCTGGTACGTTCCATAAATAAACCAAAAGTACAAGTTTCAATATTTAAAGAAAGACTGACAAAAGTCAAGTCTGTGTTTCTGTTGACTCATCAATTAATAATCCAACTTATTGCATGTTATCTTGACCGTTCTTTATCATTCGATCGTACCGATATGCCACTCTTTCTCGTTTATCGTATGTTTACTCTATTGCCATTCGACTAAAGTCGCAACGGGGGATGTCCCTGTTCACAATGAGCAAATTTTAGTCCTACCGGCAGGCAAGTTTATCGAAAGCAAGTATACATGAGTAAGCGTAAGGACATAATGCGTAAGGGAAATACCGCGTATCTTTTATGTGAGGAGACAGATGGCCATTGACGTATTTATCCTGTATGGGGAGTGCGCATGCGCACACGCTTATGGGATCGAACGAGGATAAAAGTCACGACGAGCCAGACAACAGTAAATTCCAGAATGAATCATCGGGAATCATCCTACTTTATCGACTCGCACGTGGCACATGACTAGCATAATATTAAAATATACTATTTTCACAATTTATCCATATACCACAATATCGCTTTAATATATCTTCAATACCACAATAGTTTAAAAGATACTATAGTTGTAACAGTGTTATAAGGTAAATGTATCTGCAGTCAAACAAACAGGATAAAGAAGTGCCGCAACCTTAAGAAAACAATTTCAAGGTCCTTGACAGTACCACCTGGTGTCAAACGGCTGTATCACCTACTCCTGCCCACCTGCATACAAGGGGATTTCCTTTGGAGAAAAGCAGCCCCAAGGCAATGGATCGTGCGTCAGTGAAAGGCTTGGGCCTGATTCTCAGTAATACCAATTACATAATAAAAAAGTAATAGTTCAAGTGTATAAGCGTACATTACTTAGAAGTAGACAGGATACGTGCCAATTCGAGTGGCGGCCGAATTCCATAGTACTAAATAGTCAATGGGATTCCTTGAGTGAGGTCAGAGGCACGTCTGGCTAGTAACAGTTAGGCAACGCAAGAACAAAAAAAATAAATTAAATATGCCAGAAGACAAGTTTATCTATTTCCAACCGTATCTCGATATTAATAGCATTCTTGACTCTTATACGTATATCTGGTTATTTCGCGGAAGAATGCTTGAACGTCCGAATGAATCATTGCCAGGCCTACCAGCCTGGTTTCTAATGACTTAATCCAACTTGAATATCGCAATGAAAAGACTCAACAGTTCACTGATTAGTTACTAGTCATCGGAACTCACTAATCAAAATATCATCATAAAAAACGCACAAGTAGGACAATACTACGTATATAGTCGTTAGATCAAGTAGCCTAAGACACATGCTTGATGAATCTAATAAGACGGATACGTACATTATATGTAGCCGTGTAAAATTAATTTTCACTTTTGGAAAGACTCACACATGTCCCCAGTCACATATGCTGATAGATGGACTTGCATCATTCTAGAATTACAATTTTAAAGTTACAAATCGATGTGGTACGAACTTCGTAGCACGTAGACGTAAAATACCTAACGGTCGAAGCCTTCGAATGGACGTAAAAAAAAAAAGGAACATGGCCGCCGAGACTTGGCTGGCTAAAGAAAGGTTTGTCCTACTAACTGTATTCGACGACCCACTTTAAATAATTTCACTTTCTCTATTTTCATTTTAAAAACGAATTCAGCAGGGTCAATCTCGTTACGCAACGTTCCCCTGAATTCTGCATTTTCACTTAGTAAATGTTAATCATTGAGTCTGGATGAATCTTTTGTCAAATTAGAATATTTTGAATTTACATGAATTTCCCAGGTATTTCCTATTATTCCGTTTTTGTATTTCGAAAGCATAACCGATTCTGTCTTTTCCCCTTAGACGTTGAATTCCCGTTATCCATGTTACGTAAAACGCCATAAATCATATATACGCATTATAGCTCTGTCTGGAATTTTCAGCGTTTACTATAGTACTACTGCGAATTTTATCCACCTGGTTTATTTGACACTTTAATGGAAGTCTGCCGATGCCGAGGAAGTCTGAGTGTAAACGGTTATTCAGGACTCTTGAATAACTTGAATATGGTTCTACCACGAGGATTAATAGAAATTAAATGGACAGAGCCATCTTCAAATGGTGCAATAGTCCTGAATAACCATCTATATAATTCAATGGCTTTTAAAATTTTATATTTTCATTAGGACATTCAACTTTGGCTCGTGTCATGAAATCTTTATACAAATAGCTAGCAGACAAGATAAACGTGAGGTTGATTATATTCAACGACTATGATAGTGTGTTTTTTTTTTTGCAGTTGCATGCGTGGCAATGAATATGAACGCGACTTTGAATAGCGTGAACATCTCAATTTCCAAAGAGAATTTAATTGCCCAACCGTACAGTGGTAATTTTGACGTTATTCTCGTTGGGGATCTTCTATACGACGAGGTTATAGCAAGGTCACTTATTGTTTGGCTCAATGACGCCCTTGCTGCAGGTTCGCAAATATATCTTGGTGATCCCGGAAGACACGGACTCACGGATAATTTACGTAGACGACTGAGAATACTGCGAGAATATCCACTTCCAGAAAATGTCCGTAGGGAAAATCGTGGATTCGACACAGCCTGCGTCTGGCAGTTTTCATGAATAAAATTCGCGGTAAGTACGTGTGGAAGAAATTTACCTTTACGTTGAATGCTACGTGCGAATATTTATTTTCTTTTATTTTTCAGAAAATCCGTGGACTGTGGTATATATGTATTATATAACTGTGTTTATCCATGTATTATATCTGACAAGAGTATATATGGTGTGTAAAATCCAAAGAATTTTGCAAAGATAAAAATCATTTTTGGCCAGACGAGAAACTTGTGCTATTAAATAACATTATCGCAATAAGAGCACCTGAATTTACTTGGCACACTTACGCGAAAAGTTGCGATTGGCCTTCTGCTTTCGCTAATTGACGATATCTCTGCCATTTTTCTAAGAACGACCTTCGATCCGGCCATTTCTCCCAACGATTTCTATGCGCTTGGCAACGATCGTTGATCGAGGTTCATGGATCCAATAGATCCAAGATCTTCTTGATGGGTGTTACTTATGACAAAAAGTATTCAAATAAAATACTTACTTTTTTACTCAGTACAGTGTCCAGACTCCCGTGAGATGGTACAAGACTTGCGCGCAGTGACGTCACGTTGGACAATTTTATTCTGCATTCGTATGTGGATCGATCTGTACATATATAAAAAAAAATTGTCTTGAGAATTCTTCACTCGATTCATTCACCCAAGAAAATAAGGATTTGAAAAAAATAAAACGGATATGGTTATCACGTTTCATTTATATGAAACTTACCGTTACAGACTTTTATACCACTGCAATTGCATGGTTTCTCATTCGCGTTCACGAACGGACATTGAATCACGCAACCTTCTCCGGAACTCTCTGCCAATTATAATAATTAATAGAATAAAGATGAAGTAGTTGCTTCAATTACTACAGTAAACATTGATTCGTTATCAAGCTCCTTTGGAGTACGCGTACAGTTACCGCTTTACGAACAAGCATCAGCAAGTTTGTACTAGAATGTGCTACGTCCTAGAAAACTTCAGGCCAAACAAGCTAACCACAAATTGTTCGAAACTATTAATTGAATATCAAAAGTTTTCCCAGGTAAGTATTACGCGGAGAACGCTTGTGGACGTGATAATGAGATTTTTTAAAAAGGTCCATGTAGGATCAGATACTTTAAAATTGAAAAAACAATGAGACAGAGAGTGTAAACAAACGTAACGCATACGATTCAACATTTGAGATCTTGAATAATATCAAATGTAGACCCCACAACTCGATTACCAATGATTCATTGTATAAGCATTAGTGATTTTACCAGAATCTGATGAATTATTAACACGAATCTCGCAACGATTTCCAGCAAATCCACGAGGACAGTGGCACTTAATGGCTTCAGCTCCGACGTGTCTAAAAAAGATATTAATACAATTTTTTAGTCCATAAACAAAAATATCTAAGATTAAATATTTATTTGACGTTCGTTGTTAAAACTTTTTTGTTGTTTTAAGATAATTCTTTGTACACAGACGACAGCGGCAG
The DNA here is from genome assembly GCA_031001745.1 of Hartigia nigra. Taxonomy (NCBI): domain Eukaryota; kingdom Metazoa; phylum Arthropoda; class Insecta; order Hymenoptera; family Cephidae; genus Hartigia; species Hartigia nigra. The sequence continues at coordinate 1,258,994 of JARPRG010000005.1, forward strand.
ATTGAAGCCAGACAAGAATAAACGAAATAACAACTATGAAACCGAATAGAAGTTTGGCAATAATATATTAGAATTTTCCTTCAATTGTCGAATTTACTACTTAAAGTAAAACATTTTAACAAAATATCGTAAGGTTAATTGGTAATTTAATTTTTTTGCGACTATTTCATTTTCTCTTCGTTACCTGCACGTTCCACCATTTTGACAGACGGGATTTTGACTGTCATCCATGCACAAACGGCCATTGCCGCAATTATCTCCGTCGAATCCATCAAAGCAATCACAGCGGAATGTCCTGAGGTAAGAAAACAAAACATCAAAATGAATCCTAGACGACAATTCCAAGAAGACATTGCACTTTATCGAGATGACTTGTCGATAATGGTGAATATATAAGCAGCGTATATATATATATATATATCTATATAATATACATTATGTACTATGAAGAACAGCCCGGTAGTTTCCTCTACAGAATAAATCGAAACTCCTCGCGGATACCATTAATGATTCATGAGTTGGCGGAAAAGCCTTCCCCTTCTGGTGGACCTCGCAATTCCTGAAAACCTCTTCATCGGGGGGTTTGGAGTCTGACGCGGTAATTTCCTAGGCTCTACATGAATTTACCGTGTTAAAAGGGCTTCGTGATTTTCATGATTTATTATGCAACTCATAAACATTACAAAACAGTATACCCGCCTGGCTTAAAAAGAAAGTGAGGGTAAACAAAGGAGATAAGAAATATTTAATATTCGTAAACAAGTATTAGATGCATTATTTTATAAAAAGTTGTACACAAAGTATTCAACGCGCGATCTCAAATTCGAAATCATATAACAATTCACGAAACTTGTTCCTTCAAGAGAGACAAAATCTTTAAGAACAATAGCAATATACCAGAATTCAAAAAGATAAACTAACCTGTAATCTCCACTGAGTAAACAGTGTCCGGTATAGGAACAATCACGAACAGAACAAGAATCATTTTTAGGCTCGTCGCCGGTGATTTCGTAGGTTATGTTGAATCCATAAACGTCTAGCAAATCGTCGAGGACCCTGACGTGGTTACCCTCGAGTCTGTCTAGTTCGAAATCAATGACCAAGAAAGGTCGAAAAGTCTTGAACCATCGGAATTCGAAGACATTGCCCTCAGTCACCTCCTTGATGACAGTGGCGCCCAAATTCGACGTGTCGGTTTCATAATACGCGTACTCCGTGAAGGTTAGTCCTTTGTAGACGAACAATTGCGTAAGATAGACAATGATGGATCCGTTGCTGGGCGGCTGCTCCGAGGAGTCGATCACCCATCGACACTTTAATGGCACCTCGAAAGCTCCAGGAAAATTAGGAGTTTGAATCACTCCTCTGATGCTCGTCAAGTGTTCCCCACAGGGTGGCCTCTCTCGTGCACCCCTCGAAGGGTCAAACAAAGGCCACCAGGATAAAAAAACAAGCCATAGATACCGTCGCCCTAGCATCTTTTTGTCAGTATCCCTTAGGTAACGTTCCTGAATTTAAAATTAATATTTTTAGAAATTATTGTAAAAATATATGCCGGGAAAGAAGTATTTAATGAGAATAATCAATCAACATGATTATATATGGGAATATCATGAACTTTTGGTACGTGATTGATATATTGAAATATAATTTCATCGACTACTGAATCAGAAAATTCCTCTTGTCGCACTGATCAAGTTATTGGTATGATTTTTGTCTCATTAATTAAGAGAATAATAGCTATGTCTGTCTGGTCTTTAATTTTTTTTTTTAATTCGTTTAATTTTTATGTTATCGATTAAGTAGAATAAAATGACAAGCTTAAAATTCTTCGATACAATATAATACTTGTGTAATCTGACTTTCGAATGATTCATTCTTTCGATTTTTCATCATCAAC
>JARPRG010000005.1:1260993-1287540 GCA_031001745.1 Hartigia nigra
AAAATTCTTCGATACAATATAATACTTGTGTAATCTGACTTTCGAATGATTCATTCTTTCGATTTTTCATCATCAACGCGCAAAATAATGAGTATTCATGTGTTTGATATTTGGTAACGAGCAATTAATCTATCCCTTATTCCGATCACTTATTTCTTTAGCCATGGGATTACACGGCTTTTCGGTTACAGATGCAATGACGAATGACTCTCATGGCAAAGCTCGAACAAAACGATTTGACATCATTAATTTCTTGTCAGCTTAAGTCAAACTTTTCCCGATTTTCTTCAATCCGTTTTAACCACGAAGATTAACATCAGCAATAAATTGGCCATCCAAAGATTCGAATGATATGAGTTTACCTTTTTTATTTTCATTACTTTTTACTCTCTTTTTTCTTACCTTTTTTCCCGTTGCTCAGCCATTTCACTAATTGCCTACCGTTCTACTCCCGATTTATTTATCTCTGTGTAGAATCATGGGGTCAGTCAATTGCGATTAAATGACCGGTAAAGATTGTTAGCAGAGACAAAAATAAAATAATAAAAATAAAACTAAAACGCAAAATACTAGAAGTATTGAGCCTGAGAGAAATGACAAAGTGAGTCGTTGGCGCCAGTCTGGACAAAAACAAACCTTTTGAGTGTCACGTCTTTTATTGTTCCGTCATTAGAACAGTATAAACATCAAAATGTCTCCATTCCGATAATAATTTGCGAATACATACGTCATTATTGACGTTACGATTAAAAGATAGTGAATAACAGGACACATAAAGCACGAAAATAATTTAAAAAAGAAAAAAAGAAACGATAAAAACAATGTCATGTCTCATCGATTCTTTACTTACATGTCACTGCATGCGTTCTTCTTAAAAATTTTTATTCTCCACTTATTCGTTTGTCACCAATACTAATTTCAAAGTCTCCCCGACGATGATAACACGCAATGTCATTCACAACAAATTCCAGAGGTTTCGCGATCCGACATACATACAGTACCTTTATCTATTTCATTCCATAACATATTACCACCAGCCGTTAAGAATGGAATATTAAAACGCTGTATACAAATTTTTTAATAGATTCTTATAAAATGGTAATACCGCGTTTAGAGATGTCTGTTGCTTCTTTGCGAGAGTCTAACCAATAAGGGTGGCTTCGCGCGGCTGTCTCTGGCTAGGGGTGGCGAGCGAGACATAAACCTTTCGCGAGGGTTGAGATCGAACTGAAATTCCCGTGGTGGTGGTAGTCGCAGGGGTACATAAACTGCCGGGCAGCAGCAGCAGTAGCAGCAGCCAGCAGTAGTTGGGCGTTAGCCTCTTCCGCACCAGTGATCTTTCTGCGCGCACCCTCATTGCGACCACTCATACAGATACAATCTCAAGGGCTAATGTCTAGAGGTGAAAAAAGTTTAACTCGGACGAGTGGTCCCCGATGAACAATTGATATTGACAATTTTTACTAATTCTGAGAAAATTTGTAGATCCATGACATAACTAGTAAGTAGAAAGTAAACCAACTAGCCTGACAAAACTACCCTTGGAAGGAATCGACATTTACGGTCAACCCTCGACGAACTCATCCATAAAATCTTATCATCCCATCTCATGAATCGAAAGGGACCGACGGATGATAAGTCATTTTTATATCTAACTTTATCGCCCTTCCGAATTTGTATTTACTACGCTAGGATCAGGTTACGACCCTGTAGATTTGAGGGGTGCCAAAGTGAGGGTATTAAAGATTTTCATCGCTTAGAAGATTTCTAAAAGAAACATCAAATGTATGTGATGCGTCACTCTGTAATCCATTGACACGTGTCGTGTATTGGATAGATCTTTCTTAAGGAAAAGGTATTATATATATATATATATTTCGAGTTCAATAGGGGTTACTTTACAGGCTTCTGTTATAGTTTATGTACAGTTTCAAAGATAAAGGAAGTGGTAACTGATGTATCTTTTCCTTCATATAAGAGGAGAACGCGTTACTGTCTATATAATGGGCATAAATGGTGTCTTCGTTGGGCGTCCGATCAGTCGAGGTTGAGTCCGAGTTGTAAAGGCGTCTGAAAGACTTACTGGTTGTTATATCAGATAAGTCAACGTCCATCGCGTCGCTAGTGTCTGTACCTTCAGCGGTGTCAGAATCTGATTGATTTGTCGTAGAACTGAAGCCACTGTTTTCAGGGGTGAGATTAACGTACTCCGGTATTCCACTATCTGACTTCGCGTGTTTCGCTGCTTTTTTACATTGTAACGGCGCATAATCTTCCTCAGGATCACTGTCGCTATCGCTCGTAGCACAGTTTTTTGGGGAACACTTGATACGTGCACGAGCTGCACTATCCTGACGTTCCTGTTGTCGCTGCCGTTGTCGCTGTTGCTGAGTACCAGCAGAGGATCTTGTGCATGTCGCATCTGAACTACTTTCCGTGTTTCTATGAGGATTCGCACTATTCTGAGGTCGCTCCGGTTCCTCAACTTGTTCTAATCTAGGCTCTTGATTATTATCCAAGTTTAGATTCACCGTCTCCATTGGATAACGATTATCATTGTCTGAATTACTGATTTGGACCTGCCAATCCTCTTGCATTTCATCTCGGGTATTCTGAAAGGCAGCTCTAACTAACTGCAATGTCGTTACGATGGATTCTCTCGAGTGAGCATCAACTCTCAGCAGCACTTGTGCTCTATCTACGAAATTAACGTCTTCGTCAGATTCCTCGAAAATGGGTATTTCAAAGCGTCTTAGAGTCCGTTGAGGTGCTGATTGTCTAAGACGGTTATGCGTTACAGGTTTTTTCGTTTCTACATCAGAATGCTCCATCCATACGTTTTCACGCAATTTGCGCCTTATTCTTCCACGACACATCTCTTGAAGTGATAAAGGATCGTGATCGGCTATAGTAAAGAAAAAAAGCACTTTTAGAAACCAAACATGAATAATATAAATACTACACTCTAAAAACACATAGTTTACTTACGTAGTTGATACAAATTTTGTTCGGCTGTACTCGGTAAGACAAGGGTGGCAAACGATACTGGCAGCATCGTCTTATATATCCAGGTAATCTCGTCGATCCTTTCTATACGAAGTAAGTTTGCTTTGTATGGCATTACCAGAATACCTCCAACTTTAACGAACTGTTTCACAAAAGCTTCATGACTCTCTGGGCATGCAGCACCACAATAAACCCTGTCGTACTGCCTGCTAGGTGTAATACTCAGGCAATTACCTTTGGAATAAGGACTAAGTGTACTTATTGATATTAAAAAAAGTAAAGAAAAGTTAGACACTTGAAATGTTACCTTGAACAAATAGAGGTTCGCAGAAATCAAATTCGTCCAATGCTGATGCTTTTCGTTTAAATTCTTCCAAACGTTCATAAGAATATTTTACACAATCTTCATGCAACTCAATGCCATGATTGATACCATTTTGTTCTATTAAAAAAAAGAATTTACAGTTTTATGATAGTTAAGAGTATAACGTTTTTTTTTAGTTTAATAGCATGCCTACTTAATATGAGGCCTGCCATGGTACTGAGATAGCCAGTTCCAGAGCCAAGATTCAAGAAACTTAATCCTGGTGCCAAGGAGAGACCCTCCATTGCTTCGCTGTAGACACATGGTGCAGAGAGGTGAATGTTACCATGCTTCCAAGCCATATCTTTATAAGCTGATTCTCGATGAGAAGGTAGAATGTATTCAGCTCTGTCAACAGCCCTGAATACTTGCTCGACCTGCTTAGTCTTGATATATCCAGACTCAAGCAGATTATCCACTAGTTCGTCATTATCTTGCCCACTGCTCACCGCCCCACCCATGTTAACTTGTGTAACTTGCAATCTGCAAGAAAATCATTTGAAAAAAATTAAGATCATAGTCATAATTAGAATAAAATTACCAAAGAAACTTTGAATCTATTTGATTTATTTAAGAAGATATTGCATATAGCTTTATATTAACAAGCTTTTATATATGCCAAGATATATCTATATGATAAAGCATGTTAATATCGACGAGCTAGACATTTTTTTAAGAAAGTAGATAACATTAATAATCAAATACCAATGACGTGGTAATTACATAACAAAATCTATAGACAACAGAATTACTAAATTAAATCCTAGGAAGTATTGTAAAAGTTAAATTACAATTTCCACCAATTGCTCCACATTTACAAAAATAAAAATACATAGTTAAAGATACATGTATACTACAGTAGCAGTACTATATCTGCAGTCAGCAAATAAACAACTTAAAACGTTTTAACAAATGTTCCAACGTAATATTAAAGAGAATTAAAAAAAAGGCAAGATGCCATTATCTCATATAAGGATAAAGCTCCGGTTAAATTCTTCTGTGCATTACGACGCAGAAATGCGCGTAAATATTTATTTTGCGTCACTGCACAATGAAAATGATTTCGTATATTCAAATTTGATTAAATTCTTAGCCAAATATGGCATAAACATTAATATAAAGTCAAATTACCCCAACAGTGACAGTTGAGCTCGTTTCGCACAGAAACGTATCGAAAACATTGCAAAAAGTAGAAGGCAGCAGCAAGAAAAGTCAAAGCGAAAAGAAAATCGGCGAAATTCAGTAATAAGCCATGAAAGATAAAGAACAAAATAATTAACGACCATATAAAATGGAGCGATCTTCTTTTAAAAATAGCTTACCAGGTCAAAATATAATTCAGTCTCAAATAAGCAACAATGGAGTCGGTCACAACGACAGGGACGACAATCATCGAGGTTCAACGTAAGAAAAAAAGATAGCAAAATGAATACGACACTTGCAGCTTCAAATCGCAGAGCCTCGCGCGACAATGCGCAAATATATTCGCATCTCGACAAAGTCGCAATTCACGAACCACAGAATATACTCAAAGTACAAACACAACACAGCTCATCTGTTTTGATAAATGTATGGTGCATCAAGTGCATCGACTGATATGGTCCTTCAGACAGAATATATAAATCCTACGCCACTGCGCGCTTCTCGAAGATATCCCCTAACGTTTACAATAATTCTACTCGCAAGGGTATAAAATCAAAAACATATATTGATTTACTGTATGTCCTGCAGCCTGAGATGGAAAAATAAAAAATATCTTACGATTATCATCGTTTTACCTTTAACGTTTGCGGGACGATGCAACTATGTTAATCGGACTTTAAGCAAGCTGACTGTTATATGTATCTAAATATGTATATATACATATATAAATATGTAGCTTAAATGGGATCGTGCGCATGCGCACTAACCGGCACCAGTCTTACGCGTGATGGCCGACCAACTTTAAAACGTGAGTTTTCGATCGCATTTGTATATACTGTAACGGTTTGACAATGAAACGATTATGCAGCCAGTTATAAAGTATCGTCTGTCATATTGGTATTCGAGATACAATCTTTTTTTGATACAGGAATATCAACGAGAAACAGGCTACAGACATTTCTAGAATTGAACACGAGAGAATTCCATGGATTTCAAGAAATTCACTGTATAGCTAAGGATGAGAGTCCCTATTAATGATTTTGTTTCTGGAGGAGTTTGACAATGTTCTCGCGACTTTAGTACGATCCGAATTATAAATTATTGCTAAAACTATAGATTAGATATACGTATATATATTAAATTTTACGTTGCACGAGTATTGATCGGTATCATTGAAGAATTGATTTATATTAGTTAAATCACCGTGAAGAGTCTCAACAGTGATTCTATTACCAAGCTAATATTAATGATGAATCATAATAGGTTGCGCCATTGCATACTGTTCTCTGTGCTTAGTGTTTCAGACCCTTTTTCCTAGTTTTTTATATTGTATTACAATATCGATGAATATTAATTTTTTCATCGACTTTACTGTTCCCACAGTTAGTTCACAGCCAAAATCGTTATTGTTTATATATTATATATATATAAAACATGCTATATGTACATAGAGAATTCTATAAGTACGATATTATGTATATCGATACCTGGAGAATGTATACCTATGTGTTTTTATACTTTCTCGCGTTGTACCAACAGGACACCAATGTGAACGCGACTTTACAGCAGAAGCATTATAGTACGACGAGTATGCGCACTGAAGAATGATATCTTCTCTACTCGTATGATGGCGACTGACAACTTTAAAACGTGAGTTTATAATGATATTATTTCTTATGCATGGAATGCGCGCTGATCGTGAAAAGATGTGTGACTCTCATTACAAAATATCGTGGAGCTTATAAGAATAGTAAGAGTCTCCAGTGCCCACGGGCTAAATCGTTAAATTATTTAAACTCTCAGGCAGAATACGTTAGAGCAACATTCGTTTATTGCAGTAAGTATATGTATAAAAGCCTCCCGCAACTTTGCACCGTGTACTTGGAAAATTCGTTATATTAGAGCATCCATCGTGGCATGCCCACTTATACAATCTGGCAATGTCCTATATAATTGATTGCAATACTTTTCTTCAATGTTTCTTAACGTTATCGTGTTTTGTTTAATTGTAAATTTCTTGTATTTACGCTTACCAGTAGTGCACAGTGTGTAGGGCCGTTACAAATACTCGATCTTTTTCTTTACGTTTCGTGTATTCTTAGATAATTAATGTATTCTGTCATATTGTGTTTTTTGTATATTAATTATGACATAGTGAGAATATATTAGCGATAATGGAAGTTGTTACGTGGAAAATATTGCTTGGTTAATTTATTGGCGCATTGATTTTTTTTTTTAATTTGCTTACTGATAATTTATTTATATTATGAAAAAAAAAAAAATTAAATGATTGTGAAAGCTAGCTAAAAATATCGATATGCTTTACCATAATGTCCGAAATTGTATTAGGTTAACGTTGGTACTCCCCAGTTATGTGCTAATTTAATTCCATATTGACCATGATTATTTTTATATGTCAAGTACGTTTCTTCTCAGTTCATCCGTGAAATTTATTGGTTTGTAGAGCGTATTCTAATTATAGTATAGAAATGTTGGGGGATTATTGTTTTATTGTTTTCGATGATCGTTTTCTTTTTTTGTTGCATTACATATATCGGACAGTGTATATTATCGATACTGGTTACAAACGTAAAGACTGACTAATCGATAAAAATCGTATCCCATGGTAGCCCTACTTCACAGATTTGGAGGTTATTACTCGATACGCTTGGAGCAGGTAAAAATGTACGAAGTATGCCCAAGTCTTGAAAGAATTTGAAATTTTGGTTATTCTTTGCGTATTTAACATAAAACGAATTTTCCAATTAATATGCTAATTGTGTTGCGCGCAGAAAACTATGCAAAACAGTGAATATTAGTGATTCTCGTTTCAAAGAGAAGTTCGTTCCCTACGACTCTGTAAATGCTGAATTAGACCAATCAGAAAGCGATGACAATAGAACGTCATACCATATACGATTTTCTATTGGTCAATTTTCAACGCGAAACGCTAATCTTTACACACCCTTTACGTCTCTATAAAATAAAAACAACCATGTCATTTAAGTCTCGTACACAATGGATTTTGCGCGCATACAGAAAATTAAAGAATGCATGCATGCTGTTATAACATTCAAGCGACGCAATTCCGTTAGAGCGCGGTTACAACGCAGTAAAACGATACTGTACATAGCGCAGTTCGAATATCGGCCATTTTGTTTGAACGTAAACTAATCAAGGACAAAGTGGAATTAATTGAATATATACTTCTCCGATTTACCGATTGTTTTTAAAGTTTAAAAATTCGTATCAGTTTACCATGATGCTTGCAGCACTGACAATAATGTTTCCACTGGTATTTCATGATTGGAGAATTCCGGAAATGCGATTCCACGACGCCATGTCCGACGTCCAATCACAGTAATTTCTGTGACGCCGTCGCTACCATGACTCGAACCTATGAGAACTAAGCTGGAGCGTGCAGACAGCAAGACTCGAATGCTCAAAAGGCACAGGCGAATTTTTGTTCTAAACTCGTTATTATTGTCACGCTCTAAGCGTCAATTCTTGCTCGGCAATTGGCCAAGGGACGCTTTATTTAGATGTGTTCTGCTAAGTTTCTTTCGGAGTGAAAAATTCATATTTTAACAGTGCAAATTGTGAGTGCGGACGGTACTGTCGAGTAGTTCGTGATGCGCGATGAACGATTTACAAAAGCGTTTGAACGAAGACACCTTAAACTCGCGTTTCTCACTTGCATTGAGTTTTCAATTGCATATCGATTCTCTGTTATTGGAAACAAGTCGTTTCCGCGGATTCTTATTGTTTCTGTGTTCTAAATTCAATAACGTAATCGTCAACTACTCGATTATCGGTTGGCGCGCCTTTCAAATCTTAGTTATCTATTGCTATTGACGCTCTGCTTCGAATTAATTGATTTTACTCATTACGTACTGGTCAGTTTAGTCGATAATTAAAATCGTGGAAATTTGATTCATTGAATTATTGGGACCGTTATATTGAATTGTGGCATTAATTTGATTTAATCAACCTGATTAACATAATATATATAGGTTTGTTTGTATATTACTTTTACCTAATATGACAATCAATAGATACTTGATTCACATTATTTATACTGTTTTCATTAAGAATTATTGTTTGTTTGGGTTTTGAAGAAATTTGCCACACTTTAGTTGATATTAGAGTAGTTTGTAATAGTTTTCATGATTTCTTTATAATTTTATTAAATGGTATCTTTAATTCTATCATTCTCGAAAACTTGAATTTTCTTCTCAGAATGGATGAGGAAATAGTGGTGGACGATGTGGAAGAGAATACTAATAATGTGGAGACATCACAGTCCGAAGATCCAGCTACACATGTTATGCCTTTGCTATATATACAGCAAGGTAAACTGCGCTCAGGTCAATCATCAACCAATAATCAAACTATCGTTTCACCAGCTACTACACAACTTGCCGCCATAATCAATCCTGTTAATAATCAGGTAAGAGTAAGAAGTTGTTGCATAACTTATATTCTTAATTAGATTTCATTATTATTATTATTCAAAAGACTATTTCAAACTATTGATCTGTCTTGTAATAGACAGTACTTAATCTAATAAATAATTATTTTAATGGTACAGTTTTTTATTATTATCAGACAATTTTTTAAAAATATTTCAACGTACATATTAAATTATATAAAACACTGTTATTTGAAATAGATATTTCATCAGTATTGAAACGGATAATAACTTTTATATAATTTATCACTATTCAATACATGGTTGTATTTGTATCAAATTATTGTAATTGTATTATTCATAATGAATATAAAACATGTACCACAGTTATCATTAATCTTTATAATTACTATGTAATTTGTATAACTAACATAATTACCAATTTTTAGATATTTGATATAAACAGATATTTATTGAATAATCTTATAAACTTTAAAAAATCACAAATATATCTTTTACCTGATTATTTTTGCAATGTTTTTTTGTATATGTTTTATGGACCAGCCTTCTTTAAATTATTTAATATAATATTCCTTGAGGAATGGAATCATATATTTTCACTAACATCTTTCTCTTAAATGTATCATTTCTTAAGTGTATAGACAAACTTACTCTTCTACATTTCATAGCAAGTGGTTTATGCTTCAATTTTCAGCTACAAACATAAACACGGGTATGGCAAATAAAAATGCACTGGACAACAACAAAATTTAACTGAATCTCCACTACAAATTCATTTTATAGCTCTTTCACGTCCCAGGAATGTCTCAGCTCCTTATTCAATTGTGAGAGAGTGTCAGGGTTTCCAGTAACTTCTAAACTTTCTCTTAGGGGCGAAAAAAGCGGGAAAATAAATGTATAAAAGTTAAGTCATGGTTCGTTCTACAAGGCAGTATCAAGGAAAATTGTCGTTCTTTTGTTCCAGATTGTTACGGGACAAAACAAAGTGTTTATCCAGAGTCCAGGACAGGTGACTACGTCACAGAATAAGCAACAACACATTGTCATTCATCGGCCTATTAGTACCGGCAATACGACAGCTACCACTCAAGGCCAGAAGCACATACTCCTACGAAAGTCGAACACTTCGACAGCTCAGATTGTGCCACTGAATACATCCCAAGGGACTCAGGCCCACGCTCAGGCAGGAAAACACACCTTCGCCTATCTCGGTACTCTTATCAAGCCGAATAAGTCCCGAGAATCTGTTGTCATACCAGCAGGTGATAAGCGCACGTCACTTACAATATTGTTACACGACACTCAAATGTTCATTAGTATTAGATACTCGGGTGAGAATGGGTTACATAAACTTTTCAATGAGCAATAGTGGAAAAACAAAAAAATAGCATCCAATAAAAAATCGTTCAGGTCCGCCCAATCGACAGCGTTCTGTTACGTCATTTGATTTAGGTATTTGCAATCGTTCGTGATTTTCTATCGCGTGTCTACTGCATATCATAACAATGGACAATTAGTATTATAACGATCATTCTAATGTTCTAACGTACAAGTTGCCAATTTGCTTGTGATCGCGTTGTTAATTATGCATGGAATTAAAATACTGTTTATCGAATTTCACATTTGCACAGTCATTCAGTCATTTGTTTCTTTACGCGTAGATTTTGTACGAAAACATCTATGAGTGCTAACAATAATTATGTATTTTTGTAACTTTTTATTTTCATCAGGTGCATTGTCTACCACACAAATTACTAAACCAAAACTTGTGATTACACCGGTGATATCACAATTGGCGCAGACGTCGACGAGTACCACTTCAGGCTCTCAGAGTCAACCTGGTAAACACATGGCAAATTTATTACTACCTGTCAGCATTCCGCAACAGAGCGGTCCCACGAAACAAGGAATGTTCAATCTTAAGATCAATAATGGACAGATCAGTACAGACAGTAAAGGAACTATAACAGGTGAGTCAATCGGAAGGATGACATTCCGATACAATACTCCTTTGCGTCGAGACGAATGTAACATGATTTTGTAATGATTATACGATAAATATGTATTTACATAATTTTGCTTAATAGCTTTATTTTGTTTGATTACAGTCTTGCGAGAATCCAAAACAACGAATTCCACGACTCATCCGCCGCCACTGCATCCTATCACTAAAATGAGTTTACTTACTGCTGGTAAGAGTGGCAACAATTCTTCGGATAGTATAAAGATAACAGAGAATCCTGACTCGGCTGTTATCACCCCAATTCCGAAAAAGGACGACGGAGGAAATCCGCCTGAGAAAAGAAAGAAAACTATTAGTAATATACTGCGGAGTTCGAGTGAAAAACGTATGAAGAAGCAGAGTATACCGAAATCATCACAGGAAGGTATTCTTGATGTCAGCTACGCACTGAGCAGTCCTGAATCTGAACAGGATAAGGATAAGAAATCGCAGACTGACGACGACATCACACTAATAAAGGTGATACCAAGCGAGGATAAATCGTCGAAATTAAATTCATCGATGGACGACGAAATAAAGATTGAGATTATTAAGACAGCGACGTCCAGTGGGGTTGAAGTGATATCTGAGAGCAACGGCGACGCCAAAGTTAATATACGTGACGAGTCCAAGGAGCACACGAATACGATGCATCAGAATGATCCGAATTTTGATGCCACCAAGGTTTTGGATTGGAAGGATGGAGTGGGAACTTTACCTGGCAGTACTTTGAAGGTGGGTGCCAGTTGGCAAGACTCACTCTTGTACCTAAATAAATGTAATTGACGTTAATTGATAATAAGGATTAATTGTGTCAATTATAGTTTTGCATGAACGAGTTTGGTTTGATGGAAGTTGTGGATGAGGATGACAATAATAAGCAAGATAAAGATTCTAATATTGGTGATAAAGAGAATGTATGTTTAACTCAGAATTCTTCAAAGTCAAGTCCTGCCACTGTCAGTACTGAGAAAAAATGTGAGTCTTTTAATCGGTATTGTAATTATTATTTTCTTCTTATTATTCCTTCATTCTGTTTAATATAAATTATTGTTAATAGGCGAGGATAGAAAGACTCGGGCGGTTTCGGTCGACACAATTTATTGCTGCGAGAGTTGTGGCTGTTACGGTTTGGCTGCGGAATTCGAAAGTCCAATTTCATGCAGTCCATCCTGTACCGAGGTAATAGAAGCAAAGAAAATGCAGATGATGCGCAAGGAAAAGGATCTCAAGTAAGTTGGCAAGAGAATATTACAAATTTCTATATCTGATTAGTGCATGTGATTAATCCTCATTAACTTCTCTTCGTATTTCCACTTAGAGATTTGCGTGCCAAACGAAAACGTAAGAGATTGCTGCAAGAGCAGCAACAGCCTAAAGACGTGGAAGAGAAGCCAGAGGAAAAATCAACTGAGAAACCGAAATCCGAAACTGACGAAGACACTAAGGATATGTCGATAATAGGAATCGAAGATGAGAGTCAAGGAGAATCCTCGGAATCCAAGGTAAGAAAATATATTTAACAAACTATAAAGTATTTATAATGTCATCAGATACTTTTGTCGTAATACTTATCTCATAATTAATTTCAGTATCCATGGCAAACAGGGAAACTCGGTTTCTCCTGGGCAAAATATCTCGAGCATACGAAAGCAAAAGCAGCCCCCGTCAAGTTGTTCAAGAATGCATTCCCCTATAGTAAAAATCAGTTTAAGATTGGCATGAAACTGGAAGGTATAGATCCTGAGCATCCATCACGATACTGTGTCCTTACTGTGGTTGAAGTTATGGGATACCGGATACGTCTTCACTTTGACGGCTATCCGGAAAATAATGATTTCTGGGTAAACGCAGATAGCATGGATATCTTTCCCGTCGGTTGGTCAGAAAAGAATGGTCATCGTCTAGATCCACCACGTGGATATGTGGCGAACAATTTTAATTGGAATGCATATCTAAAAATATGCAAGGCCACAGCAGCACCGAAGACAATATTCTCAAACAAGAATGTGACGACGGTAATTCTTTTGAAATATCTTCATTCTATTTAACTCACGTTATATGGCCACAATGATGCTAAGTGTTCGATTTCAGGCACTCTTCCCAACTGGTTTTCGGGTTGGAATGAAATTAGAAGCTGTAGATAGGAAACACTCGTCCTTGGTTTGTGTTGCTAGTATCGCAGGATTAATGGATTCACGTATTTTGGTCCATTTTGATTCCTGGGACGAGGTATATGATTATTGGGCAGATGCAAGTTCGCCATATATTCATCCAGTAGGATGGTGTCATCATCATGGTCATAGTCTAACGCCTCCAAACGGTACATGAAATTCCTTGAATGTCTAACATGTTTCTATTCTTTGTAAACTCAGAATGTCTCAGTGTGTATTTCTGTTAGATTATAAAGATCCCAAGTCGTTTACCTGGGAGACATATCTTAAGGAGACCGAATCGGTTGCTGCACCGGCCCGAGCATTTAAGCAGAGGCCACCATGCGGTTTTAAACGCGGAATGAAACTTGAAGCCGTTGACAAACGAGTTCCTCAGCTTATCAGAGTGGCAACTGTGGAAGACGTTAAAGACCACATGTATGTGTCCTAATTTCTTATCACGCTTAATACAAACTACAACCAATGATAGCATAACTTTTGAAGAGTTCAGTGTTTGTCTAGGGACGTTTTATTTAAAGCGGCGTAATTTTTGTTCTCTTTGTTATAGGATTAAAATACGATTTGACGGTTGGCCAGAGAATCACGCCTATTGGGTCGATGATGATTCTTTGGATATCTATCCTATGGGATGGTGCCTTAAGACTGGGCATCCATTAGAACCGCCGTTAAGTGAGTGACATTGTTGACATTTTTTTTTACTTAATTATCTTTCAAAAAATCTTTAGTGCATTTTTTTTTCTTATATAGCGGTTGAACAGTTAAACGAACGACCCGAGTGTGGAACACCTGGATGCCGGGGTATTGGTCACATAAAAGGCCCAAAATTCGCCACACACAATTCTGCATCTGGGTGTCCATATTCGTCACAAAATCTTCATAAAGTCAAACCGATACCGGATAGGTTGAATGTGAAGCACGAAGCGTGCGAGTTCGACGAGGATTTATTGGAAAGGTCAAGGACAGAGAGAATAAAAGCCGAGAAGTCGGACAGATGTGATAAGTCATTACCAACGGAAGAAAAGCCAATAAAAACGGAGAAGGATATAAAGCAAGAGGATGCCGAGTTCTCGGATAAAAATGAAAAACCAGAACCCGCTGAAAGGTCAGTAATTATTGAAATATAATAATCATAAAGATGGAAGACGTTGTGAGATATTTAATGAAAATTGTATTATTTCAGACCATCAACGAAATGGCGAAATCATCATAGCGACGGACAAACTGATGACGACGAGTTGGGAAAGAAACGGAAAAAGCGGTAAGTTTATAAACTTTCTCTTATTAAATTTGGTATTTAATTGCCAATGGTTGGTCACTCTGAATTCACCGTATTGCCTTTCACCTACTTGTAATTCGGCATATTCATTGAGTGAAATGGTATGCGTGTCGTTCATCAGTTAGTGAGCGTTCTTCCGCCATGAGCATTCGCTAGTCGCATACGAAATGCCATCCTGTACGGTTAATTAATTATTATTAATAATAATTACAGGCGACAAGTATACGAGGACTCCAATATGTCACTGTCCAATTCTGCTTTCGGTGATTCTCCTGTCATAAGCGTTCCTTACGCAGTGAATATGCCAGATAAACAGCTCAGAACGGAACTCTATCATTCTGTATATAATCCCGGATATAATCCGTTACCGGATGCTCCACATATATGGGCCAAGCACAGTAATGCTCTTAACAGAGTGGTAGCCAGACAAAATACTAATCCACGTCGATGGTCGAACGAGGAGGTAATAAAGTTCATTCAAAGCGTTCCAAATTGCAAGGAGATTGGAAGTATATTTCGAAAGCAGGTAAGCAGAAATTAAAATTTTATTAATAGTATAACAATGTTTTCTGTGTAACGGTACAAGGCGGTGTTTGACTTTTATTTCTTTGTCCTCAGAGTATTGATGGCGAAGCATTTTTAATGCTGACTCAGGAGGATTTGGTATCCTTGCTGGGCTTGCGACTCGGACCTGCGATAAAGTTGTACAATAGTATAGTGTTACTGCGCCGAAGAGCAACGTGAATGAATAGGAGTGCGATGAACGTACCGGTAATAATGCATCGTGATTGGTGTCGCAATTGCGACAGCCGTTTCATGGGAGTGAGGTCGATTTATATTTATTTGAGGAACATTTTTCGGATGAACGTTCGATGATAGTGAGCGATATTTGACCGTGTTGTTCGCAGATATTAATTATGCGATTTTTCAATCGGTCGTACGTAGAGGATATGACGCGCCATTTTTAAAAGGCACTGATTTAACGTGTCTAGAAAAAATGTGCCTGAAAATTGAAGGTACGCAGTCTCACTTGTCTCGCGTCGCAGGTTCCTTTACCAGTTTATACGTATAGGCGACTGAGGTACCGATAATCGACTGCTGTAATTCTTTTTCTTACGTGATAAAGTGCACTCAATCATGTACAAATGTAAATATAACAAACTCAATTAAAATATTGTAATAATATTTCTAATGCTGAATTCATTCACGATTGTTTCGGCATTATTGTCCTTGTCCGTTATTCTTTTAAATTTAAATATTTTAAGTTGTGTGATGAAAAATGAGGACTGATCAATAGGTGACGCTCTAATGGAAATATAGAAAATGACCTTATCGATCTTCATTTAAGTAGAGATTATCAATGCGTTTTATAACAAAATATAAAATGTTTTTTTTTTATTTCTTAGAAAAATGTTATTTTTAATTATGTCTATTCGGACAAGTAGAAAACTACGATATGTATGATTTTATATATACAGTGTAGACTTATGTATAATATATGTGGTGCGAATGGTAATGCCTGCTATAGTTCATCGTTGATCCGCAGTTTACGCGTAGAGTGCGCTAAGGTATACTGACACAAGTTGATAGTAGTCAGTGACGGTCGATAAAAGAGAAAACCTAGTCAATTGTCTGATTGCCTATATCTAAAGTAACTAATTCAAAATTTTATTTCAAATGAAAACTGACAAATCAACAAATACTTTTAATTTGAAAGGGATTCTATTCATCAGGCACAGTTTCACTTATAGCTCTGTTATCTCATTCAAGTGACAGATGAAAAATTCATCAATCTCAAAAAAGTACTTAAAAACAAAAATATTAAAAATAAATCAAGTATAACAGCTAAAGTAGTACGGCTCTGTACCAGCATAATGTCACTAATAAAAATTCCTCGCGAAATCTGTTACTCGTAAGAGACAAAAACACCTAAAAAGAAAAAGTCCATAAAAGAACTTTTCGTCTCGAGTCAATGAATCAACGAGGGGCAAGCAAAATCTGATGAGGCTAAGAGAAACCCGTAAAACGAAGCAAAAAAATGAAGTAAAAAGGGCATGAGTCTAGAACTAGACGTTTTTCCCAATGACTGGTGTTATTGTCATACAGTTACATCCTTCAAAAACATGCTGTAGTCTACTTTACTTCTACACAGTAACGTAACTTCCTTTCCTACTCACAAATATTTAACTTTTTCAACCCTGCTTAGTCTTCTCCCACTGCTGTTTCGTTCATTCTCCCCACTCCGGCGTATTAGCCGGCTCACCCTGTTCCCCTTCCAATCAGCGAACAGGGCGGTCGCCTTCCATGCCGATGTTTACAGTTTAGTTACGACGAGCGTCCATGTGTTCAGTAGGTGCTCTGTCGCGTACCGAGCAGGTAGTTTTTTCGGGTTGTGTATCCTTTACGATCCTCGATTAACGCCACTCGTGCCTACGCGATTAAAATTGCATTCGTAACTTAGTGGAAACAGTTGTTACTGTATATAAGAATAATATAAATAACACGGACTCTTTAAAGAATATAAAGAAGTGAATGGAACAAAAATTTAAATTTGTTTATCTCCAATTTTCGCGCCACAAGACTCTTGACTCGTAGTCAATTTTAAATAATTTCTGTCATGTGGACGTTATGGGATATCGATTTATAAGAACTGTGCTTTGGCGATGGAGATAGGAACGTGAATGTCAAAGTATTTCTGGGACAATCGTACCACTGACAGCTCGTGTCTGAATGATTGACGATAACGCGAATCAACGTCAGCTGATGGAAATCGCAATCATATGTATTTGAAGTTGAGACCGAAGGGATGAAGGTGATAAAGTTGACATCTGTGTAATGAATAGCGATGTTGGAATAGGAAAAAAATAAGGCAATTTCTGCCGGACAATAAACCCGTATTCGTCCTGTCAAACGACATCACCGTTAGAATAGAAGTAATTACATTTTTGTTAAAAAAAAGACTGATATTAAGTGAACGAGGAAAATCGAAAAAGAAACGTATACGAAGTTTAATCGTGAGTGATCAGCAAATTTCGTGAAATCTCCATCGGCGAGGATAATTCCTTAAAGCAGTTGAAACGTTTCAACTGTACAGTACCTCTAATATTAGCCAATTTTTTGTTGTGCGAGCTCAAACTGGATACTAGGTGTTTGTGTTATGACCGGTGTGTTTTCTGGCGCGAAGACGAAGGAGGGCAGCGATGTGGAGTGGTTGGTACTGACGCTTGACAAGAAGGATAAACGAGAAGGGGAGGATAAAGGGCTAAAATTGGGGCCCTATGCCCAGGGCCGTGTGCTGCTAGGCTCCGGGCCCCCCGGCACAATAAATCAAGCAACCAAAATGCCTCGTGGTTTGCCAACTAGACGAGGCCTTCAGGCACTGGCGCTTGTCTTGGCGACGGCCTATGCGACCATTCTTCTTTATCAGGCCGTTGCACCGCGTCAGGTAATTATAGTACAGTACAATTCACTAGTATTCTACAAGCTTATTATAGATAGTATTGTCCTGCAGAATCTTTGGTTAATTGCGGAATTCGATTAGTGCGATATTCTGTAAGCATAGAGATGACAGTTACGCTTTAACGAAATATTTAATCGAAACACGAGTGCTAGGTTTGAATTTATTATTTCATTCTATGCACTCGGTTATATTTCAGAATGGTACGGATAAGAACTTAATTGTGTTATACTAATCTGAATGAGTTAATGCTACGTGCACATACGGTTAATAGATCGCTGAAGGCTGTCAAGAATGTTAACCAGTCCGTGCATGTTTTTGCAGAGTACCCAGAGTTTTAATCAGATCGATTCCTGACGTGTTTCGCATAGAAATCAGAGCTTGGTATACGAATATATATTTTGACTAGCTTGCGTATAAATGGGAAAGCGCGGTAATCGTTGAACATTTAAACCGGTATAGTTTCGCAATGCTCGAAATAACGACTACTAATATCTGTCTGGTTCTCCTTCCTACAGTGGATCGACGAGACCGAGGACGTGAACAGCAATGTCGTGATCGAGATCCCAATGGCGCGACTATCAGCCGAAGAACCAGCGCCAGTGACACCGCCGATAGCGACGGCTACGATGGCACCGTTTTCAACAGATCTCGTGGATCTCTTCATCAGCGTGAAAACCACACGGCACTATCACCATTCCCGGCTGCCAGCTATCATCGCCACGTGGTTCCAATTCGCCCGGGATCAGGTTCGTACCGTTCTATCAACTCCTCTCGTTGAACCGGTTAATCCGAGCAGATGACGATGTTCCAAGTTAAATGATTAAACGACGCACGCATGATGATCCTTTCGCCACTAGTTTCAATGCTTGGAATTCATCTTGGCTACGGCATCGAATTGTTGCCACTATTGTCCAAGATGAATTTTTCCGACGGATGCATGGGATCCTTACTCACGCGTCCCAAGTGTACCCTGTAAGCGAATGTCTATACAAACTGAATAATTAAAGACAATGCAACAATACAAGGAACACAACGAACTCTCTTTCGTGGGAACAAGCTTCTTCTTGAGGCAACTTAAATTGTAGGCATCTACCATTTCGCGTTCTGGATAGCTGGACTTGGAGTCGAAGCCGTGGAGGAGGATGAGGAAGACGAAGTCGCGGCGATATTATCTCTACTCGGCTAATTGCGTGTATTGTGTATCCACTGGGCGGGAAGGCAGCGAGCGAAGAAAGATGATGTAGGGTGTTGTAGTAGGGACGCTGTTGAAAACCAACTGGAATAATGGCGAATTGAGGATCAGACAATAATGCTAAAGATACGTAAAGTAATCTTTGACTGAATGGAACCTCTTTTTCTGTATTAAAGTAACATTGATTCTTTCTTTCATTGATTCACCGTTAGATCCATCGATGACTCGTCGATTGTTTTTAAGGCTTTTGCCGCAGTATCTACGTCGATAACTACTGTAGCTACTATTGCTATGCAAATACGTTGGGTATTTCCCGAAATTTACTGTCAGTACTACTAATATCGTTGTGTCCCTGTTTACCTGGGTGCAATTGAATAAGACACAACCATTCTCGTATTACCGCCAGTGAATTTCGAAACGTACCCGTTAATATTGGGTTTATACTGCGATAATGATTGACGTGTATATGTAGCGACTCAGTTGGTAACATCGTGCAAGACCGGATGTACGCATACGTATTCTTGTGGTATATATTAATGAAATATGTTCCTTATATATAATTTGTAGGAATAAGAGATGGACGTTTAAATATATAATCATGCTGTATATATACATTAAGAGATTCATCTTGAACTCGCATAGGTGCGCGATTAATTTGAATGATTGTTAAATATCAGAAACTGGCATCAGTTTCGATATCTGTCGATATTTTACGGATATCTTCGGCTTCACTCGGCTTTCTACGGGTTAATGGGAGCTCGAGAACCAACGGGACGTTGCTGTTTCGGTTCGCTCTCGTGGGAATATCTCACGGCTTTACCTTTCGACCTCAGCGACCTCGCGTTGCCAGCGAATAGCGTACCGAACTCATATTTTCACCTATTCTTCCCCGATAATTAAATGATCCCGCGATATGTACCGCTCTAACGGCTCTCATCTTGCGTATTAGATATACATATACTGAAAGACTATAGGCACTGTGCTCGCGCCAGGTGTTCGTTGCGTGCGTTCAAAACTCTTCTTCTTCGCTGTACGTGGATTTCTTTATGGCGATCGACCTTAGATTCTCCACAATTTATAAGCCAGGTGTAAGAATGGAGTTATCGTGATTGCACTTTAGATCTTGATGCGTTGACAAACCATTTGGAATGATTTGTTATGCCTGATCGATGCAACAGGATTAACTTAACCTTTTTGATCGATCGAAAAAATTGAACAAGGTTGTTAGAATATATCTTGTGTCGAAATTAGAGCAATTATTGAATAATGGCTTACGTAGGATCTTGTAAAATTTTAATGAATTTTAAATGCAAGAGGAAATATCCCGAGTGACCTTTACGCGGTCCTCGTAAGATCGAACCTGGTGAATTGAGTCTTCGCGGAGGTGGAGATGAGTTCTATCTCGTGACGAGATCTTGCACGCCCAGAGTCATTCAGTGTTATAGGTTAAGGGCGAATAAAAGATGGAGGAGGTCAAAGAAGGTGAACTCGGCAGGCAAGTGAGTGTGGCAGTCCGGGCGGTCAGGTAGCCGTCGGGTGTTGGGTTTCCTTTCCAAATTGGATACAGATGAACCCCCAGGGGTCACGTATTGTTTTGACGATTAGTACGTCGTATACCTGGTACTAATACGTGTTTTAATAATGCTGGCGAGAAACATCACCACGGACTGAATTCAAAAAGTTTTACGACCTCGCTCGCACAGCGTCTCTTTTTGGTAACAATAAGAATAATAAGAACCCTCTATTCTTTCAACTTCACTGTGACAATGGACATTAACACGTGCTAATAGAGAATAATTAGGTTTCACTGTGTCGAATGGGAAGTCCTCGTTAGCACGATTCTTCCCGATATTATTCCTTCGATTCATATTATTTAACACCCCCTGAATAGAGGGTGCGTGCCTCTCATCCCTTGTTCCTCAAAGACCTGGTATTTTTCGACTGACAAGGAAAGGAAAATGTGTAAATTTTTCTATTGTGGAAAAAAAAAATGAGGGACTACTCATAGCGTGGAGTCATTCGGTTCTATTGGATTAATAAGGATAGAATTATGGTTGGGTTGACTTTGAAGGTAAGATTTACTTGAAAAGGGATGCCCCAGTCCATTCGGTGCGAACCCCGCAGGATCCATAGAATCTTTGACTGTCAATCAAGCGTTCCGTGAAGGCTATGGCTATTACACCGAGTGACTCTGTTTTGCCGACCCTTCAATCTTCGAAGCCTACGTTTAAGCCTCGTAACAGCCCGTAGATGATAATTGGTCAATTACGAGCAGTTTATTTGGTTCTTGACGTAGTTCTTTAAAGGCTTACATCTCGTGCAATTTTTTAACGTGATACCTTTCTACCTGCACCGTCTATCTTAAAGCAGCTTTCGATTCTCTTACGGCTTAATGTTTATCTTCTGTCTCTCGTGACTCTACTTTGTACTCGTTGCTTGTATAACACACGCTGAAAATACACTGTCCACTGCCTACTGCGGCTCTTAAATGTATGCACAAGTCGAACACTCCAAGTGTGTTTATCCATTAATTACAATGATGACTGCATGCTGCTACACGCTGGCTCCCTAACGTAAACGTTTTGAAGGCTCCCGAGTATATAGAGGAGCCTTGTAAAAATTCTTTAAATCCTCATATACACCCTGTATATACATATATGTAATCTCGCTTAGGGAAGTCGTATGGGCCTTCTATTCAGTCGCGCGTCATCCGTCTATGAATCACATTTTTTTTTCTTGCCCGTCTCTTCAATAAATCCGACCAGCATAGCCGTGAAGGAATTTGAGGTAGAAAATCCAAGATCTGCGAAAGAAAAAAGAATTTATAAGGTTTACTCTCACACCTTGTATAATAGTATTGTAATGTAGAATAAGGAATTCCATACAAATCAATTCTATTCCAATTTTTGTACAATGCCACTTCTGTGTGTATGTCACTTTTAAAATGGATATCTGTATAAAAGGCTGCCGTTGTTGCTGTAAGAATTTGTGGAATTGACGTGTGTCGTCCCTAGTTCCAATGCCCATGTTTCAGAAAATGGCCTCCACGGCACGACGTGGCTAATCCGCACGGTGCCAGCATGGCAGAACCCGCGACGATTAATATAATTATGTCGATGTAACGTGACGCCCGATGTCGGCGGTTTACGTCACGCCATATTCTATATGAAGCGTCCAGTGAAGAGACTGAGAGAGAGAGAGAGAGAGAACGAGAAAGGGGAGAGAGATGTCCATATAGAGAGCAACTAAGAGAGATAGGATATACACGCGGAGTGTGTACAAGGGAAGGACAAAGAAGTGGAAAGAGAATATGGCATCTTTTTTCAGGGCTTGTTAGCGGATTAGTTTTCTTTCTACGAACGCTGATGAGACAGCCCTTGGCTCGCATGACGGCGACCTCTTCACGCTTTGTTTCATATTTGATAAGAGCCACACCGGAACCAGGGTGCTGGCACCCTCTCATTCGCGCTAACGAAAGTCTGAGGGTTTTTGGGTCATTGAAAAGAATTTTTTACGTCGTTAACTCCATTGCATTAGTGACTAATGGAGCGTGCTGCTCCATTGTTAAATATTTACTCTGTATTTATTCAATTATTATCCATCGTATTATCCATTCGGTTTAACCTATCTATTTTTAACGTAATTTTAATGGTAACAACTTGACTCACGTCCTACACGCGGTGGCCATATTGCATTGATATCTAGCGCTTGCTTATTGACGTTTTTTATCCACCGAAAAGGATTCTTATGGCTGGACTGAGGTGTCTGTACGTATCCTTCAGCCTTGCTAACGTGTAATTTCCTAAAGGCACTCACTGGAGTAACTAAAAATAGGACTGGCACGAACATATGCTCGGCATTACTACTCCTACGACATGTAACGGCATAACCATATACAGGCCAGATGCCAGGGTGGGTGTCGGGATAGGGGAACCCTGTGGAATACCTACTCCTTCTAAGATCAGTCTGCATGATTATTATAAGTACGTGTACATATATTATGTTATAATCGCGTATATAAAATATTCGCGTATGTTGGTGCTTTAATGGGGAGACTTGTTTACGCGCGTTTGTTCCTTGCAAATAATCGGTTACGTGCAGCTGCGTAAATTATACCTACACTTCAACGTTCGCCTATGATGGAACAAAGTATAGTTTGCCACGTCCGAGCAAGGTGTATGTTGCAGTTTTCCTTTTTCGTATATTTTCTTGCAATAATCATGTACGAGTCGTAAGGATGCAGCTACCAAGTTTGCACGGATTTTCCGATAAGCAGGCACGAACGCGTGTGGTCATGTCAATTTCTGAAATTGCCACACACGCGAATAATAATTTTCATGGTAATTTTATATATACATTATTTTCAGTCGAAACGATAATCATTTTTTGATTTCTTTTACAGACGTGGTTCTTCACCGATCGAGACGATCCGTACTTCCAGAATCAAACAAGTGAGCATCAATTTACAATTTATATATATATATATTTTATTTACGATTTATATATATGTACAATTAATATATTTATATATATTAATAATAATTTTCTGAGACGATGAAAAAAATCTACTTATCAGGATCTTGATAGGAGGTATCACGATAAAGAAATTTCGAAAAACTTTTTGCACACTAGTTTCAGATTAAAATTGGATGCCTTCCCTCCGGGGTTACGCTGTTACGGTAACCGATATTCAGAAAGGCAGAAACGGAAACGTTGTACAGGTATACGTACCCTTGGGCCCGAAACGAAACGTACATGAAATGAAACGAAACCATGCCAGGCGTCTCTTTGCAAGCAAACACAAAACCCGCATCCCTAGTCCCACGCACTATAATAAGGCTTAATGAACGCTCTCGTTTACACGATAATTACACGCGAATAAAACGCTCGCGAGCTTTTGCCCATGATCGTCAATCATTTGCAAAACTTTATCATTTGTCACTTAACAATTATCTTGTACTCAGCCTGTTGAATCACTTCCTTAAAGAAAAAAAAAAAATACGGTTTATCCAATTTTATCTACTCTCTTCCTTGCCCCGAATGTTCCCTTTGAAGCCTGCACACCAAAAAAAGAAAAAGGGACGCTCCATCCTTGAAATCCTCTCCGAACTTCATCTTTACGTAGCCTTTACGTAACCCCTCGTAAATAAGGACGACGCTATCTTCGTTGCAATTAGGATCTGGCCTTAGTCCTGAGTCCTGACAAGGTACATTGGCGTAGTAGTCATCGATTTCTTAGTCAAGTAAAAATTGTAAAGACGAAAATTCGGTTTTCCGGTTGGGGTAAATTGAACTTTCACGAGGATTTTTATTTTTACTTAAACGATACATTGATCCTATTGGAAAATGTTAATTACGATGGTAGTTTTAAGGCAAGAATCAAATTTATGAAGTTGAACTTCTAATTGGCACAAGAATTATTGACAGTTGTTCTAAGTAAGGTCGTACGTCATGCGGTTGATGGAGTTTAAAGATATCCCATTGATGAGGGTCTCGGCGCGTTAACTTTACGAGGACGAGGAAGTCTTGAATTCCCTGGATAAAGGTTACACAGGTATTGCTGGTGGAGGTACGAAGATGGTTGGAGAGGTTGAGGCGCACGCGAGCCCTCGGGCACCGGCCGACATTTGACCTGAACACGCGCACCGCACCGGTTTCCATTCCTCCACCTTCTTTGCGAACTCCTTATGGATTACCGTTTCTGCTCGACTGTTATCGTCAACCGGAGTATAGCGTTTTCTAAGGATACATTAAAGATCGGATTAATTAACACCATATTAATGATCGACGGATCAATTAACGTTTTTCATTAGTCAAAAATAACGTGGCATAACGATTCTGTTGTATACAAGTCCTGACCATTTTCCTTTGACATAACATACTAAACAAGGGGATTAGGTTAGGGACTGGCGCCGTTTTGAAAGCACTGTCGTAGCAGGACTTTTTTTTTTTAATAGGACAGTCAGAACTGGTAGAATCGTTAAAATACCAAAAGATAAAATTCTCCGGATGGGGTACTGGCTAGCTAGTTAATATAATATCAATTTTTTTTTTTTTTTGAAACTACGAGAAATCTACGTCTTCTCCCGAACGCGAGTGAACGTAATCCAAATAAGGTAGACACGTCCTATAAAGCCGCGTACATATGTTACGGCAGTACGTACTATTTTCATTAGTATTCCGTATATTCTTGTTAGCGAGGCGTCTCTACGTCCTTCCCTCATTAACTCTTTAATCAATTCTATTTCAGATGGTCATATGATAAACACAAAGTGTTCCTCGTCGCACAATCGTCGGGCACTATGCTGCAAGATGTCCGTGGAGTTCGACAGGTTCCTGGCAAGCGGTCGAAAGTGAGTAGAAGACTTTAATAATAGCCGTAGGATGCCTTTGGGACAGATCGGCAGTAGCGCGAAGGGGGGCACTATTAAGGGCCGCCCCTAGAGAAGATGGGGTCTCAGTTCCATAATGAATACATAAGGCACGATAGCTTTTCTCGTAGTGACGAAAAAGGGATCCCAGACGCACTCGCGGTTGTTAATTAAGAATTAGCCGGTTAATTAGCATTAATGGTTTCATTACCAGAGAGCTACGTCTCGCAGTCAACAGGTTGACTCTACGGCTTAAGGCTAATTTATGCATCCTGTCTGTGTCTCTGTAGTCGAGGTCTTATGCGTTAGATAATAAAAAAAAATGCTACGGTACAAACGAAGCTGAAACGTCAACTCTAAGCGGGTTCCCCAAAATCGACTTATAAGTTGGATACATTTGTATGCATATACGATATACACATCTACGATGTTCATACGAAATGGAGGCCCTTATTCGGTGCGCCCCCCGCCCTTTCTATTCCGACAGACAGAGGGGTCCCCATTACTGGGCACTATCTTGACCGTACGTCCTTAATGCATATCGGTATCGGCAACCGTAGGATCGCTCGCCGATGTGTGAACAATGCTCGACAGACCGATAGATTTTCTCTATCTCGAGACAATAAGGCCCACTTTGGTAGATGATGGGCAGTTTCGTTTGTATATCTCCTCCACGCACTTAATTAGCTCTCTCGGGATCCCTTTGATAATTTCGAGATAGACGAGAATTCTTACGTCGGATATCGTTAATATTGGGTTATACCTACCGGAGGCAAGCTCACGTAAGGCTTATATATTTCTTGGAACAAGACTGTGTCCTCGCGCTTCTCTCTCTCTCTTTCTCTTTATGCGTTAGTATCTTCCGAAAGATCTCACGCCGAAAAGTGTTTTCTTTTGTTTTTTTTTTCTCTTCCGTCATTTCAATTTAGTCTTTTCGACAATTTTTAATTATAGTCATTCGGTACGGCCACCTGTCGCTTCCTGAGATTAGACATTGGTTATTAGTTATTAGGGACTCACGAGTGCCCACACGTCTCGCGTAACTCGAAAAACCCGTGAGCCGAGTGCATGTCGGGAGCTTCGAAAATCTAATCGAATGTTTTTTCTCTCGATGTCTTGTTTTTTTT
>JARPRG010000005.1:1287640-1302861 GCA_031001745.1 Hartigia nigra
TGTTTTTTTTTTCTTCCTTTTACGCGTAAAAATATGCACGTCGGCAACTCGTTAACAACCTATTGAAGCTCCCGCTGCGCAGGCAGATGTTATTACTGCGACTTGACCCTACCAAGTCATTATTTACATAGCCGCGAAGCCACGAAGTTCGGCAAGCCGTGGATCTTAGCGTCAAAATATTATTTCGTCGGTACGCCGCGCCTATCAAAACACGACTAATGGGTCAATATTGCTCCTAGTCGAATTATAATATATGACCATGGATGGTTTGCGCTTATTTTTATGACATTCCTCTCCGATACACAGATCAAGTGAAACTTGATCATGTACGATGTACGTAGGTGTCACGTGGAAGATAGGGGACCTCACGATAGTACTCCGGAATATGTATAAGGCCCTAGTTACATGCTTCGTTACACGACGATCAACGAGCTATTCCGCCGTGGATACACTTATGGAAATAAACAGTAGAGGAACCTGACGATAGATAGCCCTGGGAACGTTCTCTTCTCGAAACTACTTCACGCGAGAGCTCTCGAGTCCTATGCAAGACTCTTTCCCTTGACACACTCACTCCTCGTTGGGACGTCTTTACGACGGAGTTTGAGCTACGTTCGTTGAGACTCCCTTGGGCCGATTTACGTATATCTCTACGTAGGCGTCGCTCGTTCGTCGTAAGCGTCGTGACGTCTTCGGGCAAGGATGGATTAACGCGTAAAGAAGGAGCAGCTGCTGCCGTCGGACGGTTCAATCTTGAAGATCCAGAAGCGAGAGGACAAACCGAGGGGAAAGATTGTTGGGGCGAAAGTGAGGGTGAGGAGGGACCAAGGGGGAAGCAAGGAGAGACTGAAGGTCGGGAGAGAGAGAGAAAGAGAGAAACAGAGAAAGAAAGATAGACGCGTGTCTCGTATGTCACTATGCGGGTCCCTGAGACGTTCCCGTGGAACTCTTATTCTTTTAATTCCTTCTTCTTTCCTTGCCACTTGTTCTCTCTCTTGTACTCGCGTCTCATCTTCCACTTCTTCTGTTTGAAATATCGTGCCCCCCTCTTTTCGACGTGAAATATATTCCTTTACCAAAGAAGGAACATGTCGATGGCTCCATTATCGCTTGTCTTGCACGATCATTTATTCTCTATCGCTTCCACGTTCCGTCAGTGAAAAGAAAGGCGTAGCGAGATACTCATTCTCATTATCATTTGGAAAGCAGGGCGCGCCAGTTTCAATCGTCGACCGTTTCCTCTTCGTTGCTATACCTTTACTATACATGTAAGTTCGTGCCGATGTCCGTCAGTACCGGACCGCCAGTTGATTTCTCTGTCTGACTGACAATATTCTTCGACTTTGAGCTACCCCGACTGACCGTTCGCTCTATTAAGCTGTCAATCCTTCAATAATTACAATAATGACCGACAAACATTACGTTCGGCTCGGCTTCTCGTTTTGTCCAATTACCTTTTATTTATCATTAGCATCGCATCTAGATATCACATCGGTAGATCGAATAATTCTTTGATTTATTTATGGTTTTTTTTTTTTTAATGAAAATTCCAGCACCCAACCTCTTGCCGTTGCTGCGGTTATTGTTTTTGTTCGGTGCGATGGATATTAGTATGGGGAGGAAAGAAAAAAAAAGAGAAAGTGTGCTTTCCTCACCTGGGCAAGATATCTAAACGTGCTATCTACGGGTTCTTCTTATCGTCTTACCAACATTGCCAGTTTATTTTATGATGGCTATCTGTATAATCAAGTAGGGACTTCCAGGAAACATGAGCGAAACGAGACTGCTGAACGGTACATGGAATCACTAGGAAGCTATCACGAGGGCAGAGAAGAACCGCCCGTTCTCGGCACCGTCATTTCTCCACCTCGTCTGCCTTCTTGGCTTGCGGCTTCCAGATTTTCTTGTCGATAAATCCCCCGAGCAATTATCGCGTACGGTCCTCGCAATAATTACACCGGAGCGCCACGAGCGCCCTTGCAAAAAACTTGCACCGCTCCTGGCTGACTCTGCGAGCGTTTAGATTATTTCTATATCTAGTATCTGCACGCCCAAGCGTTACCATTGACACGCGCGAACGTTCATTTAAAGCGCGTCACGTGCGCATGCGCCGAACGTAAATTAGTCACTCACGCATGCGTATGTACAATTTGGCGCGAATTTTAAATATGCCTTCAAGGTGACAGAACTAAATAACGATTGGTTTTACAGAGTGCTGTGGTTCGGGAAATATTTTTTTAATCTATGATTTTTGAATTTTATTCGTTTGCCATTTCGATATCGTGATGAAGTTCAAAGTTGTCATGATTTATCCGCCGTGTGGCGCCACATGGAATCACGTCGTTCCAGTCCTGCCAACTCGTCAAGCGTTTCTTCCTTTTACGGAATCTTGCTGTTCGGTAATATCTAGTCTGTCTTCTTGTCTCTCTATTGGTATTTTCTGCACACGTTACGTGAACGCCATTCCACTTGCTCATGGCGACTTGATACGTCGCGATATACCACTCGCGATAGCGACAGGTTCGCGGTTAAGGCCGTGCTTACACTGGAGGCCCAACGAAGGGTCTTGGTAGGTTTACCTTTTTTTTAAGGGATTTTGAAAAAAAAAAAAACGTTTCTTCGTTAGATTTACAGCTGTTTTTTAGGGACTTTTCTGCGCATGGGCTATGCTATCTATTTGTCCTTTACGATTCTCGACAAACACACGACGATTCCTATCGCGTTCACGACTTATATCCTCGGTCTATGCTTCTTTATGAGCTTCCTAGAAGCCATCGCCATTGATAGCACCCTATCAGCTACTTAAATGGCAGCGATGATCTACAAGTTTATCAGTTCGACTATTACTTTTGAATGACCCGAGTGCATATAAACGGTCTTTACTGTCAAGATGATATTTAAAAAAAAAGATTTGAATTAATAACCTAAATTTATGACGTTAAAAAATAAAAATTCTTTCATGGATGTCTTACTTGGACGGTTCCTTAAGTTAATTATTATCAATTTAAAGGGTCTGAACGAAATGGGATAAAATTTACATTTCGTCGATGATTCTTCTCGATAAATT
The DNA here is from genome assembly GCA_031001745.1 of Hartigia nigra. Lineage (NCBI taxonomy): Eukaryota > Metazoa > Arthropoda > Insecta > Hymenoptera > Cephidae > Hartigia > Hartigia nigra. The sequence goes on from JARPRG010000005.1 coordinate 1,290,708, forward strand.
TGAATGGCACAACGTCACTGTCTTTATACGCGGTCTTCTTCTTCCAAGCCTGAATTTTTACGAGTCTTTAATCTCTGGCACTGCGTCCGACAAGGCATGTAAGGCCTCCAGACAGTTGTCGTCACGTGTAATCCTCCATTAAAGGAGACACGAGGCATCTCTCCTTCTCGGCTTAGGCAGGTGTTTCGTGCATCTTGAATCGTGCTTCGCTCATGAGTAACAGTTCGTGCGACGATCAGCGCCGCGGCGTGGGCGCCTCACGGTACTACGTGATACGAATTCGGTGATTCCACTTCTTGGAAGCTGTTCGAATGTAATATTATTCCTTGCATGGTTTAACGTATACTGTATTCATACGTATATAGGTATATGGACATATGTATTATTCTCCGTTGCATGCGGACATACTTGAATATATAGAGACGTCTGCAAAGAGGCTGATAAAATTCTTTATGTTACGTGTTGTCGTTCGCTTATGTTTCGTTCAAACGTGTCACGCATTAGATACACTTTGATTCTCTTCGACTGGTTATTATTACTTCTTTTTTTCAGGCTTAAACCGGTTCAAACTGGATGAATATGGCGACGAGAGCCCTTCCGGTTTTAGGTTATTTTCGGCTCGTGTAAAAGACACTTTGATAATCCGTCGATCCTTCGAACTTCACCGCACCATAATCATCTTTGTTAAGAGCGCGAGTGATCGTTCACACCTGGAACGGATAGTGATTGATACCAATGATCATTAATTAATCCAATTAGTGCATTCATTCACGTGGGCTACAAGCACGTTGATTATATGCTTAAGTATTTTCAAATCATTTTCATTTCGACTAATGACCTCATAGAAAGTCAGGAGGACGGTCTGGTCGCGCGAAATTTGGCAAAATTGCTGTGGTGGTGCATTTGTTTTTTTTTTAATTGTGCGATACATTTTTAATGTCACAATCGCCCGATTATTGAGTCGTTGACTTCTACGAGTGCTTTCAGGCTTATATCAGTTCGTCGAAGTGGATGGGTTTTTTTTTCCTTTCTTTTTTTTTTTAATATACAGGTGCCACTTCGTTGAACCGCGTGGGTGGTTCCATGGGATCCCGGCAGTCTAACGCGCCGTGTAATAGGAATAGTTCAGCTGCTCGTCGAGCTGAGTACTTCGCCATTAAAGTGTGCCTCTTATTCACCAGTCAGATTACACACTATGATTGCGGAGACACTCCTTCTCGACGTTCATTCTCTATGGTCATTGAGACTTTTCGATAATTTAATTTCATCCTCGGTTGATTCCCGATGGTCGGATCACCGTTCGGTCCGTGTCTTTTTTACTCCTTTTTTTTTTGTTTTCTTTCGACTTTGTCAACGTCACATTATGATTTTCCAACCAGATCCATAGTTTGCGGAATCACTGTGCACACACGTACACAAGTGCGTGCACGATACCAACAGTGACATTCGACAATAAGAAAGTCCAAAGTGTTTTTCCAACGTTAGCCCGTACTGGGATCAATTGAACTCTTCATTGATTCGACCTGATGACGAACGACCGAATTGATTTATTTGACGCATTACTCTCGCTGATAGTCATCAATTGATTAACTCCTATGAGTCCTGATGTTTGTCGCATACGTTGTACGATTAAATCGACCACGTATCGTGCAGCTGAATAAGCGTTCTGTAGCAGCAATCTTTAAATGCTTTGATAAAGGGTTATTCCCTACAATTCTCCTGACCTCTTAAACTCTGCACTGGCCAGCAGACAGGTACTACACGAGACTCAAAGGTATTCCAGTCGACTAGACCATAACGTCCGTTACCTACTGGCTATAGGTATAGCAGGTACTTTACATACATGGGTATATCTAGATATATTCGAGTAAATAGGTTGGCAAGCCCTGCATTCGTATGTAGGAACATTCCCCGTGGCTATAACCATAAGTAAACTACTACGAGCATTCGTGGCTGGTTGCATTAAAACTGGTTTGCACCTGATACCGACCTCGCGATCGGATGACGCGTTTCAATGCATCCACGATATGAGCATCGCGGCTTATGCAAATTCTACTTTCCTCCCTTGCCTTTTTTTTTTTCATTCTCTCCCTGTCTCTCTCACTCTCTTACTCTGTCTATCATTCTTTCTGGTTCTCTCTTATTTCTCATCTTGCACGTCTGCTGCCCTGTCCCTTCATTGCGCTACCTACCAATCTACCTACCTACCTGACAGCCTACCTGCTTACCCCTGCCAGTGTACTAAAGTGCAGCTTCACTACCGTCCAGTTTCTGCAGCCGGTTGCGGATAAAACCTGTGGTTTAACTAGGGTTCTATCTCTTTCTTTTATTTCTTTGTTTCTGACGTGTTTTCTTCCCCCCCCCCCCCTTTATCCTTCATCTTTTTCTCTATCTTTGGTTCATTTAATCTTTCACGACAGCCACCCTCTGTACCTTTCAATGGACTTTATCAGGTCATCTCTTTTTATTACCACCCACCATCCCCCATCTCTGTCGTCAATGCACGTCTTGTATACCTATAGCGACAATCGAGTTACAGAGCCTTTCATTCGAAGCGGTAACGTAATCGTTCCTCTCGTTTCACATCGGCTTTAATGGCTCCTCGTTATAAATCTTCGAGACTCATGCGACCCGACGACGCTGATTTCTCGGGACGCCGACGTGCGCCCCTCGTGTTACAGATAGACGCTCTCGCGTCGACTCACGACAAGTTCCATACATCTGGTGCACGTAACCTGCAAGTTGCTTCGTAATTTTATACGGACGGATCGCGTGTCTTCTCGCGATTTTTACCGAATAGCCAAGCGAGGATAAATTGCATTTCGAAACTTTTGATATATGCATAAGTTTAATGGGAATTGGCAATGAAAAAAAAAAAGATTTTAAAAAAATAATAAAAGTTAATTTAGTCTATATTGGAATGTTACTTTTTTTATTACGATTCTACAGCTTAATGTATATCGACGAACTTGGCTACTTTGCATATTTATCTACGGGTATCACCGTCGTCCAAATTGTGTTCCGCATAGTTCCTGCTTTATGGACTGTGTATATATCTATAGTATAGGAAATGATTGTATTCGCGAAAGCATCGAGCGTGACGATGGACCTTTTTATTTCAAAATGCATCGCCCTATAAAATCCTACTGTTTCGTTTACACGGTTGAACAGTGCGCACGGACACTGGACTATAGGTCTTTTCATCGATGCAATCCTTATGCGTATCACGTATATGGACGCATGAGTGGAATCGGGGAACGCCGGATATGGAGCATTAGCGAAACCTCTTGTGTTATGTATCTCTCAGTTTCTTTGTATCTTTTTTTTTTATTTTTTTATTATCGCTCTTCAAAGCTGCCTCGTCCTGTCGCCATAGTGATAGTAAAAGTACGCGTCGCATGAATGAATCCCATTGATAAATTAATTCTCGGCTGGGTGATTCGACAAATGGCGTATCAGTGCATTTGAAAATTTTTTTTCTTACTTTTTCCCGCCGTTCTTAAACGACGGATATATACGTATATAGATCGTCGTACTTGAATAAATTCTTCGTCGTACTTGACTTCTCGCGTAGCGACTGATTTTTTTTTTTTTTTCTTCTGAATATTTAAATGGATACAACGTCGATGAACCGTGCTATTATGCAATTCTTGGTAAAATCAAGCACGACTTCTTGTTGCTGCTATCCGATAACAATTTCTGTTATCAATGTAATATTGTGCACCGAGAAGTCCCCGGAAGTGTCTCGTTGACTCTTGGTGCGCCGCTTTATTGGTACATCCGGCGCGAAGCTTGCCCGGTATACAATAACTTGATACACTTAAAACCAGGCACAAAGAGAGAGAGAGAGAGAGAGAGAAAGAGAACTCTGCTAGCTTCGCTTAATTTACTTGCCGACTTGCCATTGTGCATTTCTTGCGGTGCACGCACGATCGGCTGGGCTTAGGTTAGGTTACGGGAGACAGTGCAGCGGCGAGGAGATTATCATGCATTATCGAAGTTCTGCAACTGCACTAACTATACCCTTAAACGGCAACCCGGTATGCACTTTACACAAGTATCGACAAGATTTTAGTCGAACGGCCACTTTAAGTTACACGTGTTACATACGGTACCACGACGCGAGTGCATCGAAAAAACTATGGACAGTGATTACTATGCATTCGATACGATTAAAAAAGTGCAATAATGAGAACTCATTGTATCGAGATGCATCCCGATGCACTTACTCCTGCTTGCAACAAGTATCCAACGTGAAGTGTTGCACTGGCAAAAAAATTTCCTTAATGCCCCCTTAAGTGCATTCGATGCATTTTTAGCGCACGATAAGTAGTCGTTGCATAGTGCAATGCACTTTTTATTTTACTTCCACGTATGACTTGTCTAACTGGCACGTTAATATACCGCGTGGGTACGTATAGTATACAGTTTAATGAGAAAATTGTCGGATTAAATCTAAATGGTTTTACAAGCCTTCTTCATACCAGAATTTTTATACGCACTCGAACGTTGCGTGTGCGTACGTCCGCACTACGTAACGCTAGACGTTTCGACTCGCTTGTGATTCGATATGCTGTTCCATCAGCTTCGCTTCGTTTACCCATTACGAACCGCTTTAAACATCCCGTCACGCGGTAATATTACCGCGAAAGTAAGGTGGAGTGTATATATATATGGTGAATAGATTATACAAGTATCGTGTATATGTTTACATATATATATATATATATAATACATTGGTATGTTATGTACGTTGATAACGACGTGCGGAGGGAGCTTAAGATCGTTGTCATCATTACCACGTGATAACATATGTATATGGGCACATCCATATGTGTATCCATAGGCGCGAGATTGTAATCGTACTTCAATCAGAATACCAGGTAAGGGAATATCCATGAGATCACGAGAGAAAAGACGTGGACACATGGGGGTAAGATCTTGAAGTTGCGGTCAGCCAAAGGAGATCGAGAACGCGTTAAGGATCCAATGTCGCGTTTTAAAAATATGACCGCCAGCTTCTTTCACGTATGCATACGTATGTTGCGTGTGATCGTATGACAACTCGCAGCTAGGTGGAACGACGCGGAGTCACGATTACATATTTTTTACGTTTCATTCCACGCGACGTTATTGCGCTGGTAGGTTTACAAAAAATTGTCCTTTATAAAGACAGATTTCTTTTACGAAAGTCCATGTGTATTTTATCTTCGCTTAATTTCAATTCATTAAACCGACGCTGGACGGTTCGGATGGACTTTTAAGAAGCACTGCGGTTTAACTCGTACTCTTGGGATTTCGTGGTTTTCTTGGTGTACCGCGCCACCTCCTGCTGTCGCTCCATGACGGTTTTGAGGTTAGCTCACGTATGAATTACGCCCGGGTGTCTCTTTTAATGATTCCGCTAGAGTCACGAATACTGCCGCGGAGACGATATGTTATTTTTGTTATTTGTTATCCGCGCGACCGGCTGGTTTACCGCGCGGTTGAAATTATGCGTTTACGCCGCAAGGGGTCTTGGATACTTTGCCGGTAGGTTCTTTAATTCTTGGAGCGCGATGCGTAATACTTCAGTGCCATCCCTCTTTTCACGCTTCTCCTTTTTCGGTGTGACACGCATACGCACGCGTCTATTTATGTAACGACAATAACGTTTTCATGGTGGCTACCAAAACGTCTGTTTTCTCATTAATTTCATTTATTTTCGTCGCCTTAATTCGTAACGTGCGTACAGTGGCTGGTGTTTTGAAACGTCAAGGAGTCTTTGGGGGTCCATGGTCGAGAAATAAAGGGCACCTGAGTCGAGAAAAGGGGCCCGATCCAAAGAAACAGGGGCCTTACCACGCCACGGTATAATATGTTGCACAACGGGTGTCCCATGTACAATTGGTCTGAAAAGACAGACAGAAATCTAGGTATCATCCTTAACCTAAGTATAGGTACTGACGCTACTGCATCAGGCCCTTTCAATTGACTGTACCTTTTTTTTTTCTGTTGAGAAAGAGGGGGGCCCCGCTCTTTTTCCCTTACTCATTTTATTCGACATTAGGCTCCTCTTCCTACGTCTCTCAGTACGATGCCGTCGCGTGATCTTTCCGTCGTTATCCGATATACGTGCGTACACGTAGTTCGCCTCGAGATTGACTCCAATTTAGTTGACGCATGCCTATACGGGTATACGGCATTACCTGTATAAAGTTTTATTTCTTATTTGATTCGTCTACTGGTTTCGTTCATAGTCGCAAGATTATAAAAGCCTCTCACGTAGATACACTTCGCGTTATTGCCCTCTATCGTCATTTCCATGCAAACGCTATCCAATTCCATTGAGATAGGCGCCACTTGACAGCGAACAATTTATCCGAGCAAGTTCCCTTAGCAATTTTTCTCTTTGAGCCCAGCGCATGGAGCCCGTGCGCCACGGTACATCAATACGGCCCTGCCTTCTTCAAACAGCGAATGGGTACCTATACCACAATAACGTACGGAGTCACGAAGTTTCCAATTTCATTGTTAATGATGTTTGGACGCGGCTCGATCTCCATTGAAGAAGGGTCCTCGAGTCGAGAGCGTATTGGGACAGGATGGGACGATTGTTCGCCGGTCCCTTTTCCAGAGCCCATTTTGTTACCCTTGAAACAGACCAGCAGGCTCTGCATTTTCTTAACGATTTTGTCTCCCTACGCGCATCCTATTTCTTGCTCGTCTTTCTTGCCTCCTCCTCCTCCTTCCCGATACTGACTGTAACCATGGTTACGGCGTTGTCCATTTTTTTTGGTCAGGATCATTGAGATAGGAGAAACGATGATTCTACCGAAATCCCCTTTGGCATGACGCTGGGCCGTATTATAAGGCCCCCCTAGTTTTAATAATCAATAATTTTCCTACATCGCAGTACTGGGGCCCCGAGGGCTGCACGTGTGCGGACCGTGCCGCGATCGTGCCTCTTCGACGGTGGGTAACTCTTGTCCGTGAAGTATCGTAGGGCCCCATATGGCCCTTTAGGACCATGAGGGTTCTGTACGGTCCATACTACCTAAGGCGGACCCACTCGAGACCCTGTATCTCGTGTGTTTTCTTTTATTTGACAACCCGGAGCCGCGTAAGTGTATCTAAGAACGTTCCTTGTACCTTAATTCGTGAATTTGGGTCTTGCCTAACCTAACTTAACTTAGGAACCTGACATTTAAAGCTACACCTCTCCAGGTACTCCTGGAGGGGAAAAGAGCGTTACCACAACAACCATGATGTTGGGTTTTAGTTATGTTATATTAGCTTTACTACCATAAAAAACGACTAAGGACCCAGATAGCGCGAAAATACTACAAAAACAAATATACCGCTAGGGACTTCTCGTGTTTCACAGTTCTTGGGTTTCTATCGATAGAGCCTAACCTAACTTTCGCTTTCACCTGGTGGAACACCTTACCAACCTAACTTACCCTGACCCGACCCGACTCGTACACATGGGCTATCGGATGACCCTACCCGCCTGCAAGATGTTACGATCAACCACGAAAATCCCTTCCAGATTGTTTTTTTCTTTTTGCTTTATTTCTTTTAACATACGTGACCTTTCTGATTTTCGGCGACCTCACGGCTTTCTACGCTATATCTTTTTTTTACGTTCTACATTCATCTCATACATCTGTCTTGCTATTTGTATCTATTGGTATCGGCATCCTCAGCACGTTGCAACGTGCCCCGTGAGTTGTAAAGCCTCTCTCTTTGATCCTCTTTCGTTCATGGCAGGCACTAGGGGGAGGAATGAAATTATTGCATCGGGCCCTGGCTCCCTCTATGCACGATACGTTCAATTTGCATACATCGCTCGGTCTCGAATCTCGCCCCCAGGCAGACCGGGCTAATTCGAGACGATATGAATACCAAATCTACGACCTTACACGGTATACTTGGGCACTTTCTTGCCTCTGGTCAAGTTATCTATTTGAATCCAGTAGAAAGTCCCTGTGGAAATACAAAATTTTGATTTCCTTGTTTACAACGTTGTTTGTTTCTTCTATTTTCGCTTGATACTTTTTTTCTAAATTTTGTTTAGAACCGTCGTAAAAATATGACTGTAACAGGCTAGACGGTCTTACGTAAAATAACATTCATCATTGGGTAACATTTTTTGTTTGTTTATGCAATGGAATTATTATTATTTTTTTTTTTTTACTAAGTTTTGAAGACAAGAAACTTTAGTATCTGGATAAATAAGACGAATTATACCGCATCCAGGAAGCTCTTTCTCAGACGTCATGGACAATTTACGTCGTCCGGCCATTTATAGGCGTACCGAAGATGCACGGAGCACCTTATTCGAGAGGATCGCCGTGCTTCCTACGGCACCCAGTGTAATTATGATCTTATTTTAGACACCTGAATATCCTGCAGCTCTGTCTGTTGTTCTCACTCGAGCAATCGTTTCGCAAGAAGAAGACTGTTCGCTGGATGATTCCGTAGCTTCTTTTTCCCCATATTCCTTTTTAACGTCTTTTCTCGTATCATTTCAACCAGATATCACGCGCAGTAGTACGATGGATCTTGGGGATGTATTGCGCTCGATGCATTTGCTGCACTTATGGACACTTAGGTATAACTTCCTGCGTGCTGGTACGAATGCAACAGTGCAATCGCAGCGGCGTGTACCTGTACTTCTTAACGCAAGCAGAGCAGTGGTTACGGCTAAATTGCATCGTACGATTAACATCTTCCTCTTTGGGTTGGCAGCGCTGCTTATATATACGTGTTCGCGATTGCGTGACTTTCCAGGACGAAAAGAAAAGGAAAAAGAGAACGCTGTCTTTACGTGGAATACCTATACGGAGCTTTCTTGAGTTCTCGTGTGGCTCGACAGTCCTGTTTTGTTTTATACGTTTGCAGCGAACCTCGCCCATCCCTTTTGGGCAACGGGAAGTTCACTCGGCTCACTTCGGCATCCGTCGGCCATTTTCGGCTCTCACGTCGCATCGTCAAATTGCACGTTGCTTGCTGCCTGTGTCTACCAGTTATATACGTATGTCCCGGAGCACGGAGTGACGGCTCACTGACCCTGCTATTCGTTCGCCAGCGCTCACGGGACTTGGTCCCTTCTTCGTACGCCATTTTTAGTTTTCGCTCTCTTCCTTCGTTCGCTGCTTATATCCAAAGTCAGACACGTATCGCGCGGGTTCTTCGACTCGCACGAAACGCAGAATTGAACGTTTAATACGAAGGATTAAATGGCCCGTGGCCGTCGGCGTCGTGTAGGTGGAGACGCGTAGGTGTTGGAGCAGGACAGCTCATTAGTTCTAGGTTGACTAACGTGCGGTTATGCGCATGCGCGCACGCGACGGCGCATGCGCATACGTGTAATCCGGTACATTGTATCATTGGGTGGTGGTATAATTGGATAATTGTAAAACCTCGCGATCTTGGGACATTATTATTTTTCTCCTCGAGAGTCATAAATACGGGGAATTTTTTAATTGACTTAATTGTTATTTCGTAGCGTCGGTAAAGAGTACGGTTGAAGTACTAGTTTTTTTTTTTTTTTTTTCAGCGGTACCTATCCTACTAAGTGTTGCTATTTGCACAATTGGCAAATTGGCGAACTATTGATATTTATTACAGGTAGGATCATATTCCGTTAAATTAATACACTGCCACAATTGTCTAGTAGAATTCTTCATCGATACTCAGATCGTAAATGCTTTTGCGTCAGTATGTCGGTACGGCTACTTTTTTTTTTATCGACTGGAGTGGCCCACTCGATCTTAATGGATCAACGATCCATTCGATCGCGTCTGATATTTCATTAGTTACATTCACAAGATCAGAACCGATCGCTCGATCCCACTGGTATTCATCGATCGATCCATTTGAAGGAGCGTCAATGATCCAATAGAAATTTGTGGATCGTCCCACATGGATCCGCCACGCCTATTTAACAGCAGTCACCAGTCTTGACCTTTTGTACTAGATATTTTAAGATCATATATATAGTAGGTATATATATAACGATTTCCATATTACGATAAATGTTGATCTAGTATTGATATACGCCTATACAATATATAGCTAATAACCATAACATCGGACGATTTCATGCGACTTGTCGTAGCCTACGCGATCATCCGCCGATCCTCTCGTTAATCTGTCACCCAATTAAAAAACATCTTGTTAACGAGGAGCCCGTAAAAGCATCAGTGAAAACGAAGCTGGAGCATTTAAAATCTCGGCAGGATGTGACGTAAAAGAGATTGGAAAGAAGTTTCGTTCCACATTAAAAAAAAAAAGAGTTAAATGTAAAGCCAAAGCATTTACATATACGTACATGTGATCTACATAATTCCCGATCGGATCTTGCCTTGATTTTCTATAGACGCAGCGCAACTCATGGGAATTTTCTATTAATTAAATTATAACTAGAAACCGTAATTATTCAATCTAGTTAATTAAGTCATTCTTTCCAATAGACCAAATCGCCTGCGAATGTCGCACTTATGTCCCATAGAGTCACCATAGAAAATCTATGAATGGTATCCATCATTGCATTTTTAATATGAGAATCAATCCATATACCGACTCCCATAACTCTGTCGATCTATTCCAGCAGGTTTTATTACAAAGCGGATATAACGTGTGAACCAAGTATAGTATATGGGGGGGTAGCCGTATACGTCAGAGTTATGTGGTAGTCATACCAGGGGTGGTATATACTCATGGCACCCCCATAATCGCAATTAAGTAACCGGTCACGCATATATTGCCATATGTGAACCATCTCCAACCCCTCGTGTATATCGCGTGGCCATGGGGACCCATAACGCTATGCGGTATACAGGGTTGGGCTATAGAAGCTTTCCCACGGCGTGGATATGTCGCGCGTATGGGGACCAACCATGTTATTACCATTGGGTCGCACGCATGGAGTTTGCTGACCCTTTACCATGACGTATAGTATACACGCATGGGGGTTGGGCCTCCTTTTCATGGATCCTGCAGCACCACCTTGTCCTACCTATACCTTCTTGCTACTTACTTCTACTGTACCTCGTACTCTACTATCTTTGCTTCTGTTACTATATTATGCTGCTGGTATCGCTGTACGTCTACCCTCGGGTTACTATTAACTTTTTGACGACCGTGTTAGCGTGCAGCGCCGCCTCTCATTTCCTGCATGAAACATCGGAACGTCCTTTATTTTTAACCTATAAAACAAATGACACGCTATATCTATGAAATTCCAGAGGCTAGCTGGAATCGTTAATTGATCTATTTATTTGGTAATTAAAAAATTTATTACTGTCTTCTTCTTGTATTTCATCCTCGTAGAATATACATTTTTAATCGTTTTAAGTTTCCTTTATAGTCACGTCCAGGCTAATCGCTCGTATGATTTATGCGGTTGAACGTAGCCCAGTGTATATAGACTCGTGATATATACATATACGTATATACGCGCGTATAAACGCCGTGTCTACCTTTCACGATCTTCACGAATCACGATCTCTGGTTAATCCTAAAGTATAATAATCGCTCTTTCAGCGCGAGGGCGCTTTTGAAGCCGTTACGAAAGCGTCGTTAGATTGTTGCTCTATACAGACTGTTGTCGGTTTCTTGCGGCGTGACGTGAGACGAAACGTTAATGCGACGAAGATCGTATGGACGGGGACGGATGCTCGCGTATGCCTTGTGCTTCTTTTAATAATAGGATGCTCGTAGAGTAACGGCAATTATCAGACTTTACGCGCCAAAACATTGAGGAATTACGATTATGACGCTGTACGATAACGAGGCTACGTCTTACTGAAAGAACGAACTGAACGTTTCTGGAACGGTGATTAAAGATGATTAACGACAGTCGTTCTCGTGCGCACTGATCTTTCTTATTCTTTTTCAACAATTACCAAGTCATTTGTCACGCATTGTTCGTGAAATGATTCGATTATTATATGATTAGGAAGGAGAGCGAGAGACGAAAAAGAAAAGATGGCGTTAATGTATGCGTTTGTAACGTTGAAAAAAAAAAGAAGGAAGATGATTGCACGATATTTTTATTTATATTTAACGAGAGGCACACGAGTGCCGCTGGTCTACCTTTGCCTGTGATTTTTTGGAATTATGAGGATTATGACATTTTTTGACTTTCGAAGCCACGTTTTCTCGG
>JARPRG010000005.1:1315779-1338691 GCA_031001745.1 Hartigia nigra
GACAAACGGACAAGATCCGACAAAAAGCTCGGCACCTGGGAGGGCCTTTCGAATCGGTGCACTTCTGGTGCACTCCAGGTATATATTGGTAAGGGACTTTCCCCCCTCCCGCCTTTAAGGTATCAATGTAGTACCCTATACTACCAATAGTCGTATCTGCCAGATTCACGCACTGCCTTGGTATGATGATGGTACTGCAACATTTTCAGGGTAGAAAAAGAATCGGTGAGGTTCAAGAACGATAAAAAGGAAAACAACAGGAACCGTTCTGTTGCTTCCTTTTCTTAGTCCTTTGCTTATTAATGGGACCTCCATTAATACTTAGTGCTCGACGTCGGTTCAATTTCTTCGAGCGATCTTTGCAGCCTGACGTCGGCGTCTGCGATCGACTCCGCCTACTCTCTGACGCGAAGTGCCAAATAGCAAAAAAATCGCATATTAAATAAAAATTCGTATAAACCGTAATGTTTTACTAATTCGCCATCGTCCCTTATCGAAGTATCTCCTTATTGTGGATTCTCACGGTATTCCGCAATTTTCTTTTTTTTGTTTTAAAGTAACTTCGTTAATCATTCGCTTATCTACCCCGTTGAGTTGGCAAGGTGCGCGCATGTCTTTCAAGTTTGAAAAATTCATAGCCACTTCTTTAACGCGCACCACCGACGCCGACATTCCAGCACTCTCGGGCTTCTCGTCCTTTTCCCTTCGGTTACGCGTGGTAGACGCGGCAATTACGACTCTCCGGATGCGCTGCTTCCTACGAGCGTAATTATCGCACGCACTCGAGCGACATAGAACTCTTGCGATGCGCTGTTTTCTCACGTCGCCATAACCCTGCTAGTCCTGTACCGAGAAACATGTGGTATACAGATAGACGGATAGACAATGGGTATTTCGTATCTTCCCTTGTACACCGCTTGGCGGCGCTACCGTAGCTTACCGTGTACAAATGTCCGGCTTACGACGTCAATTTTTAAACAGTCTCGACGGTATTTAACGTCGTTTTTTTGACAAATTCCACGTTACACTCTACGTCGTCTGGGCCGTGAGGCCCCGAGGCAATTGTAAGGACAAATTAAATTTAGATACTCACGGCGCAGTTCTTTATTGCTGTACGTGCTAATTCATGGCCGGCCGAAGATGACTGGTGCGGTTACGTGAGGGGCGGGCCCCCAGAGAAAAAGGCCTCCCGTATCGTATTAGAGGCCGATCGCGAAACAAAGCTGAATAATGGACGGTTCCCGGTTGCGCGGAGGGTCTTAATTAACCGCGAAGCAAGAAGCTGTTCGCCATAATGGGACGGAGACTAACGGCTGATTGCCGCCCACGTAACTATACGCATTGCTCGAACGTCGCCATGCACTTAATGAATACGTAGCGGCAGTACTTAAGGCCCCGTTTACGGGATACTGTCTGTTTCTATATTGTCAGTCTTGCATTTTTATTATCTCTGATCTACCGCCAGATGGCACTGTGAACCCTTTCTTTAGCTTTTCACGATCTTATGGTATCCTTCAAGTTTCTGCATTCTTGTGGCTTTCTGGACACCTCGTCGTCACGATTCTGCACTCTGTTTACGGCCCTGGTATCGAAGCGCTACCTGCGCCCATGAACAGGTATATATATATGCATACACGAAGATTGTAGGAAAGAGAAGAGAGTCAAACGAGAAGAGTTTTGTCGACTATTTATTATTCCTAAACGGTGCTGCACCTGCAGCTTTCTTTAGTTTCCTGGTGCACGCTTGATGCTTACTACTTATATATATATATATATATATATATATATATATATATATATTACCTTCAGTGTTCTATCTTTTATTCCGTTTGTGAGATCGAATGGGACGCTTGCTGCGTGCTTTGTATTTTTCATTTGATCCCCGCGCACGGCTATGTCAAATTTAAATATGCCAGAGCGCTAGTGGCCCCACCGCGATGGAGACGAGAATAAGGAATACAAAAATCTCTTGCCGTAAGTCGACCGACGACGAAAAAAATCATAATGAACGTTGTCGGCTGCTTTTCTTGGGTATTAAAAAAAAGATAATGTCCTATATGACATACTTATATGTATTGATCCATAATAGTTATTCGTGTTGCATTTAGTACTGTATCTTGTTGAGGACTAATTGGCTTCCATTTGGTTTAAATTAGATTACGACGCTATTTGGGGACTCACTCGTCCTTGATATGCTTGATATATCTACACGTACATACAAGCCTTAAAACGACGATACGGAAGTCGCAGGACTCGCCAGTTTCTTTGAGGTTAATGACGCGATTTTTAAATCGCTTTCGAATTGACACGTAGAAGGTATTACAGGTCTATATATGCATACAGACTGTGGGAGGAGCCTTATACGATCCCGTACATCTCAATCAGTATCGGAGACGTTTTATCGGCTCCACGCGTGCGTTCTAGGCTTGGGCCTTATCTTCACGACCGGTCGGACGAGTCCCCGATGGTATCTAAAAGTGCGCGCTGTGTATTATACGATCGACGTTCGATCGTCGATCGATTCTCGAACCGTTACCGGCGAGTTGGAATGGGTCTCTGCGGTATTGGCTAGATCCTTATAGATCTTGAACAAAAAAAAAGGAGCTGTAGATTCTCGAGAAATAAAGAAGAAATAAGAGTCGATGGGGCGATCGGTGCAGTTAGGGTTACCCTGATGGGGGTGGAAAGATGGCGGGGAGGAACATTGAGCGCGAGAGTGACAGGACTTTTGGGCCTTGTATTTTAACGAAGAGTCTTCCTGGAATTTGTTACCGTTCAAATTATCTATATAGGTACACCGAAGCGGGGGCCTTGAAGTCCCATTACTCAGCGTGCCAAAAGATCGTCCTGGTCTAACGTATGTGAATGGGGATCGCGGTAAAAAAGTGGCGGTTTCACCGCGTTAACCGAAATTTCGAATTCGCCGTCTGGTATTTTAACGAGGACTTTGGTTCGCGGGTTCCGCTCTTCTCGTGAGGACTCTGCACCCATTGAGGCCCCCCCTCACCCCCTCCTCGCACTCCCTGTAAAGTTGCTTATATTCATGCGTAGCGAAGAAGAAGCACCTACCGATCCCAAGATCCTTCCTACTCTTTGGGCCTTTCTTTATTTTTTTTCAAGCTGCTGGCAGTAAGTTTTGCCGTACGACGCGAACGAATCGGGCCTCGCGATTTCCGACTAATCCTGCCCAATTAAAAAGGCCGCAAATGCACCGCCACGAGGCCACGAGAGAATTGAGAATCCGATCCGATGGTATTCGCTAATGAGTCGTTCGCCATGGGACAAACGGATGAGGGGCAGGCGACCCGGCGTCGCTACCGTGGGTCCCAATCGAAACAGAAAATGTTAATTAAACGTCCGACTATTTCTTATCCCTTAATTGGCCCGATGAAAATTTCCGTCGTCGCGCGGCGCTCTTGGTCAACGTGAATCGGCGACTTCGGTGGACGATTTAAAAATTAGTATTTCGTTCTTTGATACACGCCGAGACACCATTTTCAATCTCTGACCTGCGGTGTCCATTGCGAAACGTGTATCGTACCGTTCACAAATATTCCAGATCTCTCGTACAAATAAATACGAATTGCTCTCCGGGGACGATCATTTCGTAGACGTTAACGAAGTCCTGTCTCTTAATTACTCTTTATTATACCCTCTCCCATCAAGTCCAATTAAGCTCATGCGACTTCTTTTAATAATTAAAATCTAACCTCGATCTACGTATACCAACATTTTTCTCGATCACGTTCAAAGCAATATTTTTTAATGCTCGTTTTATCCGCCTCACGATTCACAAACGAAGTCACCTCAGCATCCCTCTGATCAATTCTTTCCGACAATCCTTGCGGCTAAATACCCCCCGAAGGGGTAAAATCAGCCCTATAAAGTAACGGCTAGAAATACACACGTTTTATACCTATAGATATCAGGAATAAAAGTATGTAGCAGGGAAGATATTTGTCGTACGTGTTTGCCGACAGAAGCCGAACCATAAAGGAGATGGAGGGAGGAGGTGGTGGTCGGCGTTGTTGCTAGGAGGTGAAGAAAGAGGGGGGGAACGGTGGGAGGGGAGGGCGTTGATGCTTTCGAACTTGTGACTACCTGTTGCCTCCCTAATTGGGTGGATTTATGTCTTTCGACCGTTCGGTACGGGTTACCCTTCTTCGTGGGTTCACCTAACCTCCAATGAACCTTCCTTCTTTCAGTCACTCCTTCCTTCTATCTTCTCCACGTTCCACAATCTGGTCAGCACTCTGTCGCATTCTCCTTTCGGATTTGTTCGGATGCCGCCGCGTGACTTCGGACATTATATGGAAAACCGTGGGAGAATCCTTTGTTCGGGCTAAATTGCCTTGGTCGATCATTAAATATCCGATATCGTGGATCAACATTTTTGGGTCTTATATGGGCGCTAATTTGGGACGTGGTACAGTACGTTTCGTGCAAGCATTTCAAACACTATGGTAACACGTCGCTACACGGAGACAATTTTCTACTAAAAGTTCCTATGGTTTTATATCGACGAAAGAACAGAACGGATTTCTAGCAAAAATTAGAATGTCCAAAAACTAATAATTGGGTGTGTGTACGTATCACATTTTAGATTGGAGATATAGCAATTTTTTGCTCACATACATTTTGGTCGCGTCCAAAATATTGTTTTGAGGAAGATATTAACTAGTAGGATTCTTTTTAATTTTGGATCAATCTCATACCAAAACATTCAATTCACCACTAGACTCCACCACATGTATCACTCATTTTTGATACGGTCTTTACGGTCTAGAAATTGGTAAAATTCAAAAGTCTGTTTATTCATTCGGCATCCTCGATATTAAAAATTGGTTATATTCTCCACGAAAGATTCGTAGTAAATTCACTGAGTGTACACAAAAACTTAATAATTAAAAGGTTGGGTATACTTTTTATTTCTTACTTCCGGTTTGAAAAGTTGAAGCAGACCCAGTTGGGGCCCTGCGGAATATATTTAATTACTGGGGGGGGGGGGGGGGGGGAGGCTGCCGCTTTTAATTTGGCAACATTCCAACGTATGGAGATTAGGAACTGGCCCTTGCTGCACCTGCTGCTTCCATCTTGTTTTATTCTCCCGAAACTGGAACTGGTTGTTGTTTAAGCGTGAGTCTTATATCATTTATTAGTATACTAGGTTGAATATATTTTTATGACCTTGTTTATAATTTCATACATGTATCGAACCCAGAAATGTTGGGTCCGTCACGCGTAAGGTCCAAGTTCTTGGGTATCTGTGTTTTATTAGAAATCTCAGTATCATCACTTAAACTACATATCATTCTTCTTCTTGTACTTAACCTATCTTCGTTTATACGAGCCTTGCACAGGTTCAGATCTGAATCGTATGTGTGTGTATATATATATCTGCTCTCTTGAGTACCTGCAGGTACAGGTACGTACCTAGCGCAACCTGGGTCTGATTATTAATGCCCACGCCGGTTATTCACTTTAGTCATTCTTCTCCGATGTGGCTTGGACGAGTGGCGATAAATCCTCCTGTGAACGATCTATAAATCGTACAAGCATATCCTCGACCATGGGGTCCGACTGTACCCCGTCGCGGACATTTCCAGGTCGGCGAGATTACCGGCCGGGACGCGAATATATATTAAAGGTGTACGAGAGCAGGTATCACAAACGCGAAGATTCTTGTCTCCTGGGTCTCAGGATGATCCAGGCCTTCTCCCGGACTCTCTTTATATTTATGCGAGCCATCTTCTTCGTTCTCGGCTGTAATATTTACTTCCATTAAACTGCCACGAGATGGCGGTAGTACGGCTGCTATACTTTATGCTGGCAGTGAAACATTCCAAGCGCGGGAAACCTCGTGGAATTAAATTAAGGATTCGCGCCTTCTCGCCAGGCGCAATTCCGCCAGTATATGTTTATTACGTATCTTATTTTTCCTTCATGATAATGTAAATAAAAAATAGTAAAGCGCGTGTCGGGTGCTCATTCTAATTTTGCCATTTGGAATTTCAGGGGCGGAAAATTCATCACCGTCGGCGACAGGATCAGGCTGCCCGATGACGTCACTATGGGATACATCATAGAGCATTTACTTAAAAAACAATTGACTGTTGTCGAGCAATTCCATTCGCACTTGGAACCCATGAAATTTCTCAACAGAGACACCTTTCACGAACAGGTATGTATCTGTATTTTATTTAACGCGATCGGAATGTTTGCAAAAAAATGTTTTTTTTTTTTCTTTTATTCCCCACTCTTATCGATATTACCATACGTGCGATCTTATCGATCGTCCACGATTCTAGTTATCGCGCTATCAACCAAAGAAGATCGTACGGGCATTTAATTCAACAGGGTCGCGCATTATGCGTAAGGGGACGCGTCGTAGATCATCGCGAGATTAATGTCCATCGTACAGCAAGACGTCGGCGTCGGCGTCCGGTTCCGAGAAAGTCGCGCGATATCTACTTATACTCGGGCGTGTATGACGATATCGATTGTGCGAGCATCTCGACGTTGTGCATTCGATATCTCGACGGAATATCGTTATAAGGCATCGGACTCCTCTAAGAAGCGTACCTTTGTACCAAGATGGCCGCCATTGTTGTTGTTTTCGTAGAATCGCACGCCACCGCAGTCACTGCGCCACGTTGATTTCGTGTCTCTTCCTTTGACACTTGACGGTCGTCTTCTTTTATCGTTTTCTTGTTTTTTTTTTTTCTTTCTTTCGTTTTTCCTCTCTGCGTCACTTCAATTAGTTTTTTATTTTATTCGCTTCTTTTCACTTGATTCCCTCCTTCTTCTTCTTCTTCTTTGTTTTTTTTTTATTCTTCCTCTCTTTCTTCAACGTTTTTATCAGCGTCTCTCAAAACCTCCACACTCTATAGCCTCGTGACGATACGGACGACTACCGGTCACGGACATGTGATTTCTCAGAAGATCGAATCCGACAAAATCGATATGTAGAAAAATCTCGCTACCTTAATTTCTCGGAATATCTTTTTTTTTTCTTATTTACAAGGTACAAGAGCAGGAATACGTATCTCAATTTTTTACGCGTTGCGTACGCTATGTGTAATTTTCACCTTGAATTACGTAATAACGTCAACGGCGTGAGACCTTCTTAATTACGTCATTGGTAATGACGTCTTTTATCAGGGGGTGCGTATGTACAGCGTTAACGTGCAGGCGATGCTTGGATAAAGGAGGATCGATGCGTGCACTGTAAATTGTATAGGCACTTGCGTACGTGTGTTCCTATGGGTTTATGAGGGACGTGAAGGGGAGGAATGGAATATAAAAGAGGAGAAGAAATGAGTGCTAGGCAAAATAACCGCACTCGCTTTCAGCAGAGGCAGCACGAGCACTCTGTTTTCAATTGCACTGCAAGTGGAATTTTATGACGATTACGCGCTGCCGCTGCTGCTTTCTGCCGCCGCTAACTTACCAGGGGTTCTCAAATACACGAAGACTTTGGACGTTTTGTTATTTATTTTTGACTTTTGCTTTCAGGTGTCGTTCAGCTACTCCAAAGGATCGCGTGACGAGTGGAACGTCATGAAGATCGATGGTTTTGACGTCAAGGATGATCCGACAAGGTAATTAGGCTTTTTTTTCTCTCTTTTTTTTTCACAATATGGCTAAATTTCATTGTTATGGTTTTCGTTGTTCGGATTATGTTAGTCTTATTGTTGGTACGATTTTTTTTTTAATGTGCTTCTTTTAGTAACATTATATTCGGCATTATCCACGAGTTCCAATTATATGATTTAATTGCAAAAGTACAGTCACTTTCAGGAAACGGCAAATCGGTATGCGCCATCTATAGTCTCGGGCTATAAGTTATAATTGACATTAACAATAACGATTGCACGAGGATGCAAAGGATCGTGCGGGATAATATTTATTTTTTGGCTATGCTGTTTCTTTTTTCTTCTTTGACATTTTTTGTACTCTGTTTTTCATTGTTTTTTCTTCTTTTTTTTTATCATTGCAGGTTTAGGTCCATGCACTGCCACTTGTTTCCGCACGTGGTCAATTGTCCGCACAGATGATAAATTACGCGCGGCCGTGACGGATTCCGAAGAAAACGGAAATGTGCGCGGACCACCACTGGACTTCCGGCGATCCAATCGTAATCGACGATTCATCGATTGAGAATCGATCTCCCATCGATTTTCTAATAGGACTGAGCGTATCATCGATTCCCGATCGCGCATCGATCGCGTTAAATGTATTATTCAAAGGCTCCTCTTCGTGAGTCATCGTCCTTTTGTGCGTTCTGCGCACTTCCGTTGCGCATCATTTTTTTTTCAATCCGATTCCAAACGGCAGGACCAATGTAACTGAAACACCCTGTACATAGCTGTAACTATAGACACGATACTGTGCTGTATCGTACTTTCATTGTATTGCATAACTACACAAATATTTCAGAATACTTTTGGACTTTACACAACATTAGAATTCCGTATTTTTTTTTTTAATATTTCTTAAAATTTTTAAATATTTAAACCACTCTTTTCAAAGTCTCTTTACGTTTGTCAATTATTCAATGTAAGTACAGTGCCACCGTAATTCTAAAAGGTTTGCATAAAAACGTTAAAAATTATACGACGTTCACTTTGTTAACTGCGTTCACTATGTAATGGCGCATGCGCTCTCGTTGACCTTTCCGTATAAATGCTGATACAGTACGGTGCCTTTTTTTTCTGATTTTCTGAGTACATACGCACACGGTGATATATTTATATGGCCTGTTGATAAAGTAATATGTTGATAGTGCCATTATTTCATGGTTATGCCGAAGCTTCTTCCCGCGTCTGTAATAAAAAGAAAATGGTGTACGGTATTGTTTATAAATATGTTTATATATTATATATATATATATCTATATGCTGTATATAGTATATTATTAATATTAAGTGCTGCGTTCTTGTAATTACGTTATCGACTAGTCCCAGTAGCGAGGCAAACAGCTGTCTATTGTGATATCTAAAATATGTAATGGCGCTTACGTATCTATTCGAAAATACGTAATGACGTCCTTAATTTTCAATTTTGCCTGTAATATCAAAGTGGAGTCTCGGCATTTCGTGCGCTAGTATTAAGCGCGCGATTAATGAGACTTTCATGATATCTGAAGAAAGTTTTATTCGTTTCTTTTCTTCTCTCTCTTTTTTTTCCTTTTGTGCAATAGAGAATTTTTGTATTTTTTGCGAGAAACAAAATTTACGTTACTCGGAAGACTCTTCGTTTGTCGTACCGACGAACGAAGCGATTACGTGTATTTCGGCTGTACTTTTTTTTTTTTAATAGATAGAAGATTCGTCGCTAGAATTCTAATAATGTATATTGATGCCGTTGCTCAAAGCACGAAATATACGATATTGTATACGTAGGCAAGATTCCACGAAGGACAATCAAATGAATTTATTTTTAAAGTAAGGCACGGGTGAGCGCGAAAAATATAGGATTGCGGGACCGGTTAAAATATTTTAGAAAATATTAGACACGTTGAAGTAGCGTGAACCTTAATTGATAAATAAACCGATTGTCTTACTTGGAATAAACTGTATTGTTGTACGATGTTCTTTTATATAAATAAATATTGGTATACACACAGTACGAGGAGGCGTTAAAAAATTAATTTTTACATTCATTTTTTCTTATGGTCAGTGCTACAGGAATCTCCATCTGTCGACTATAGTGGGTAGTTATGTCGTACAGTGGTTTTATCGGCCGGTAAAAACGGAATCTTTCCTGTCCCACGAGTCACGTACTCGACCGGTGCAAATATTAATGATCCTGAGCTACCGAGTCATTTCTCATTGTAACTTCGTTATGTGGAATGACAGGAAAGGGCGGGGACGATAAATGCTCATCAGTAAAAATGTCCTCGGACATTATGAACCGGTGCATTATCATCAATTTGTTTGTCGTTCATAATGATACCGGCGGGTAATCATCCTCCGTATTTTTTGTCTCTTAACTTTTCTTATTATAATCGGTACCTTCATTTTACGATGCAACATCACGTACAAATTGCATTTCATGATTCGTCCTACCCATCCGGTAATTGTACGAGTATACGAGGAACCTCCATGATCGATAACGACGTAACTACCTGCGTACATATGATATGTCAAACTTAATTTGAAAATGGAGTAGTACCATATCCATAATGATAATGGGAATCTTCCGCTTTTGCGCTTCTTTCTCGTGAAGACTGCGACGCCTTGCGTATTCTTTAAGAACAAGTTCAAACACTTAACACCGCCATCTAGTGGAGATGTCTGGAATTATCCGAAGAAAAAATGCGTTACGTGACGATCAATTTTCTATGGTTTCAAATAATTTCGGTAGATGGCGCCGTTAAGAGACTGATCTAGTTTGCCAAATTTTCACTAGTTTTTAACAAACTTTTACCACTAAACATGCATCACAGGTCGTAGATAAGCTTTTCGAAAGTCTTCACCACTGACACTAAACCCAACCTGCCTTATACCACTGTATTTTCGTAGCGTCGTATGTTAAAAGTACGACTGCTTTCAAACTTCATTCGTACATTCGAAGAAAACGAAAATAACGAACTTCGTACTAAAAAGAGAGCGGAAATAAACTTCATACCTGAATATCATATCAAGTATATTGCACCGGGTATCACTTTAAGTTTATGAGACGTCTACGTTGATGCACTTCCTATATATTAAAATCGGAAATTCCATAAGAAAAGTTACCTTCTCCCAGACTCATTCATAACCTTAGTACCTAATGCATGCAGAATTTTATTCCAGTATCTCTTTCTGTCAAAGAAATCACTAAACCAATTGATATCCTGCTGGCAAATATGATTCTATTGATTATACGCGAGCATGGTAATGGGGCATAATCAAAGAGGCAATAAAGGGATCTTATTAAGCGGCTACAGAATTTACCGTAATGGCGCAGAATGAGATGGAAATGCATTTAGGGATTTCCAACAAGCTCGAGACCAAAGGTTGGTTTAGGAAGAGTTAGGTTAGGATTCTCTGTGAGGAGGGTTAGTAAGGATGCGAGGACGAAACGAGGTCGTGGCACTGACAGTCCGACCTACATATGACTTGAACCAACCTCACCTATATTCGAATCCAGACGTTTTCTTACGTCATTGCCAGTTGCAGGGCGACCCCGACATTTAAACCTTTTCTTGTTATTTTTTTTTTTCCATTCCCTATTTCTCTTCTCTTTCGTTCTACCCTTATTTTCAAATATAACCTACTCGTCATTCATACATAGGGGACAATCATATTTACATAGTAATCCTAAAATTAATAGAAGACCTTACTGGCAGGAATTTTGAGGCAATTGGCCGTATCTCCAGGTACCCATACTTGTTTTGAATTACCAAATTATAAGTCGCTGTACACAAGTATAGGCCTTGATACATTCAGATTAACGTTTTTAGGTAAAAACTAAAGTTCAGCTCTTGTCCCCCTTTTACCGGTACACTATCGTTATTATGCACCGTGGTAGTTTCCATTTTACATATTTTCCTGTTTAAAATAGAAGAAACTTTTCAAAGACCCTACTTTTCACGTACTCCAACGTCCTTGGAAAATATTCTCATCGAAATCCCAGTAGGTCCCAACCTACATTCCACGATTACTTATCACAATTTTATCTACGAATTACATCACTGCCTCTTACCGTCCTTAATAACTAACTTATTGAGCAGATTCAAACAGAATTCATTTTATGCGGCTTACAATCTTGTAATTGAATACACGTACGTACCCTACCAATTATTCTGGTGCTCTTCCTCTTAGACGGTTTCAGGAAATCAAGTTATTCTCCCAGGAACTTTCGCACGAGTAATCGTCAGCCAATACTTGCCAGCCCTGAAGTTTTAAGCCGGCTTCGCAGAGTGATTCAAGTTTCTCTTTCCGCTAGGTTAGGTTCAGGCTTAAAGCAAGATTTCTACTACTCCCATTCGCACCTGACTCCCGTTATCCGATGAGAACGTCCAACCTGAAAACAAAAAATTACTCGTTCGTATGACTCGTCTTGTGTGATTAAAATTAATTCCCATTACTACACGACGTAAGCCGGTTACAATTTTTTTTTTACCTCGGATTAAGATACAGCGTACTATGATTCTGGTTACAAATAAATAATCCTAGTGAGATTTTGATGGAAATGTTTTTTTTTTGGTAATGCTGATTAAATTTTCTTATTTAAATTACGCTAAAAATTGTTCGGGAAATATTGGAAAATCGTGCTTCCCGTTTAAGACGTTAATGGCGTGTGCCTTTGTTACATGGCTAATGAAGCAATTTTCATGGAGTATTAGTGACTATTTATCGGGGACGTGGAACGAAAACTCTATTTTCGTGGGCGGTACGCTTTAATGGTGGCGACGAGGAGCACGTAGTTGCGTTATCGTCTAATCGATTTCATAATTAATAACATCAAGTGTTGATACAATATTAACCTTGACATGAGTAAGTTAAACATGACGGCATTATAAATTCGTATTTTCAAATGACGACAATTAATCAAGCCACTGAGAAAAAGTTACATTAAGTGTTTAAGAAAAACTGATAATAATAATAATAATAATAATAATAATAATAGTCAATACTATTATCGGAGTACTGTATAAATAATTAAAAAATTATTATACCCAATCAATTAAACTTACTTTTAATTTGACCATTTTATTTCAACATCGGCGTACCTAGCCACATACATATTTCATTGCCAAAAAATCCATATTTGACCTTGAATTGGTTTTTGACCTATCCTCTTCTCCCTCGCTCCTCATCTCCATCGCATCTGTTCAACGATTCTTCACGTTATATCTGGAAAAACTTTGAAAAGTAAAGTTTTTTCGAAAAATAAACTAAGAAGACGTTAGTCAGCAGACGTTAAAAAAAAAAAGTGCGAAAACCCATGGGAACTTAAATCTAGCCGAAAATCTCTTTTACGGTTCGTGACTTTTTATCGACTCTATTTCGCTTCGTCTCGACGGCGTTTCTGCTTAAACCAGTAATTAAGGTCTAAAGGGTCGTATATATACAGACGTACAGTTGTCTAAAGAATTTTCTCTGAGTTATATCTTCGTTTTTTTTTTTTTTTTTTCGTTCACGATTCTTCTCATAACCCTTCAAGCATCCCCCTCCCGATCAGTCCTTGTAATATCAGTCCGACTGACTAACGGCTCTTTCTACTTTTAAAGGGGACTAATTTAGAATTCACGGTCTGAGCTAAATTACTCAAGAGGCCTTGTGCATAATTCATAGAATTGAAATCCCGATAGAAACTTTTGTAGTATTTTTATCTGCATGATAAATTGATATAAACTGAATTTAATCTACAGATCACTTTATTGAGATTCCATTGATAGATCGATTATTGATTGTCCCTAGTAACGTGTCTGTTACGCATTACGAATAAACGTATAATACGTTAAAGCTTTAAAATTGTATATTTGTTAAAAAAAAAAGAATTTAATTATATTTTTCAGACTAGAAGTTTTACCTTATCGTTAATGTACTTTATATAAAATATTTTTACAAGATACTCGATCGTCCCGGAAATAAACCCGGCGGAAGTATGGTCTCGACGTGTCAGCAGTCATCGCTATCGTAACTTCTTTACGAAAAACAAAAAAACAGGTAAATAAAAATGAAAGAAAACATCTCACCCTTGACTTCATAGGTTATCAAATTTACAATTGGAATTGACAATTATTGACAGACACGCACTTTCTCTGTTATTTAATCAAAAATTATAAAGAATACATGAACGTGATTGAAACTGGCCTCCACTTGGTGAACAATGACAGAATTTTCATTTAAATAATCCCGTCTTTGTGTCCACGTCCCTCATTATTTCATTCTCTGTGTATATGCTCTCTGTCCCACTTGACATTACTGAACAAAAGCAACACTATCGCCATCTGCCGTTACAAACTGGAGACCAAACGAATTATTATTATTATGATCGTACAAGTCCATGATCTGTATATATATATACATATATTTTTTTTCATTGGAAAATTATACAAAGTCGAAAACATACACATACATATAACCGGTATTAATCCAATTTTCTCATAATACAGAATGTCGTCTCTTTTGCCAAGTTCTACCTAACCTCTCTACCGTAATACGCTCCACTTGAAGTCTCTAGTACCCAACTCTGGTCTGAAATTGTCTATTTCGTATTTTTGATTAAATCTACATGCGTTCGGTATATGCATATATACGTAA
This sequence comes from Hartigia nigra, assembly GCA_031001745.1. NCBI lineage: Eukaryota > Metazoa > Arthropoda > Insecta > Hymenoptera > Cephidae > Hartigia > Hartigia nigra. The sequence goes on from JARPRG010000005.1 coordinate 1,330,038, forward strand.
GTTTTCTGCGAAAGATGCTGCATGACAATTGACTTGTATAATATATTCACCAGAGGACCTGGTGGTGGGTGACGTATACGTGAAGTCCTGGCGCTGAGCTTAATTAACGTACCAATGAGTACGATGTCCCGGGTAATTCAACTCGATGTTCATTATAGATATCAAACGGGAGGACGCTTCACTGTGATTCCCATTTTGGGCGCCATCATGAGCCAAAGTCATGCCCACAGTGCCGTTGATAAAAGCCAAGTAACCGTTAGCTGTTACATCGATTATTGGATCTCCAGTGTAGAATATTATATTGAATCGAATTCATTAACTATATTACCATTGATATTTACACGTATCCTTTGGCAACCTATACGCTTTCGCTTTAATATTTGGAATTATCCTTTGAACTATTTTTTAAATGAAATATTGGATTTCGCGAAAATTTTTATTTATCGTTTATTATTATTTTTTTTTCAGGAATTTAATGAATTAATTTTTTAATGGCGTCGAAAAATATCACTAGTCTTCGTTGAAAGTCGTACGCAGAAGACGTTCGATAGAAAAATGGATATTGATAATAAACTTCTCGTTGGCTCTTCGTTTTTTTATATTAATTAATTCGCTAATTTTTCACGACTAAGTTAAAGCGACGTACAGTACCATTGATTGGGATCAATGAAAAAATATCAAAATTACACCAAAATTTAGATTCACGGTAAGTACGTTGGATTTTTGAAAAACTGATGAATATAAAGATTTCAGGAGAGCCATACAGGATTCATCGTGATAAAATCAATAGGCCATTTTGTCAAGGGAGTAAAAGCGCTTTGATCTCAGCGCGCTCAATTTGATCGAGTATATGTTTCGTAGGTATGATAATATTAGCTCTTTTATCCTCTCTCTCTCTCTCTCTCTCTATCTCTCTAGCTTTATTTCTATCCGTCCTTCCTGTCTTTGCTCGATGCTCATCATCCTCTCAAGCAGCCCCATTCGCTTCCGCTCTCGTTCGCCTTCCGGTTTTTCTACATCCAACCTGGTTCCTCGTGCGTGGCTAACACAATTAGGGCTGCTACGGGTTTTCTAAGGCTGCGCCAACTCTGTTTGACTTTAATCCCATCCTCTATCGAGACGGTCCAATTAATTCCGCAACTCACGGCATGACACGTTTTCGCATTTCCGTCATTTTATTTACTCTGCCAATATACTGGATACAGATAAAAATCCGATAACATACTTATATTCCTCGTGTAACGTAAACGAAAAATAATTTTTAGTTCAATATATGATGAAGTAAATATTTTTTTTTTTCAATATCCTGTTATTCTTACTATTCGCGTGACGTTCATTTTTTTTTGCTGACAAGAGTGATTGATTTGTTGTCAATTTTTTTTTTTGTCGAAAACATCGAAAATTTATCAACTCATGAATTTCCTTGGAGTAATGATAACGAGGTTTAATGTGGCTCCGTAACGATCAGGCTGATTTCCTGTTACCAGCAATTCTGACAATTCGCACATTAGGCCATTCTCGATATCGGAGCTGTTCGCTCCAGGGCGCTAATTAATTGCGGATCATTAATTATAAATGATAGGTTTACCTGACGATAATGGGCAGTTAAACGAATGTTTGGTCAGTTAGGTACTCATGTGTATGCACTGTACCGATAGAGAAAATAAATCGTCAACGACTTTCCCAAGAGAGGAGAGAGTAGCCAAGGTAACATTCAAGAAGCTAGAAGAAAATAAAATTTAGAGTATCTTCATATTCCATTGACAGACATTTCAAATCCATTCGTGCAATATCGTATCGTAGTGTTGAATCTTTAATAAAAATAAAAAATAATAAAACTACGGGCTACTGGTAAAGGCTGCCGAGTTAAAGTGCATAGAACCAAAACGAAAAGTACAACAAAAAAAAGAAGCATTAAGAAAGCAAGAAAGAAAGAAAGACTTGCCTCTACATCAACCTCTATCCATATGGGAAATAAAAAGTCCGATATTGCACACTCGTTCCTTTTACACGAAAGTGAAATACTTCTTTTTTTTCATTTTGTAATTTTTTGGCCTCTTTTCTACGTTTTTACCACTCACTCCCCCTCCCGCAATTTCATCCTAAAAATAGTATACGGCTATATCAACAGTGATTCTATATAGTCCACGCATGCATTTTCAGCTGCAACTGTACCGATGTAAACGTAAAAGATAGTGCGCCAATAAAATAACAATTGTTTTCACTGATAAGTAAGTCGCCACTGGCGCCCTTCGCAGTTGCCAAAAATTACGGCCCTGTATCACAGCTTGCACTGCCGAGTGAGTTGGCCCGTTAAAACGAGCCGCCCAGCATCCGACACACGTGCTTTTAATCGTTTAATAAACGTGTCCTCCTCCTGCTGGCAGCGTTGCACGCTGCGATGCGTTGAAATCCGTAATTAAATAAACAATAATACATGGATGTTTTGTTTTTACAATTTTCAAACAATGCCTATTGACATTTATATACACCGCTTCCCTCAAGAACGACTCCCCTTCCTGTTATTCGTCGTCACGCGCATAAATGGTTTTACGCGGGAGTAGCGTATAGCCAGGAAAAAAATATTCGAGCGCATCCAACAGGGTGGGTTCGAAAAAGTAAGTTAACCCTAACCCAACCTAATCTGACCTAACCTTTCATCCAGAGAGATACGTTCGCGCAGTTTGGCTCTGTCGGGAAATCAAATGTCAGCGAAGAAACGGCCAAGGATTTTCATCGTGTGGCCTCCACAACAGTAGTCGCAGAGTGGGGAATGAAATGAAAATGGTAGGGATGCAAGGGATGATAGGGATGACGACAGGGTTACAGCGTGGATGCTGCGAGTGTACTGCGCAGTGATCGATATGGAGGGGATTCCATGTAGATGGTATCACCCCACCACAATTTCTCTGCAGGGGTAGTAGCACTCCTGGTGGGGGTTAACGTAAGGGATTGTTCCAGGGTTGTTGGGCGGCCGATAGGAGGCAGGAGAGGACGACGGAACGATATACGAACTTGAGGGTCGACGGCAAAGAGATGTGGTGGTGGGAGATTTGTGAGGTTAGGGGTGGACGGTGGCGGCAGAATGTGAGCACCGTCGAGCCCTCTGGCGAATATCCCCGAGCGCCTAGCCGAACCTTACCGAACGAGGGTGAACCTCCACGAGCAGCTAGCGCAGGAAGACCTCAAAAAGCTCCTCAGTATATCCCGCGACGCGAACGCGTACGAGTCGTACACTCCTCGGCCCTGATCTAACTGGGTCAGACCTGGTTGGCCGAACGTGTCCCTAGTGCTCTCTCTGTTTAATCTGGGGGCCAATAGTTATCTTCCACCATTTTATTCGGACCTGCTGGACCTGCTTGTTCGCACTGCAGTAGTACAGTGAACTGTCATTATTATTTTTTTTCTTGTTTAATAAAAAATACGAATTTGTATTCTCTTACATTTCGTGAGATTGAGCATTTCTTTTTTTCCTTTTCCTTTTTTCTTTCCTTTATACAGAATCTCTCGCTGGACCAGTCTAACGCTGTTTCAATCTTGATCAATCACAACGCGTAGCGTCATAACAATTATATAAAAACATTAATGCGCCTTTAAAAACAAAAATAGAAATATGTCCTACTCTATTCTATGAAATGCGATCGATTTTTATTGGTCCATAGGCAGATTAAATCTTTGATTTATTAAAATATGTTTTCTTATTGTTTATGAATATTCTCAAGGTTTATCGATGCGATGATTATCTTTTGACCAAATTTTTTTTGTAGCCATCCTCAAGAACGTGACGCAGTTAACTGACAAATCTACTGGAATCGTTAAACGTGAGAAATCGTGAAGTGTTCATTGGCCAGTTTACTTGATATATTCTCTTTAGCCGTTGCGTAATTCGTAAGCGGAAATTGATCGAGGACGTTTTGTCCGTGTACGTTAACCGGAATTATCGTAAGAGTTCCTATACTGCGATCGTGAACAGAAGTGCTCTTGGCTACCGAAGTTATTCGATTTTCGTGATCGATGACTCGCGAGTTTTCGTGATACATATATATATGTATATATAAAACTGTTTCTATGCCGTCAAATCCGAAAGGACATCGGTTGGCTGGTAAAAGCTATATGGCAGTCGGAAAACTTCGTTACACGGACAAGGTCGCAGGTATTTAAGACAAATGATCATACAATTTTTACACAAATCAACATAAAAATGGATCAACGATACGATGAAAAATATTCATACGAATTGCGAGTACGAGTATCGCAAAATATCGTTGACGTCATATCTGACGGTTGGGATGGATTTTTTTTTCTTTTCCCACGAATCCGCCATTTGATAATTTTTAAGGATGAGTGCAAGAATTTTAATTTACAGTAACGCCGACGTCACGACGTTAAGATCCAACGTATAGCCGCTTGGAAATCCCCGTAAATTTTACGAAAGCTCCGTCGCGTCGAGAGCTTTATGGTCAACCGTGAGATGGCGGAATACTGCGAGAAAGAGAGAGAGAGAGAGAGAGAGAGAGAGAGAGAGAGAGAGAGAGAGAGAGAGAGAGAGAGAGAAATATAATTCCACAAGTAAAGTAAAAGAGAGAGAGAGAGAGAGAAAGAATGAAAATGGAAGGTTGAAAATATTTATCGTCCAGAGAGAACGCAGGAAGCAGAACGAAATGCTAGAAGGTATTCATTTTGGAATGTTTTTCGCTGGATTTTTCCACTATATTGCATTCGCATTCCCACTATATTATTACAATACGTACTTTTAACGTACAAAATCCAAAAAAAAAAAATTACAACGAAATGTCAAATATCTAAAAATCAAAAATGTTTTTTTCTCACGCTCCTCTCTCAATGTCAAATACGAATCGTACTGTCGCTACCGCGTAAATAATATTTATCCGCGCAATTCTTCAAGCCGCAATGTTAATCCTTGATAAAATCCTTTTAAGCAGCGTCGATATAAGGTACCGTCTTGGCGTATCGTCGCCGACGCTTCACGCTAGCTAAGTAATCCACTCCTCGTCCGCTTGGCATAACCAGGAGCAGTGGCGTGATGCAACAGCTATTTTGCATAACCTAATTAGTCGGTAACGCGTACAACAGTTGATATGGCGTGTGTAACGTTACTATAGAATGATACTAACATGCTGAGTATCCATAGTTAAAAGCATGGCAAAAAGTAAAGTGCAATTAAATGCCGAGTTTTCATGAAACTATGACTAGCCTGAAGTTTGGAGAAGGCTGTTTACTCGGTGTCCCCTTAAACGTAGTTGTGACAAGGAGGCCCAGGGGGGTCAGAGGGTCAACACGAAACTCCTGTCACTGGTTCGTTCTGTCGGCAGCTTGTCGACCGGTTGCTCTTGTCGCGCGCGACACGACAGCCTTTAAATTGGTACTACCCACGCGTGCCACTCTGTCCTTTCTAAATCATCCCTGGAACCCTTCCCGCCACCCATTTCGCGACAAGGATAAGGGTGCCGGATAAACGAAAGAATTCCTATTAGAGTTCTACCAGGGGTTTATTCGATTTCTTTTTATTCCAAGGCGAAGGACTAATGCGATTAAAAAAAAGCGGGGGTTCTTAGATAAGATATTGAGGTATAGTAAGAAAAAAGTCAATGTCACTAGATACTCATAGGGATTGATGATAAACCTTACGAATCCTTACCGGAAATGAGGTTTATCAAAGGGTTAGAGTTCCTTTTAGTATTTTTGACATTCGGTTGAGATGAAATTCAAAAAGCTTGGAAATCAAAGTCAAACGGATCGGATTAATGAAAATGCGCGCTTTGGAGGATAACGGGGGTGGGTACCGTTTAAAGTGTTGGGGGGGTTTATTTGCGGGGTGGAAGAATGGGGGGTAGGGGAGGGAAATGCCAAGAGGGAAACAAACTTTCTCGCTATAACTATAACGATAAATACTTGGCTTCGGTATAAAGGGCCAAGAAACGTGGCTCCGCATATAATCCTCGTTATGCCGTGCGAGAAAAGCTTTCCTTTGAATATTCGTAATGAGCTCCTTTTAAGGACCTTCGGTACTTGTTAGGGATTGTATCGTTTAAAAAAAAAAAAAAAAGAGATCTCTAGGCAGTTCATGTACAAATTTTCAATTTTATTTTACTCCGCTTATAGATTGACTTTATTTGATCTATGTTTTCATTTAACTTATAGACATTTTGTGAGAGCACCCTTTGGCCTTGCCATTAGCAGATTATTAATTGAGTATAGTCACGGCTGTTGCCAACGCAGCCAATAAAGGCAAACAAATGTGTGTATATATATGTATATTTATGCTATTTTTTTTTTATGTATCGAGAAGTACACTGAGAGCCTCTTTTTTTTCATTGCTTTGTTGTTTATAGAAATTTAGCCTTTTAACGATTTACTCTTTCGTATTAAATATACCGTTTTCTTAAAGTCTACAGTAATTAAAGTAATGTTTATCGCGTAAACGAGCAAAGTGTATACGAATAACGAAGACTGAGGAAAGCGAGTTTTCGTTGTACAGAAAGAGACAAAAATGACGTCGACAAGGGATAGAAGATGTTTTCTTAAAATAATTATGTCTATGGAGAAAGATAATCCGAGCAAAAAAGTCTCAGTGGTTACTAACACTTATTAGTTAGACACCTGGTTTAGCATATTGCTGTTACTACTGCTACTATCAACATCACTACTTGTACCGTTATTGAGTACCGTAAACCAAGTATATGCTACTCGAGTACTTCCGGCTGCTCTATGAGTTCTTTACAGGTGAGAGTATACTTTTCATCATGAACAAGATGTCAAAGTTGCGCAATAATTGCGCCAAAGCTTAGAGTTAATCACGCTGAGATATTTTATATCTTAATAATGAGATCACAGATTTTTTACACAGTTTGTACAATATAGCAGCGACGTATACGACGTCCTTGGAATTTTTTTCTTTATCGACGACTCTTCTCTTGCCTTTGTACGGAGTTGAAAATTTCGTCCGAAACTTTCGAGTGTTTTGGTAGAATTTTGACGAGGAGTGTACCTGCCCTTTATACTTGGATGAAAAATATTTAAATTAATGGAATTAAAGGCACAGCGAATGGTACGCTCTCGAAATGTTATATTCAAGGTTTAAAAAGAAATTTCAAGGTTTTAAGGTCTCAAGGTTACGAGGTTTTAAACTTCAATTCGACCTTTCGAATATACTCTACTCCTAAAGTTTTCTGGCTAAACGAAAATAGAGTGGACGTTGAGGTTAAATACAAACAAGTGAAAAATATATTATCATGTCAGACAGATTGCACAGGGTAGAAAATGAAATTTTTACTGTGATACAGGCTGGTACAATTTTGTGCCTTTCACATTGAGGTATCGTTAGGGGGGTTAACAATAGTTTTTCTCTAGAAATTCCAAAATTCCACATAAGTCTTCCACAAGAGTTTTGCCTCGAGATTAATATTCTCGATTTTCTAATCGAGCGCTATCAGCCTTTTATCACGAGGATCGAGCTCGGAGCTTTATTACGTCAATCGGATTCTCGGTATCTCTCGTTAATCTGTTATATGAAATAATCGATTTCTTCAAGAATAATGAAAAAAATATTACGCAAAAAAATGCCGTGAGCTTACAGACAAAAATCACGTTTCACTCTAACTATGTGTAAATAATAGTTTTCCAAATATACGCACGCTGCATTTACAAGGGAAAAGAGGTAAACAAGTGCAAAGCATCAAAATTCAAAATCCTAATTGAAAATCGCGAACGTCAAACATTGAGTCAATAAATAGAAATGTTGCATTGAAATAAATCAAATAAAAAAATAGTGAAATCATTTTTAATCTACCTGTAGTCGTAATAATTTAGTCACTCATCGGTTTTCGTGAAATATAACTATCATCCTCGGATAAGCTTATCAACATTGAACCCTTTCAATTTCACTACTGACAAGACCCACGGTATTTCTTCAAAGGCACGTAAAGCATAGTGTCTACACCTGGAAACACAAATAACAATAACTAACTGAGAAAAGGCACGAAACAATAAAAAATTCGAATATTTCTAAAGATACGCGAAAGCTTACGTGACCTTTTTTTTTCGTTCTGTCGGTAAAAAAGGTCGTATGAGAATTCGAATACATTTCAAGCTTAAACTTGATATTAATCCAAACGTTTAACGGTATCTGCAGTATACATCGTCCCCGTCGGTTGGTTAAGGCAAATGGCGAGGATAATCCAGGAGTTTTATCGGTGGAAATTCACTGGGAATTACAGTCGGCGTTATCTACCTTTGTGCGAAATAACTCGCGATCGCTTCTATCTGTGTGACGTCATGTTCCCTGCCTCCGGTGTCCATTTTATTTATCGTACCGATTCTCGTCGCCGATATTCGAGGACTGTCGAGGATCGAGATATCGGATAGGTTAGATACTAGTTGGCTCTATATCATTATCCAGTAACGAATATAAAGTTAAGTGAGGTTAGTTTTCAGGTAAGATCTCAATTTTCGTGTCTCCGGGATGCGAATGGAGAAAGACATGAAACTATAAGGGGACCCAGAGCAGCATACTTTCATAAATAACAAATAAATTCTTATGGCTAAGCATTATGGGACTTGCGGACGCATTCGCGTTTACGTTAAGCTACCGAGAAAAATTTGCGCAATTTATTTAAGGGAACGCCATCGTGCTT
>JARPRG010000005.1:1346708-1384341 GCA_031001745.1 Hartigia nigra
TATCGCCTCCTTGTGAATCCTGCATAATAAAGCCATCAGGGCATTGTTTATCGTGTCGTTTAAGAAAAAAAAAAAAAAAATAACGCGAACAACCAAATTTAGTAGATATGTTTCACCCCTTATTTAGGAAAGGACAAATTTCTGCAACGATGCTTTACAGTCTTTGAACTTCTTGTACCAGATAGAAAAGAGACAAAGAAAGAAAATGACATTTCTTTAAACACTTTTTGAACATCGTTCTATTATTTCTCAGTTGTCTTTCTGAATAATGATAATAATATCGTCCTCTATCTATCACTGTGTTTACGTAATTTGCTACCTATAATTGGGTACGGCTGTACCGATACTGAGATCCTCACGTCCACTGGGAGTCTACCTGATGGAAATATGGTCCAACTGGGAATTCGCAGCATCCTGTAAATTTTCGGTGAGCGTATTTTATTTGTCTGCCCCACGGACGCCATAGCTGTTTTTTTTTTTAACGTCACTAACGTTAGACAACGTCTAAGTGGAATTCTGGGAAAATTGTTTTACTACGGTGAATGTGCTAGTCGATCGTAAGATAAAGTAACCATTTTTTTTTCTTAAGGTTCATTCCCATTGTCTGATTTATTATCCATATGTTCTACTCTGTACAGTCGTAATATTACTTGTCAAGTTATTACGTTTTTTTAATTTCTTTTTTTTTTTAATTATTTTTCACCTCTTATCACACCGACCGTATTGTTATCGTAGGATTACTCTCGTAACGAAATATCCAAATTATTCACTGTAGACTATGAGCACGCTAGATTTTATTTTTAGGCCATACAGCATTTTTTATTATATTTTACCCTTTTACCTTAGGTTATCAAATTTCGTGAAGTCAGAAAAAATGTCAAATCCTAATATAGTAATTGTGTATTATTATTATTCAAAAAATTTAGATATCCACTTAAACTCCCCAAAACGCTCTCATTATTCCTAATCCATTCTTCGCCTACTGGCTATATCCATAACAACATTACCAGTTTATGATCTCTTCCTGGCAGCAACTACCTATCGTACTATCCACTTCATAGCCGACGCCATTACTGTGGCTTACCCAAAATTTCCAATACATTATCAAAGCCCACTATCCACTATTACCATATACTTAAACATTCATAAAGAGAATCGCAAAGCATATGTCTCTTATACAGTCAGTGGCTGCGGCACGAATCCTTTACTTGGACGATTGAAAAAAAGAGAAAAAGAAATGTAGGTCAGACGTTAAAGCACGACAACTGTCGCTCACGTAAGTTCGCGCCGTTAATGGACGATAATGCTATCCATTTCTGAAATCTGACTACCCAAGGTGTTTATTATATTTATAAAGCTTGCTACCGATCACGGCAGCCATTTTATTCTTTGACAAAAATAAGATAAGAGTCTTAGCTAGAGATTCATGAATAATTGCTATATATAATATTTTATGCCTTTTAATACACGTCGTAGAGCGTGTAAAGTTCTATTTTCATTATGAATTCGTGATAAAGCGACTTTTGATAAAAGATCTTTTTTTTTAAGTTCTTGTGTCTGACAGACGTCAAACATTTTTTTAACCCTTTCATTGTTATCAAAGTTCGACTTTTCTTTTGCTGGCAAAGACAGCATCAGCACTTATTTCTTACGTTATTGCTATCCTCCCTATACTGCTTGGTGCTCCTTATCAGTTTGAAGCTAGTGAAGTCACTGCTGTGCCAGGAACAGGTGTTGCCAAGGATAACGGAATATTGACAGCCTTTTCATATTTATATTGCATTTATCTTTTGTGCAGCATTTGGTCTTTTATTTCATTTCTTTTTTTTATGGAGGAACTTAACTCGTACAGTCGTGAAAGAATTTTATTGGTTTATGACGGCGCATGGACATGTAATAGGGGATACGTGAATTCTAAATCTGCCATTTTAAAAATTGCTTCCTTTGTAAAGTAGCGTCCCTCAAGTGTATCCAATATTTATTGTTTTTTTTTTAACGCCATTCCTCTTTTTCTCTCCTTTTATTGACATGCTGTACCATCTATATATCAATTCTAGTTCGAAGATAAAACAAGAAATTCCAAAGAGCTATAATGTGACGTCTCCTTGTTTATACAAGCTATAAGATCTAATACGAAGTATCGTATCTATTTTCTTCTTTAACTATCGATTACATTGTTAACGCGGACAGAGGCTGCTTCAGAAAAGATAAAACCAATTTGACTATATATATTTTTCTAATACATACTCTAAATGGTAATACATCAATTTTTCCTATAAATCATTCGGTTTCGTTAAGAAACGTTAAAGTAAAATTTTATCATATTGATAAAATTTTATTCGGATCATTTTTGTTAGCTGATACAGTTAGCTCAGTTTGAGTTAGATCAAACCTATTTGTCTGCCAGCAAGAAAACTGTTTGGTCAATTATAAGCATCGTGGCTTTAAGGAGATCTACCTAATGGTACACTAGAGAGCATTAATGGTATGCTATGGACTACCCCCACCATTCGCGAACGCTTCTCTCTCTTCATGCCTCAATCCTTATTCTCGTACAGCAGTGTTTCCAAAATTCTCGAAGCGATTACGAAAACGATTTCGATGTCGATTACGATTTCGATTTCAATCAAGTGTCAATAGAGATTCAAGTATTGGCTTTATTCAGAATATCGTTTTTAGTCGAATACGAATAAAATGCACTCGGTCTATCGGAATAATTCGTTTATCTTACGAGGTCAATTTTCAAGAGACAATCATATTTCTTTTATACACAGGTAATTGCAATCGCGTCGCTATGGCAACGGCGTCTTGAACGTGACTAAAGTGAAATACGTGTACATAGATAGGACAGGGATCTCGATAGTGCTCCAAATAGAAAAACTTTTCGTAGAAAGATACAGTACATTTTCAAAATGGCCTCCGGAGACTTTTCGGGTATCAGCCTTAAAGGTCACGTGATGTAAAATCCTGAAGCAGTAAGGAATACGGAGAGCAGTGAGGTTACGTCGTATCTATAGAAAAACCCAGAGGCTAGGATTCTGGATCATGTGCCTGAAAATTGCTAATAGAACTTCTGTAGGTACGTAGAAGGAGTTGAAAAAAGTTTAAAGAAAAAAAAAAAAAAGTAGGAATATAGGACAACAAGAAAAATAAACGTATACGTTGACACCCTTTCTAACTCCCGGGGGGTTCTCAGCCGACTTTTTATTCGAATGCTCATCCTGATCCTGGCCAACAGGACGAAGATCCTAGGCTAGGATAGAGTGCAATATTCTGGCATGGGAGCTACGTATATTGCTTCCTGGCAGGATACCAGACTCCTCGGCCAAGAGTACAGCCATTTTGAATTTTACTGGGGAAACTTTCACGGACCGTCACTACTTGGACCAACCTTTCTTTCAACCCTTAGATACTGGCACAGCTACTTTCGAAATCTTCCCGGCAAAAAGACGGTCGCTTATCGCTCTCCTACTTCTCCGTGCTTTTCTGTTTTCATTAAAAAACCATTTTTTTTCCTCTTCCATCCTCTGTGTTTCTCCATCTTACCTACGGGGATACCGTGGAGAATGCTCGGGCAATCAAAAAGAAATCGTTTGGCCAGGTTGCACGTTTCTCCGTAGGATACTGGGATATTCCTCTTGCAATTATCCAAGAGTGCTTACGGGTAGATGAAAGGAGGGTGGTAGTAGAAGGGGTTGTTCCATAGGACGAGAAAGTCAGGAAGGTATTGCGCCAGGTACCGGGTCCTACCTCTATGTATAGCAGTTGCTTGTAATACCAGTCGAATAAGAGAAGACGGAACATGTCGCATAGTAGCAAAGACTCCCTTTATTGTCAAGTGAAACAAAGAATATACAGCAATTGCACACTTTGTGCAAAAATATTTTTGTTTACAGTCTACACTTTTTACGTGTTTAAAGATCTAAACACGTGGAGAGTTTAGTACGGTATAAAGATTTTTTAAAATTGGCGCCAATCGTTGGCAAGTAATTTCGTGCAAATTTCAAAATCATTAAAATTTGTTGCAAGTAAAAAACTGGAACAAAGATTCGAAATTCCATTCCACTATTAAGGATCCAGTTGCGGTAAGGAAAGCAAGCATTCAATGTGGAACTGGCTTATTCAGTGGCGATTGAGCTTTCCCTTTTAAAGGCGAGTTCACATTATGCGAGATCATTATTCGTGAACCATATGTCAGCATCGCTATCAAAGGCAAGCACGATAGGCGGTAATGACGGCGGAAGGGGTTAAGGAATGGCATTATTCTATATATCCGATAGCTAGGAGTCTCTTCTTGTCAAGGCTTATGGGTAGCAGACCATTCGAGAGTTTAGGTTAGGTTAGGTTAAGCGGGATTCTAAGGGTGGACGATGAAAGATCGCAGTCCACGTAGAACGTCGGTTCGAGGGCTACCTGCTTTTCGCCCTTAAAATAGGACCCTTCAAAGAGAATCTTGAAGAAGCGGATATCCCGTCCTGCTTAACCAAAAAGGTTTGAGGTACCCGAAAAAAAAGCGCTGAAAAAGAAAATAAAAAAATTGTCCACCCCCTCTTTCTTTACTTATATACCACCCCCATTCTATTCTCCGGAATTATGAACATTACAATGAGACGTCCACGTATATTACTTCCACGAGACGAAAAGTCTTTTTCTCTTTATATTTTTTTTTCGTAATATTTTTCTTCCCTTTTTCTCTTTTTTACCGACGGCACCGAACCCTGATTTCGCATTAAGAGGTGTTCAGAAAAAAAAGGATGAGGGGGTTCTACCAGTAGGTCGGGCGAACATTGTTGATATTTTCCTTGACTCATCTTCTCACGTAATCAGCCCCCATTAACCCTTAAATTTAAGGGTGCGTCAAAAGTCAGACGGCAATAACAGGGTGGTAATGATAAAGCGTTTGCAGCGCCGCGAGACGGACAAATTTGGCCGAGGAAAGCCGATAGACTTTAATTCTAGTTTCTTCGCGCTGTTCGCTTGGCTACGGCTACACTGATTAACGTGAAGTTGATTGATGAGGCCTGGCTGGCTATACGTTGTACGGCCAATCATTTACCGTGAGATGCTGAGTTGCTTCAGATTTTTGCCTTAATCAATTAAATCCAGTGACTTATTGACCGTTCGGTTATTATCAGAGAATAGAACCGTGCAATGGCCCAGATATCCAGGACTTCTGGCTGAAAGGGCGAGGAGCGTTACTACTAATACTCTCACTGTTGCTGCTATCGCCACTGCTATCACCACCACCACCATCACCACTACCACTGGTTAGTCCAGAACTGCGCAGACTTCTAGAATTTAGACTGCTGGTTCCAATGCAACTGATGACGTAATAGAATACAGAAGCACAATGGCCTGTATCTAGGTCGCAGTGTCAGTGCCGCGAACCACGGCAGATTTCATTGTGCCTTTAGCAACAAATACTACAAATTCTACACACAATGTAGTTTAACTCCTTTGCGCACGAGTATCAGTCTCCATTATACCGGACGTTTCAAATTCGACGAATACCCAAATGTCATTGCTTACACGAAAGAGTGACTATGGATACCCTTAACTTTGACGAAAAAAAAAGTTATTTAACAACCCCAAGTTTTTCAGTCACCTTTTTCTTAAAAAAAAAAAAACTCGAATTTCATTTATCAACAAACGTCGTTACCGAATTGTGAAAGGAATCCAGAAATATCGTAAGCAACATTTTCCACAAAAGTGGAAGTTGTTCCTTAACTTTTCTCATCTTTTCTGTGCAAATAATCCCGTCGTCGTTCCTTGCGTACTGAAATAAGTACAATGGTAGACGAAAAATATAAGTACTTACGTTCCTTATATATCCAGATTCGAAATCATAATAAAGAATCTTGACGGACGATATGGGATCAACAAAAAGTATCGAAACAGCTGCGCCACGGAGGAGTGACGTATTAGAAACGCTCCCTTAAGTTTGAAATTTATTTTTCATCCGTATAATAGCTCGAACAATGGAGGACAAAGACTGGTCGGATACATGAAAAAAGTGGGGCAATGTAAGGAATCTTGGTGTAAAGTAAGGTGCGCGCGCGCTGAGGCTTAACGATGCTCAAGTTCATGTCTGAACCCTTTAGAACAACCCCTATTTATAATAAGCTATCTATATAATATATATTGAACAGCCAGCTTGGGTTGCGTTAACCCTATATCCGTACATGTCATTGGATCGGCCTAGTTTTATCCTATAGAGATATAGTAATACTATATAATATATACATTCCTTTAGATGAGTATGTAGTATTATATATATATACATACACACATATATATAATTTATTTGTGTACTTACTCTATGAAATATATAGAAAACTAGCACATATCACTGAATACACTGTATTCGCTTTCGAGAAAAATGCGAGTAAATACAATGTGGAAAATCCTTTGTCTGATGGGATATGTATACTATATGCATTTATATAGGTATAGGTATTTACGCAAGAGTGTATATATATAGGTATGGCATACGATAAGGTCCTGCGCGGACTTTGCGTTTGGATAAAAAATAGTGTTTTTTTTTTTTTTTTAATGAAATTCCCATGTCAAAAATTATATTGAAAATTCAACGAAAATATTTTTCTTTCGTATTTGTACGTTTATGGAGATTTATTACTGAAAATTGTATATTTGGAATTATCGTTGATCAGACTGCTGTCATTATTATTTTGATCGTATACAGAGAGTGGATTATTAGATGCGGCATATTATGGTTTGCATTTCTATTCGTAGGATTTAATTGAGCTAATTAACTATGACGTAACTATTATTAATATAATTAATTTAGCGATTTGCATGATAGGTCTTCTTGGATATTAAATCAGCAGCTATGCGCGCCAATGTGAATTACTAATTTGAAATTTTGCTTGAATTAATAATTAAACGTAATTGCAGATCCTGAACGAGGGTTTATCAGAAGGGGATCTGTTTGGATTCTTTTTAATTTTCTAAAATTAAAATTAATTATTTTTAATTTTTTTTTATTAAAAAGAATATTTATTCTTCGTGCGCATCTGCAGTGTCAATGAGAATTAGAATAACCTTGCAAATGTATCGTCAATTATCAATTGTTGATTAATCCGATTCCGCACGAACGTTTATTAATTAAAAATTAGAATTGCAAATTAACAGCGTCGAACACGCAGGATTTTGTCGAGTTTTCAAAAGGTCGGGACGCGGTAATTGGTTTTCTTATCGATATTCGTGTTCGCTCGTTACAGGTACGCCCTGACGATTAGATTCAACTAGCCAGAGCGTCATGAATAAACCAAAAGTAGGTTGAGGATAAGTGTTAGTACGGATTGGTAAGAAATGTCACTTTGATCCCTCTTACGTCATAGCCATTTCCGACAGGAAATTCACCCTTATCACTGCAGAGTCCGATTCTGCGCGAAAAATCCAGTACGATCTCGTCACAGTCAAACTGTAGCGCGCGAATTCAGCGACTACTACCACTTACTCGTATTTCTCACTCTGCCACTTCTTGCTAGACCGTCTTAGGGTGCTATCACAACGGACGCTGCGGACGCCAAGCGTCGCCCTTTACACCAGCGCATACCCTTATGAACGCTCTCAATTATTTTTTTTTTATTTTTCTTACAATCAATATTTTATTTAACTTATGTATACTCCGTGCATGCAGTATAGTTACACAATGGCGTATATAAGAATCAAATTTAACGTGTACTACTACAAACGATAATTTTACGAGTTAAAAAACAAGGATTTTGATAAAAATTATTTTTTCACTCTCTCTATGCTCCTAAGCGATTCGTATACTTACTAAAAATTACATGAACAGGAAGTTAACCAGGGTAAAAGGAAGTGGTAGAAAGTAGAGCGTTACAGAGTGAACTCCCACGATCAGAATGGTTCGTAAATAAATAGAATCGAATAGCGAGAAAAGTTTTTTCCTTTTAGAGAATGAAACGAGTGTCGAGTCGTAGCGGAACGAGTTAGTGGGATTGGAGAGTAGCAAGGAGTATAGTGTAGGACCCTCGGGATTTCCGAGCTCGTATTTCAATGAAACGGATAAGGTTGCACTGGCGACGTACGAAGGGCAAGAAATCGCAGAGTTGCGCCATTACACGAAGGAGGATGAGAAAAATTCAAGCGCAGCAGAAAGCAGCACGACACGTAATTCAAGTAATCGATCGTATATAAAACCATGACAAAGTCGTCTACCCCCATACAACGTATTAATATTTTTACCTCGTATCGTTAATTTAAATTAAAGCTGTCACGCGAAACTTTAAAAAAGCTCTCGAATACGTAGCGATACACGTAAAAACGACTCTCCCGTAAGTAGAAACGTCTGTGGTAAGCGTATACATATTTCTAGTACGTGATTCAACCACGAGAGGCGCCACTCGATTTATCAAACTTCATATGAACTCTGAGTGAAGTGAAGTTGTCTGCTTTGGAAGACTGGTTGAGCTCGAAGGTTTCGCTTCTCTGTTGGCTAGGCCACCGCCAAGAGGGGGTTTAGTCTCGCCCTGTAACCGCGACCTCTTGTACATATATTCAGCTATTACATAAGAACCACGTACATACAGCTATACATAAGATAGGGAACTATTGGATCGCCATCTAGCGTAAACTTTTCTCATAATCCGGCGTACGTCATATCGCGAATTTCGAAGGGAATAGAGGCTGAATATCGAACTTCCACAACCAGGTTAATTTTCCGCCTTCGCCCTCGTTCTCATGTTGAAGTCGTAACTTGTCAGACAGTGTGTAAGTGAACTGAAGCCAAAAAAAAAAAACAAAAGTGAGCACAGCGGTAAATACACGAATAAAAAAAAGAAAACCTCAGAGAATATTGGGATTCTGAATACTGCGACGTTTTCGCCTTTAATTTCGCGTCTTTTCCAAGTGAAGCTTGTCGAATATCAGTATCCATTGAACATCGAAGAGTACCGGCGTAATTCTTGTATTCGTTAACACGAGTTTCCTGCTCGAAAATGAGAAACGGTAACGAGCACTTGAAGCGGATGCTGGTAATGGTCCAGGACAACAATGGCTCATCCTGGACTAACCAAGATAATGGATAATGGGATAGCCAGGGGTTGACAGTAATTTAATTTCTCCCAATGAAAGGCGCACCAGTAACGTAGGTATAGTAGAAGCATCCTCGGTGTCACCAACCTTGGTAGTTCAAGTTAAGGATGTCCAAAATCCATCCATGTGCGGTTAATCATCCTGATATATATTCCAGCGCGATACATAGTCTCCAGCATCCTTTGGTACCCACCGGTATTGATTCGTCGAAGAACCCTCTGGTTGTGGACCATGTTGGAATCTTCGCTACTCTTTATCAGTGCTGCCTCCGGTCCCCTCTGCCTTGACAGAACCAGAAGAAAGATAGTGGGGATAGAAAGGAGAAGATAGGAGGGAGAAAACTCCATGCCAAACCTGTCTTTTGATTGGACACGAGTTCCCCCTCTACAAATTCTTTACCCCCTCTCTCCCCACCAACAATCCCCAAATAGTAAACGCGCCGCACCGTCGAGAAGTATCCAATAAATTTCACCAAGGACTAAGGTCACTGTCTCATTGCTGTATCCCGAAAATTCACGAGGCTCAACCCAAACCCGATCGTTTATCTTCGGGTTTTAAACCTCTGTTATCCATTGCAGTCGTACCGATTCTATAGAATTTTATGAAGAATTAACGTTGCTGACGGTATATACCAATCGCGTAGAGTCGGCGTATCTTCGCGCCTCGATTAATACGAAGGTATACGTACGTGCACGAAGTTATCCGAAGTTAGCCGGGTTTTACATGCCGTAGGCCTATGACGTAAGCTGAGGTAAAAGCATTCGACGGAACGAGAAGCGGACGCGTTTCAAAGCTTGAAAGTGAACGGAGAGCTTGTAAAGCTTGAATGAGATAGAAAAGGCATAGAGTGATACATATACATATATATATATCAAGTGGGGATCTTAGGTTAGGTTAGATTAGGGATGAGCAGTGATAGAGCGCAAGCTCCCAATCCGAACAAAGACTACGTTACGATATACATACCCCTATAACCAAACTTTAACTTGAGTCATATATTTGAAACTTGAAAAGAAAAAAAAGCTATTGTCATTCGATGCATATTTGAAGCTTCCATTTTTGTTCCTACACCGCGTATGAGCTTTTTGCCTTTGACATTTCCTCGTTTTATTTATATGACGTCTAACCCTCCCGATTAAAGTTGGATAGATCATTCCAATTCCAACTGTCATTATAGGTTATGTTACGTTTTCTCCTGGATGGATACAATGTCACGTGTTTCTATTCGAATAATCTTATCACTCTCGCGCCCAATTTCAAAGGTTTGAATATTATATTGAATTTGAAGAGTTATAAAAAAAAAAAGTCTCATACGTCCTTCCCGTCCACCGTATTCACCATATAGTGTCTTGCATCCCTCTTATAATACCAGTTGGGATTGCTAGGGATCTGTGTTATCTGCATCGTTAGAAACTACGGTAAAATTTTTATCCAGCGGGACAATCATGAGACACAAAATCTATAGATATAGATACGTTACAGTGTGTCTCTATTTACATAGTATACGCCTATGTATACGTAACCCTATATGTATCATCGATGATAACCATTAAAATTAAAATATCACTAGAAAAAGATTCCCTAGGATATTGTTTCTTTCTCGTGTTCGAGTTGCGAATCAGAAAATAATATGACGTCACCTCAATCCATACTGCAAAATTGTTCTGAAGCATCGACGGTGCTACCATGACGGAATATTCACGAACCACAGCCATATCGTATATCGTTTCATCTACGCAAGAACGGCAGCTGCTACCCCATTTACGACTACCCTTTCAACTACCCTTTTACTATTTCTCCCTTCGCTTCCATCAACAGTGCTACCACCTTAAAGTATACCAGCAGCCTCGCTCCAACGCATCGCTATGGAATATGATGGGCGGCCAGTTTCCGCGATAAATCCATCCTATAAAATCTTTCCAATTAAGCTAAATAGTCATTCGAGTACTTTCGCACGGTAATGGCTGCCCGCCAAAGGATATTACCTACGTACAACTACGTATATTCCGATAGGTGTAACATTGTTAAATATCTTTTTTGAAATCTATCAGCTTCTATGAAAATGTTTTCTAATGACAATCGTATCTTGATAAACCTTGATAATTTCGATGATAATCGTATCTTATGATAATTACGTTTATATATTTATATATATACACACGTCTAATACATCTACTTACGATTAATAGTTCGTGTCTGTTTGCGCTCTGGCGTCGATTAATTATTCGCGGCTTGAATTACTCCAGGATTCTAGGGTCTCTGTATACGGTACACGTATAATAGATCTACTTGTGTACACCTCAGTATATTTAGATTATATTCGTGATGCGCACATTGACCAGTGCATGACCGTTGATCGTTTGTGCCTGTCGCCATTTTCCCTTGTGACCCGTGCACTTTGAATCCTAATGTCACGATTTGTATTCATAACGAACCATTGAATTTTTTATAATCGTCATACATCCCCTTCATCCCCTCTTTACTGTCATCCACTTCTGTTCACCCTCCAGTCATTCATGAAACTCGTGATAAAGAGTTCGGAATTAACGATAACGCGGGTGGTGCTGCGATTAATATACGGTTTTTTTGTGGACGCATAAATATTTATAGGGACTGAAAGAAAAGGATGGCTAATTTTTCATACGGTGGTGATAGAATTATTTCGAAATTTCGGACAATAATTCTTTGACGTACTGGCCTATTTGGCACGGGGGAGGATATTCTGGAAAATGGCCAATTTGCGTCATCTCTAATGCGAATGGACACTTTCTTGAGAATTAAGTGTTAATCAATTTTACAAGGGACAATATTGATTATACAATCAGACGATAATCAGCTTAATATTGTTACGATGATATAGATTGCCAGTAAAATTTAATACGAAGAAACGTGACAATTCGGGAAAGATATTTAATAATAACCCTTTGACGTTTCTAGGGTGAAATTCAAAATATGCTTTTCGTGATATCAGTAATATAAGAGGCGAATGATCTTTGGGATGCTAAGCCTTTGTCGTGAAATTAAATTATGTGAAGACAGGAAGTTCGACTTAAGAAGCTGTACGAGGGTTAAGAATGCAAAAGCGAAGTTTGAGGTTGACTGGCTAACTTTGACTTTGCTCGACGAATCACTGTGAGATAACAGGAAATTTCATTAAAAAAAAAATAAAAATAAATTAAGGACAAACCGATAATATATAAGTACTGAAGCAGCAGAATATATAGATATACATAAGCACAACCATACCTATATGGCAGTTTCTAAAAGTGACCAAATATTCTCCACAAGGGATGATCACATTTTGGGGGTTGAGTCTCATGCTGAAATCATTTGACAGAAGTCCCACATTTTCCAGGGAGATTGATTAGACGTGGACGCTGAGTTTACTCTTCCACTTCCACTTGGCCCTTGTTTCCTGCCGATCTCATTCCGCGACCATCCTGGTTTACCCGTCGATCCTGGGTCCTGGTCACCCTCGTTTCCTTTGGCCGGCTGCCCACAGGATCCTGGTTGGCGCACAGTGGTCCACTGACTCCGCCGTCGTAACCCTCCAAGGGCCACCGTGATTAATTATTGTTCGGTCGTCTGGCAACGGACGGATACAGAAGAAATTCCATTTCTGCCGTAATTTTTCGTACGCGTTTGCCTTAACTTTCTTTTCTTCGATTATATCTCCAGCTTCAGTTTTTCCTTTGACTCATTTTTTATTTCCATCGATGTCATCTAAAGTCGTCATAACCTTGATCAACCAACGATCAATCAAAAGAAAAATTAACCCTTTTCCTTTATACCTATGTTGGGTTAAAGTTGGAAGTCCGATAATTTTATTGACGTTTGATTGATATAATTTCAATTAATGTCTTTACCTTATCTTTATCAATTAATTATATTAATTCTCTTAATAAATTTTGTGTACAGGTATTATGCTTATCAATGTTCCATGTCTCTGGGTCTAATACCGATTAAACCCAAAACATTTTGGTTTGAGCAGATGCATAAGTTATGCTAGGTTGAGTTAGGTTAGGTTACGTTAGGTTTCCTGACTAATCCCTCGTATATTCAATGGACGGCAAAATTAATTGTTTCAAAACTAACATATCCCTTTGAGCAGTACGTACTGGCTCACCGCAGTGAGTCCATCCTATTTTGACCCAAGTTCAGGTGCTACGACAGTTCAAGAGCAGTTCAGTAAGTTCGAAATCATGAGCTTTGTCATTGTTTCCGTTGAAATTTCATAAGCTTCGTATCGTCCTGGTATAAAATATATTTGCCGCCAAATTTAAAACTGCAATTTTTCATTCCATTTTTCTTAGATTCCTTTGAGATACAAATCCAATTCGTATATTCCGCACTACGATTGATGGTATCGCTTAAGGTTACAGTTGGTGCAAGAGCGTTACGTAATGTACGACACGAAAAGTAGAAATCAAGAAGACAAAAGATCAAGAGATATAAAGTGATAGCGCAGAACAAAAAGTTTATACCAAGAGATACTAGGTACTGCTGGCTTTGAAGGAGTGTATATATATATATACATACACACGGCAGTAGAGAATACTAGTAATCGGTCAGACAGACGAGATTGCCAGTAGCTACCGAAGATCCTATAAAATAATATTACACTTTAGAGTCCCGTGAGGATTGCTTTAAAGTTGGAATTGTTCATCTCCATGAAGCTGGCAGCAAGAGAAAAGAAAATTTAAAAAAGACGTAGCACCATAATTGCATCTGATTTCAGGTTAATTCTTTAATTAATAATAAATAATAGTTCTAATTTCATGTTAAAAATTCTCCAATCGCGTGTAGTCCCTTCCTACGCAAATCATGTGGCTTTTCGATCAGTTTACAAATGTTGGATTTTCGATTCTGATCGTACAAGCTGAGTGCAATCCCACGCTCGGTATACGTCCTTCGAATTTGTTGCAATATACATGCTACTGTAAAGCCCACGAATTCGAGTCATGCAGGACAATTGCAGTTGACACAGTGGACTCGTAACGAGAATCCTTCGTAACACGAAATGGTCAGCGCGAAATTAGCAGTTGTTCAACATGTTCGGTGCGATGGTTGAAAAGCACATCACATAGCCTTGGGATATGAGAGAAATACGACAAGTTTTACGTTCAGTAAAAATAGGGCAGAGTTGCCTTTTGAAAAATCCTTAACAAAATTTGACATTATTTTACATTATTTTTCGACAGGGCATAAGACGCATAACACGTGTATATATATATATTTAGATATAAAACGAGGGCGATTAAACACAGTTTGTAAAGAAACAAATATCGGGCTTGTAAAACTGTTGGATGAAATAGATAGAAAAAAAAAAGATTAAAAGTGAAGTACTCCGCCCGAATTGTAGAGACTGCGTTTACATGAACACGTAGCGTAGGACACGATATAGCATATGCCATATATATGATATATAGTATATATATATATATATATATATATACTATATGCATATATAGAACCAGAAGAGGATTCAGTGCGCAGAACGATGCACACTGTGAAATGCTAGTGCCTCTTCACTGGCTGAAAGCAATTTCCCGGTTTTCCTGTTGTTTGCTCGTTGCAAACTGGCAACTTAGTGCGCGTGGTAAAACGATATTCTTTCTTTTTTTCATGTCTCAACAATTCCATATGTGAACCGGCACCTATCCATTTTTTACGTGCCGGACGGTTTTGAATAAGTGGATCAGTAACGAGAGGGAGAGAGAAAATTGTAGGATATTCAATTTGATTTGTGCGATACATATAAATAATGAATGACCGTCACAGCGAATGGATTTGGCTTCATAGAATTCTGCTGACTTGTTACTGCCTTTATATAAGAATAATGACGATACATTCCGTAGCTGCTTTACCCTCTAGAGAATTAATGAGGATTATCAGGGGATATAAATTTGCCTTTGATATCACCCAGCGTAGCCATTGTCATATTAAAAACTTTTCAATACTAGTGTAATTTATGGTTATCCTGAATAGAATTATAGAAGTGAGGTTAGATGTAATCGAGAACGAATTTTAATTACGTAGGCATAATCTTTCTGTCCCTTTTCCACTTGTTTCTGACAAAGTAAGCTTTAGGGAACGGATGCCCGAGTATAATTCCTTAGAAAAATGATATTCCTAGTCAGGCCAAATGGTGTATTCTTCGTTATAAATAATTGTCCTTTCTCCTGTTTCGTTTTTTTTTTTTTTTTTCCTCGGACCGACAAGAATAATTACAGAATGTATCTCGAGCTCTACTTTACTCTGGGCTCCTACTGTCTTGCATTATTAATGAAACTCCTCCTCACCTGCTTTCCTTTTATCTCCGGCTTTCTTTCAACTCAAAAGAACGTAACAGGCAGTTCGCTGCTGACATCTTGAAATTACGTTATCCTCTATTGAAATTGAACAACCGCAAAATCACTGCCGTAAGGCGGCACTGGTATTGTCTTTATATATTCTGTACGTTTATGTCTGTAAGAACAAGAAAACGCGACCTGTATTTTTAAGTCGAGTACACACTACACTTCAAAGAACGTGGCACCAAACTTCGAAATGCAATCACCCTTCGGATCGAGTCCAAGAAGATACTGCAATTCCGCGAACTTTCTCATTCGCCAGGACAAATAAATAAAGTTGTACGGTATCTACGTGCCGAGAAGGTACGAACGAGATTCTGGCTTCTGAGACGTTCTTAATCAGTAACATAACGTGAAAATCTTGGGACTCCCGGAGAGACAATACGAGTCGTATATACGCGTTAAACTGAAACAGAAATCGCACTCAGCGCCACTGCTGGCAAAGCGGACGAATTCGTAACCTCGGAGCTAGTGAGCCATAGAGTATGTAATATGTAGTATCGTATAACATGATAGTATAGATAGTTCAGTTTATTCTAGCACGAGGATGCTCGACAAATAAAACAGAAGTGTAAAGAAAGAAAAAGGGCAATGGCGAAGAAGAGTAAAGTGGAAAGGCGAAAAAGTTTTCACGCTTGAGAAAAAGAATACATTTTCAGCAACTTTGGCAGCTGTCGCCAGGAGGTTGACGTTGTGTCGTATACTAACTGTACGTATACAGTAGTCTTTAACTTTTCGTAAACAGGGATTATCGCAGCGACGGTTAATTTCAAGCCTGACGAATCTGGAAATTGCGAGAGATAGTCTGAAAGTAAATATTGTTATAAGTGATGATCCTGAATTCAGTGAGTTTTCTCCTCATTGAAGCTCATTTCATAAAAAGTCAGTTGTCATCTCGACGAGATTAAATATAGTTAACCGACAAAGCCGTTTTATTATGTCTGGATAATTTGATGAGCTAAGACTCGGCTCTGTTAAAGCACGAATAAAGTAAATAACTAAGCTTGAAGAATATCAGACCTGTAAGCTTATACACGTTTTAGAATGAGAAATTTGCCATGTTTCTGATACTCAAATCTCTTGCTATATCAATATCAAGCGTAGCTATTGATATACAGTAACATGTCAGGAAGTATAACGCAGATAGAGACATACCGGCGTATATCGTTACCAAAGTAAAATGAAGGATGTCAACTCTGTAGAAGGAGCTCGTATAATTTTGAAATTTTACACCATCTGTACAAATTATAGAAATATCGATTGAATCCACCAGAGAAATCTAATAACGTTGGTAACTACCAAAAGAGGAATGCCGAGGGGAGGCAGCAGGAGTTCAATATCGAATCGAGTAGGACAGCCATCATGTTAGGTCTGAAATTATCCATTTCCAATTATAATAATTAAAGGATCTAATATGAGAACTACTAGCACAGAAGTTACGTCGACGTAACGAGTGACAGACATTGAATGTGACAAAATGGCTGCCCTGTCTGACGTTACTGATGTAAGCACAGCTGGCGCCATATTATATCTTAACGGTAATGCGCATCGAGATGAATGCAGCTAATTCCACATGAAATGCAATTCCTGGTGAAACGACTGGGACTTTAGTTATCAGCCATTACGATAACCTGCCTCAACACTTTCCTCTTTATATTCTTTGGTAATTAATGGCACTCGAATGTCATGTGAAAATCCTATTTTCTCGTGGCGCGTGGGTCTTACGACAAAGGACATATGGTTTTCAGTTTAGATTGAGTTCGGTCAGGTTATACCTGAAATACAAAACCAAACACCAACGTGATATCGGGTGGGAACGAGGACTCGATTAAAATGCACTTAGCTCCTACACGCTAACGGCTGTGCACTCCATTAACGGATAATTAAGCTAATTTTCTAGCAAACCCGTTTGGGATTTCGGGCGAGGCTCAAAAAAGATTAGCGTTAAATGTTATCCTAAATCTTGCATTTTTAACATCTGTTATTACTATTTTAACTATTTTTTATTACTTAGATAGAGTTATGGATTTTAAATGGTTCCTTTTCGAGCAATTTCTTTTTTTATAGAATACAGACTTTTTATTCAATGCCTCAGGCATGCACGGCTGTCATTTAATTATTTTTGTTTTTCACATCAGAATTTTTCTACCGTAATTAATTACGTTTCAGGATATTTTTTAAACTTATTTCTCCTTTTAATTCTGTCTATGAGAGTAACGCACGGAATGCTCTCCGGCTATTCGTTTACATTTCAGTGAGACGTTACAGGGTGGCAGGACGGGATACAGTTATTTAATTTCTCAGAAAAATTCTTCTCGGAAAAATGCAAGCCACTCGCGAAATATGCAGTAATACATGGCGTTACAATAAATAATCTGAATAAAGACAAAGACGTAATACTGATTTAAATAAGAGAACTAAACACCATAAAAACTTGGAAATTTCCCTCACTTGGCATATTCACAACAGCTCTGTTATCTCCGATAAAAAAAAGCCTCGTGACGCATAATTAAAATGTACCCTTGTTAAAACCAAGCTTAACCCTTGCACGACAGAAAATCGGCAGCATCTGAAAATTCCCATCGAACCATGAAATTAGATTTTAGAAGACCGCCATCTTCACTCATCCTGTCATCCTTGCATTAAATACCATCATGAGTAATGTTTCATCAATAAAAAAAATATATTCTTGCGGCGCATGAAATTTTCATGAACTCTTATCACTCAAACCTCCCTATAAACCCACTAACTAATAATCATTAAAGTAGCACTAAAACCCTATACAACCAAAAAGATTAGATCTCCCATGAGAACCCTAATTTAATAAACGTGGCATGGCGCAGCCGTTAATAATAAGTAAGCCAAAGATTATGGCGGATGGAAGAGACAAAAAAATGTATAAGTGGTACGAAGCAAAGGTTGCTGACGGAACAAATTTTATCGTCAGCCAACCGCACCTGTCGAGAAGGATGGGCGGGTGGGGGGGTGGGGGGGGGAGAGGGATGACTGGCTGTAATCAATAGCCAGGCCAATACCTACTACCTAGTGGTAAGCACCAGTCAGCGAAAGCCAGCCTCTCCTATGTCTTTCGTCGAATTCTGACGTTTACCTATATACTAAGAATTTTGCGTCACTTCTTAGATCGGATATTCAAACTCAAGAATTCGTTGCGTAACAATGGAATCCATTGGAACACGTAATAATTTAAGATTCATTTCCATCTGTCCCACTATCTAGGCGATTGCACGTGTCTTATCATCTGTCTGACTGTTTGTCTATTCTCACGTCTTCTGTTCCCATTGCACATGGAAATTGAGCGGAAACACGTCAGTTCATGTGGTCTATAGGAATCTAAAGCCGCCATCGCACTCAGCATTGCTTTGTGATCAATTTTCGTGATATCAGTTCACTGGAAATGTCTGATTAAACGCTGTGCAGTGGAAGCATAGTTGGAAGATTGTACCGAGGCAGCCATTGTCTTTAACGTTAAGCGGGAAAATTTGAAATTATGAACGAGGAATTTATTGCAATGGGATAAAAAATGAAAAATTCGCAAATTCAGATAATCGTAAATACAATAGAATTTCATCATCCATGAATAATTTCTGTGGTAGTGAAATGTTTGTTGAAAATTTTAAAGAAAATTTTATTAATGATATATATGATCGATGAATCGATGATCTATTTGTGAGTTCAACGTTCTGCTCAAGCGTGCCGAGGGAATATATAAAAAAATTTCTTTTGAACATATTTACCGATGTGTAACGCATGTTAATTAATTGCTAGAGAGAAGCTTTGAATTATTTATTATTATCAAAGTTACTTGAAAGGAACTTATAGAATTTTTATTGATTAATATATCATACCTATCACGATTAATCTATCTCTCTAAACGTATATGATGTATGTTAGTATACGTTATTAAAGGGATGCGTCAGATAGAATTTCATGGATTAAACGCAGTTTCGAATTCTACCTTGTATTATTAAGTGAATCTATCTCATGCCTTGTCTAGCAAATATAACAATGCAATCACGAACCATTGTTATTATTAAATTAACACAATTAGGTATATGCACAAGCATTATACCCAGTCCAAAATTAATTCACCCGACCATAATTTATTAACAGTTAAACATAGTGCTAATTGGCAAGCACAGGGCACCTGTTAAATTCACGTAGGAAGTAGTTGTGTCATAGAAATGAATAATTTAGAGAGAGAAATAAAGACCATCGTCTATTTTTAAATTGTACAGTTGAATATTATGGTGACAATGATTAAAAATTTGTTAAAGATAATATTTAATAAACGAATTTAATGCGTTTCTTGAAATATCTGTCAAGACCCGTAAAGCTCTTTAGAAATCCTGCTCAGTTATAACACAGTATCCATTGACAATATAGAATTAAGGACAAAGTGACTTTAGCACTTTTGAATTCAACTGTAAATTCCTTTGAACGGAAGTACAGTGCTTTGAAAATGTAAATGCCCCAGTTTATTCCTTCCTCGCAAGAGGCCGACAATGAAATTTTAATATTAAATATGAGAATTGGCACTAAGGGGGCTGCTCCGTAAATGCCAGGATTGCCTAACTACGTCGACCCTTGCGTGTACCTAGCACCTCAATTGTGCACGAGTCGAATACTGTGCAGTATCTCACGAAAGCAGGTGTTCGCGCGATAACAGCCGCTTCAGGTTCAATACCTGATTCAAATTGATATACAGCCCTTTGGCCCGTTTCCACGACTCATTGTCGCCTGTCGACAGATCGTACGCCACTCACGATAATTCGGGATGATCAGGCATGTATCACCGTTACATAATCGCAACCTTTATTATAGACAGACCCGTTGGATCAAAGAATTGGAATAATTTTTCATTTTTATTTCATTATTTTTCATTTTTATTGAAAAATTATTATCCACTTGGCAAAGGTATCACGAGGGATCATAACAAGGGTGGTTTTTCATGGGATTGAAATGCCGGAATTTTTTTTTTTTTAATTTCTCTTACTAATACACAGATTCTACGAAAAGTTTAGGTCTATCTAACGAGGTTGTAGATCATTTTTACGGAGACCGGGATGAGGGTTATAAAAATTTTTTGTTTTAAATTGTATTTAAAATTCTTTTATATTCATGTTTTAGAAAGTTTCCTTAAAATTTTCCCTTAGGATTCACCTTTCGAGCGAGGAAATAATAATGAAAACTTTTCATTGAGAGAAACCATTTGTCTGGCTTTCTATTAATTCTCGAAATCCCATATGCGTCTCACTGACGAGCGTGCAGCAGGTGCACCTGCGCGAAACGTTCGTTTATTGTTACCGAACGTGGAATAGAAATCCACGTCGTGACGTTGCTCGACGAAGAGGGTGCGCGGACGATTGTCTTTCACGTGGAGCAATTACTCCCGGCGTAATGAACGTCGAGGTCAATTTAAAAAGCATAGGGAACTCTGAGAGTCAGGACGAGGTCTCTTCGTTAGGTGAACGGCGCTATGTAATTGTTGGCTGGAAATTAACAACGGGGCCGCAATTAGCTATTGGTTTGTAACCACGTGGATATAGGTTTTTGAACTGTGTATATATATATATTTATATACAGATAGATTGGGTACGAGGACAATTTATAATTGTAAAAGAATTTTCACATGACAGAAATTATAACAGATTAATTTGATGACAGAACCATTGATTACTATAGTAACAATTAATTTATACAATATTTAAGCGATGACTGGTATATTTATGTTCTACGGTCGATCGAAGCTTCGACCTGAAAATCTCTCGAATAAAAGAACGAGAGTTTGTCAATGGTTTTTTACTTCTTTTTCTCTCCATTATTTTCTCTTTCTTTTCTTCAAACTCAGTGACTACCCACTGAATTCCCTAGGGTGGCTGCTCGGTTATCTTCATGAATTTTGAAAGTGTCCCAAGAATGAGCGGTGCTCGAGGAATACGCAAAGTAAGGCCGGCAAGGGCTGTTTTACGTATCGTTATATGGAAAGTATAGGGGGTTGGAGGGAGTAGGAAAGAATTAAAAAGAAGACAAGAAGAAACGGAGGATGATACTTCCAAGTAGTTGGTATCTATAAGGGACTAGCCCTTTTTATTCCGTCAGGTTATTCTCGGCTCAAGCTGTACTTCAGTATTCGCTTGATCCCTACTACCTCCTTTACATTTTCTTCGGCGACCCTTATTTCCCCATTTTTACTTTTTTTATTTTTATCATTTAACTTTGGTAAAAGTTTCTCGGCCAACTCATTCGAAAGAAGCCTACGGGCCGAGATTTTTTCTTTTTTCATCATAGCTATACTTCCACGAAGAAGTCGTGGGGACAGGGTCCCTAACACCAAAAGAAATTGAGACTGCCCCATACCGCTTATAAGCGGTTATTATTACCTGCTGTCAGCCGTAGCTTAGTCCTGTACTCCCTTGTCAATAATAATGGCCTAGGGAATTTATGATGTTAGGGTTTTTCGATCCGATATGAATTTATATCTGAATTTACGGACGCGCATCTCTTGCCAATTTTTATAGGGTAAAGAAGACATTAGATTTAAAAAGGATTGTCCAAAATTTTTATGAATAAAATTAAATATATCCACGACTTCGGGTTTGAGATACAGATAAGAAAAAATTATCGAATCAATCTGGGGATATTTGAGTTGCCTTTAATATTTCCCTACGTTTGACATTACTGCTTTAAATTTTTCCCTAGCTGTCAAGTGACTTTCTGTCCTTTGCATTCCTTCGCGATTTCCATGATTTAAGTTAAGAAATTTAAGGCGTTCGAGAAGTTTTCTAGGGAAATATAGCTCAGTAGCAGGATTGCCAACTGGAAAAACTTTTTCTTTCTTTTTTTTTCTTACTGGACAAAACTTTTCACCAGACTATCCCTAAAGAAGTGGGTCGTAGATTTGGGTAGTGCTTTCTATGAATTCTTTGAAGGATCGTAGGGTTGGACTGAGGGTTGAAGCAATGAAGAAAAAAAACTTAAAATGAAAATGGGGTAAACGAAGAGAGATTGGAGTCTGTTTGCGACATGGTGTGTCTTTATCGAGGGCGTTGAGAGAGTGGGCGACGGTTCCTAACACAATTCCAGATAAAGATTGAAGCAAATAGAAATAATAATAATAATAAGAAGAAGAAGAAGAATAAGGAAAGTGGAAAGAAAAAAAAAAAAAACACGAAAAAACCGCGATATCAAGATGCGGCTGTTAAGGGCCGTAAACGTAGAGGGTGCCGACGCAAGTATAATCGGTATCAGTGAACCTATATGTGTATATATATGTGTATATATATGTGTATATATATGTATATATAATATAGGGATGAAATCAGTAAGGGTTGGTGGATTTGAAGCAAAGTAAACATTAGTGTCAGCAGCAACTGTCTTATTTATCTTCCAGTTTTGCACCCTTAAGGCTCCGATGAGCTTTGATATACTAATAGTTCTTTCATCTTTCATCATCGCCCTAGTGACGCAAGAAGCGATGGTTCTTAGTTTTAGCATAGTATCGAAAATCCCGTAAAATCCGTGGCAAAATAAAAAAAAAAAAACTGTAAACGTCAATTTGTACGATTACAATTCGATTTTTTGAGATACCAATACCCTCCCTCCTTTCTCTCACGTTTCTGTCCTTTTATATCCTTCTTCAGTTCTGTTCTATGTATAGAGGTTATTTTCGACACGGCGCTACCCGTTCTACCAGAACTTCTTTTTATTCTCACAAGGCAACCGGCACTCGCCAATAAATTCTCAAGGGAAGGAGAAAGAGAGAGAGAGAGAGATAACATTCTCCTTGGGAAATTGCTACCGAAGATTCCCGAAGGGTGGCGATTTTTCACGACATAATAAATTCTTCGCTGTATTATATGAATATTATTTTCGGCGAGAAATGAAGAGAGGCTGAAAACTTTTTATTTTTATATCATTTTACTTACTATGCCATCAAATAGTCATTACGAATATTCGATGTTTGTATAATGGATTTTTGTGAATTACATGGTCCGCACTTAAATTGATCGATTAATTGATTTGAATTTAAATTAATGGAATTTCAATGTACGTTTTTACTGATATTCCACAGCCAATTCGAATAGTTCTCACGATTGTAACTGGGCTTCTGTGTCTGTTCTACCCTTTTTACGGTAATGACGCATCCAGGTCATTATTCGAATGTACATACCCACGATGCACCAGCATTTCCGAATTTCACATACGGCTCCGCATTGCTATAGAATCAAGCGTTGCTAATACGGGAGAAATTTCACGAATTTACGAACAAAAGCAAAATGTCCGATCACTATATCGAGAAACTCAGTCGAAAATATATAATATAGTATAAAATTCACTACTACCATTACTGCAAGTTTACTATGAGTAATCGTAGCTCCCATTACTTTTTTCATCATTGATCCAATCAATCAGTGTCAACTGTATGACACTTTTATAGAAATATTCGTCTTCGTCGATTTTCCTACTTCCGGCACTTTCTGTAGAAGAAAGGAGATGAAAAAAAAACAGAGTAATGAATATCTCTCTGAAATATTCCACAACTCCACGAACTGATATCACGCATCTGAAATATTCCACCATATTTTTTGACACAGCCAATAGATAATCCAAGTGCTCGAAAATGGCGACGGTATATAAAGAAATCGTGCTCCATTTGATACAGTGCCTACCTGCCCGAGCTATACATGCCTTCGAGGCAATGATACATGCATACCCATATTGTCGGCGCATAAAAGGTAGTGCAGGATTTCCTCACGAACCCCTGGGGCGCTGTAGTCTTCAGATAGGTTATAGCGGTATGGCTAAATGCAGTTTGGCAACTCCCAAGGCGTCGAAATCCCTTGGGCGTATAAGGGATTCGTCGAGGTTTCACAAATATTCCCCAAAAATTTGGTACAATTATATATTTTGTATCAAAGGATACGAAGTGAGTCGTAAAAAAAAAAGAAAAAAAAAAAAAGAATGAAGTAGAGTGATTTTTTAAAAAGGAATTAAAAAAACTTAGGACCCTTTTGAAGCGAGAAAATGTGAAGACTAGTAAAAAAAAAAAGGGACTGAATATTCACGAGAGAAAATTGGCACGTTCGCGTGACGCTTAACTCTCAAGAGTGTCTCTGTTGATGGCGAAGAAAGTTTTGCAGTTGGTACATTACGACAGTGCCATTGTTATTATGTTACAAGACAATGGGAGCGTTAAGTCGTATAATTTGAATATCATTTGAATTTCAATTCATTGGTCGTACGGTAATAGTCCCTAATGTTGCACGCATCCTAGCATATTGGCAACTTCAATATTCAACGCTGAAAATTTTAGTTTGCCCCGACGATGATAAGGACATTGAGACCATTTTTTGTTGTTGTAATTATACAATTCACGTAATCGAATAAAGTATAACAACGTTTATTACACGTATGTCCTATGATTAAAACAAAAATATTAAAAAATAAAAATCAGCATGCTTTATACGAAAAACAGAAATTACCTCCATGCTGAAATTGAATAATAACCCACATACAAATACACGCACCATCTGCTTAATTTCATTCCCGCCATTTTCTGAAACGTCGGCTTTCTACGCTGTTTAGTTCACTTTGATGTGCATCTCTTTGAACATTCCCATGGCTGAATAGTTGAATATGTATATATATATATAAAGCTTCATGAATACGCAATAGATAATGTCAATACTCGTGAAGCGTATTTTGTCGTTGCTAAAATTTTATATTGGTCCGTCAATTTAAAAAGTATCAGCCAAGTACGACTTGATATTCGAAAATTTGTATAGTGGCAAATTTATACCCGTTGCGTAACTATCTACTGACATATTTAAAGCAATTCGTTTATATGCATTTACAAGTGAATTTGATCGATCTGAACTCGGTTAGTAGCAATAATAGGAACATTACGTAGTCGATTAAATAATAATAATAGGTACTGCACCACTAGCAGGCACTTATGGTGAAAGCAGAATAATGATTTACTCTCAACTTAAAGAGGTTTACCCAAGCGTCATTTTTTTAAAATGTTTGTAGTAGGCATGCTTATTTATTTTCAGTTTTGTTGAGTTGGTACAGAGGACCACTGAAAACCCGTTTCTTGATGTTAGTGTTTATCCTGGTAATTATCAAGCGCGTAAATAAGAATTTAAAATTAAAAAAAAAAAGGTTATTTGACCACGTTTTCTGGTTGAACGTTTCAAGATTTAAATACTTCTTGTATACAGTAATAATAAGCTACCTTAACTCTCCGGTAGTGGCGCTCTTTTTCTGATCATAAGAAATGTACATCTATCGGATCTGTCAGACCACGCGCCACCACTGAAAGGTTAATGTTACTTTATGGCTGTCCATCAGATGATCGTGACTACTAAGGTATTACTGTCACTAAAAGATCAATATTGTTATCCCAGAAAATAATGTGGTTCCCAAACGCAGCCTTTGGATCGAATCAAAGTAAACGTTTAATTAAAAAATTAAAAAGTCGAATAACCAACTTAAAGAGAAAATACAGTATCAGCTGATTGATGTCGATTAAATGAATTTCCAATAATTTTCATTCCTCTCCCCCCCGCGCCCCTTGCATTTTCAGTTATTTAAATTACTACCTAAACGAACATTTCGCAAACAACCTTATATAGGCTGGGCAAACTTAAAAAGGGCTGTGGATAAATTTGGCTTCTCTCTACCAACTGTTATAAAATAAATGTCCACATTTTATAAAGGGCCCCAGTATATCATATTCAGGTATGGGGTTCTGCCTAGTACCATATGCGAAATGGGTTCGGCGTGGAAGAAGTATAGGTTCTGCATCTAAGGACTAAGGGTTGGCCCTTTATTTTAGGTTAGGTTAGGTTAGGTTATACCGAAGATATATGTATAACCTGGCCCCATGTCAGAAACAAACTGCTTCCACCTACTTTCTATGTCTTTTCTTCGTCTCCCTAGTTTACTTTGCCTTTTTCATCCTTTTTTGTCATTCTCAGCCATAGAATCTCTTTTCCCTTTTACAAACGGCTCCATTTTACCAGGTATCAATCTACTTTCTCCTCTTTCGAATCATGAGTGACACGTACGTTGTTGCTAATATCTCATGTGTCGTATCACGTATCTCATACGTGTCCCTTATAGGTTTTCCTTCATTGCAAAAATCGATCTCTTATCAGATATATTGGATGTACGAGTCTCTGAATTCCTATAAAGAATTTAAAAATTGCGTCATATTTTTATATTTCGAAAATAACCGTAATTTGCCAAATTGACTGGATGCCGTGAACGCGCACGCCACGCGGCAAATTAACCCGTATCGAACGACGATAGCTACGACCAATCAGCAACGTGCAAAAGCAACAATACTCTCGAGATATTTTCGATATATAGTAAATTAACTCTGACAAGGATTTTTTTACAAAAAAAAAAGAAGAAGAGACACGCATCTTATATCGAAGAGAATGAAAATTGAAAATTAAGAATTGTTTTGTAATTTATTCCAAAAATATTTTATTTAGAGATTGACCATTGTTCTATTCACATACGAGTATTTCGTGGCTGTTTTTTTTTTTTTTTTCGTAATATCTTTCTTCGTTTTTTCTCGTATCGATGTCAACGTAATGAAAACTGTCATGGAGAGAAAGGTAAATGAATAGCTTCGCCTAAACCTTTCCTAAAATATTCAGTACCTTGCGAACAGTTTCGAATTGTTCTACGACTCTGAAATTCCTGACTGAACTGGCAACGCAATATCCTTGTGGTTTACAGTCCAACAGAAGTCGCAGAAACTGTGTTATAACAGAGTACAGTATATTATACATGCAGTATAAACAGTTATACTGGAAAAGGTATCTACTTTGTCTATATAAAGAACCAACTACACACGTTTATATGCATATAAAATAATTACAAAGGAAGCTCGACGTTCAATATGCTACAGTATAACAAAGCTTTTTGTAGTACTGCTCGCTTAACGCTAGATGGCGACACGAATTCTGGTTTCATAAACTATCCTTATCGTCCACTCGAAATTTATGCATTGATTTAAGAATTTATCTATCGAGACTACGATTGCCGATTCGAAAGAAAGAAAATACAAAAAGGGAACGACCGATATTCGGTCGTGCGAATAAGAAGTAGTAGGGTGAAAAGAAGTTTTTAACGAAAGAAATCTTTTCTAAGGAATTTATATATGTATACGCTTATATATAATATACGTATATACAAGAAAGCTAAGGTAGTATATTCGTATGTTAATTCCAGTAGATAGACTCCGAAAATATGCAGCCCATGGGAAGCCGGAAGCTACAGGCACTGCATCACGCGGAAGTCTACAGTCATCGAGTTACCAATGGCTATATATTATAGTATGTATAAGGGATGGGATTTGAGAATATGCGTGGCCCTTCAAGGCGAATACGAAAATTTTCGTAGCATTTCTTCAGTTACTTTATTTTGTCTTTGCGCTTTTTCAAATTCACCTGACGAAAGTCATTTCGAGAACGTGACCCGAGAGACATTTTACAATCCCCAAGGGTACCGTGAAGATACGCACGTTTTTTTTTTTTTTCGCCGAAACTTACGGACGACGCTACTTTGAAAATTCGTCGCAAGTACATTGCCATGGCAATGTAAAAATGATTTTTATAAATCTTCATCGATCGTCATAGATGAAAATTCATACTCGATTTGCAATTCGTGCGAAGACGTGACGTAACGCGATTGGTGCAATATCGATAAGCCTTGTATTTGTACTCAGAGTACCTGGCAATTTGTTATGAACTGAACTAATCCGATTTACACGCTAGCGACAGTCGCTGACGCGATCATGGTTATATCTCATGAAATCAGACGTCCGGCATTGGTACTGCTTGAATGTCTGGATAACCAATTTGCCGTTGGATTTACGGTAACTAAACTCATGGAGAAGTTCGTTCTTGGCAATTTCTCACTAATCAAGTCGTATCGACTTTATTTGTCGCTTCCGGTAGTTTCCATGAATTTCTAAAGCGGTATACCGTGTACGAGATACATCATGAAGACAGTTGTGGATACGTAATGTAATTACGTAGACAGCAATGATATAGTTTAATGGTAAGAAGATCCAAAAGGATGAATACCTGCTACAGGAACGAATGACTGTAGACGAGTACAAGACGCGTTTCATTGAGATTTACCTGGCATGAGAGTGAGAAAGAGGGGAAAACAGGGACAAAGTGGAGGAGAGAGGAACATAGAGAGAAAGAAAGAGAGGAAGTACAGTCAGAGAAAGGAAAGTTTCATCGAAGCCAGAAGCCCCGAGGGCTGGTACGATTGTCTCTTCTAGAAAAGAGCGATTAAGCGCAAATCTACAGGAAAAGAAGTAGGGGGGGGGGGGGGGAAGGCGCCCCCTCAGGGCCGTATCACTTTCAAAACTGTTCAAAGCCTTGCCTTCGGGTATGATAAGGATGTTTTTGATAAAGGAAAAAAAAAGATCTAGTCTGGAAAGTACTCTCAGCGCCATCTACGATTATGATGAATTTCCTGGAATACTGTGGAGAAACTATCTGGACGAATGTGTTGTTTGCTTCGCAAAATGGCGTTTTCGCCGAGGAACGGACATCGTAAATAATCAATCTATGTCCCGTGTTCGCTCCCTACGTGTACGTATGTTATATTTTAGAGGTGTTTTTTTGGCGTTTTCGAATCGCGCGCCTTGTAATGGCTGCCTCTAACTTAGAAGCACGATAGACCCTTTGCGGTTTTATAGGAAAACTTTCGGCATCTCTGTTACCAAGGGTCTCCCGTTTCTTTGGATAAAAGGAAAGAAGTAAGTCTGCAATATAAATAGGAATCGGATAATTTTGAGGTTATGTCAAATTTTATAGACTATTGAAAAAATGTTTAAATTTCACCGATACGACGGCGCAATACATAAAATTCGAGGTAGTAAAAAGCCTAGGCAAAATGGGGAAAAAAAAAAAATGTAATCCACATTTAATTATAATTATTGTATAATTTTTATGTACAAGTTTTTTGGGAATCTTTTTGGTTTCAGGCATGCGCTGGCTACTTTATGTTTGCATCGTAACAGCTGGTGCCGTGTTGTCCTGCCGCCAGAGCGAATTTCAGTGTGGAAACGGTCGCTGCGTCGCTTTGAACAAAGTGTGCAATGGCGTGGACGAGTGCGGAGATGGTAGCGACGAACCACGGCAGTGTTCGCGTAAGTACGCCTTTAATTTTAGTATAGCCACTTACTATAAGAGAATTGTAGTTTAAAAAAAAAAAAAGAAACGAGAGTACCACTCTTCTTTTATATCGATGGCCAATTGAATTTCTTGAGACGAATGGCATTGGAGGCAGCCACCAGTGGCGTAGCAATGATTCATCGCTCTCAATGAAAATCGAGCCTGAATCGTAAGACGATTAAGATTAATATCCAGAGTGTGATAATACAGGAGAAAAGAAAAATAGCACGGGAATAAAAGAGACCAACAAAAAAATAGAATAGGAGCAAAAACATAAAATTCAATAAAAAATTCAGGAGCGCGGCAATTTCAAAAGGAATAATTGATCTGTCAATTATCGTTGAACTTTATTGCTTTTATATTGTCAATTCTGTATACGGTTTTGCTTGTTGGATAAATATATGTATTTTTCATTGAATCGATATCGTAATGCGACTGTCGCGTTTCACAGTGAAAACGCGACCGTACAAAGGCGCCTGCGTAATTATCGTGAGACGCGTATTGCGCGAACTCAATAACGACGCGAAAACTTTTTCTGAAAAGTATTCGCTCGTTAATTTCCGTCAGTCCAATAATTAATCGTCATTGTTTGCCGATGTGCAATTGATGCGAGTCGATATTTTATTGAACGCTCGAATCAATAGCTGTCATCCAAGATTACTTGTTGACTTATTAAAACGATATAGCACGTGTTACATAACTTTTTTTTTGCAATAATAATTTGGAAATTATTTATTTGGAAATTTCTTTCCCTGAACAGTCTTAAACTGTTTACATAGCAAAACATTCGAGTAAATGACGTACACGAAGTGACGTAAGCGGTCGCGAATTTTATGATAGATTAAATATTATTTACTCGAGTGAATAACTCAGGAGTATCGAATCAGGCAAAATGGCGTTTCAATATGGTCCAGTGAATTATGTTCCGATTTTCCTGGTAAATTTTTGGTAATTCGAAGAGAGAGGCTCGGAAGATTTTTTTTTTTCATCACATTCTATTGCTATACATTGGTGATAATCGCAGGCATTAACTAAAAAAGGTCTACTGTACCCGAAAAATGGTCCCATTTGTATTCGATACGAGCCCTTTTTCAGTCGGTAACTGTTATCGACAGATCAAGATTAATTGCAGTAGTTCCAGTACTTGAGTCGGGTGAGAAACGCGATTTAAAAAAAATACATGAATTAATAGTATACATAGAACATGCCTATATATCATAATCAAGGATATACATGAATTTGACGTATAATCAAAAATATTTTTACGATAAGAGCGACAAAAGATAAACAATTTACAGAATTCTTTTTGGTCCAGAAAACTACGTCGTATCTTATACACTTACTTAGAGCAGCGCCATCGCACTAGATTTTCGATGCTTCACGGTCATTAAGTATATACGAAAAGTTTCGAGAAACTAGGACGACATCCTCGTTCGCGTTTCTCCGAAGAAAATTGCAACTGGAATTTCGTAACAAATCGGCAGTGTCCGCCATTTTGATTCGAAGCGTGCATCCGGCCTTGAGTTCCTTGGGGCTATCAAGAAGGTCGTAGCCTTTAATTTTCCGGCGAAAGTGGCGCCGCCGTTACTTTTATCTGCCTATTGCTGTAGTTATATATGACTGCCATAAGAGGAGGGGTTTACATATGTAGACTAACTTGGTGCAATTAACGTTAAGTTACAGGCGACTAACGGCTGGTATTAATCAACATGTACGTACTCGTGAATGCTCGTGGAGATTCGTCAGTTGTCGTGCGTTTTCGTGTATCGCGTATATATGTATATATGGAGTGCGTTCCCGTGCTTAATGGAGGGAATATGGTTTTGCTGGTATTATTCTACTGTAACTTTTAGCGGTTTGGTTAAAGCGATAGCACTGCCATTTTACATGTCACTTTTGATAAAATGTGTCATTTAGTCTTTGGGGTTGATGGTAGATACTAGTGCCTATTAATTTAGAGTTTTAATCGCCCGATTGCTTTGATAATTAATACAGTCAATAATTTATTATTTGTTTAGAGCTTGTGGTCTTTATGTAATAAAGATATTTGGATGCGATGTGCTTGGTTGGGCAATCGATATTTATTTTATCGATTTTATGCCTCCATGTATTTCCTATGTGATCAATGAACTGAATCAGTTATTAATGCCTTTTATTTATTCAGCGCCAGGATCGATTTGATATAAATTAATTGAAAGTAAGTCCAATAAATTTTTTCAACAAATTCCTTTAACATCCTCGCTAGAAAATGAGATTAGTCGTAAAACTTGAAGCTTCTCAATTGTCCAATGCACGAGTAATAGGATAGCAAGTTGAAAGTAGTTGATAAACATGAAATTAAATTTTGAAATTTCTTTCATACATTTTTATAATAATCAATATAAATTGATGGTAAGCTTCGTTTCGTATTGTTTGATAACAAATTTTGTATTCGATAACGCAAAGCTTGACTTTTCCCGATCTGCCATTTCTATGAAATGGTACTGCATTATTCAGTAGTGTAGTTGCGTGCGGGTCAGACCAATCCCCAGTTTTGTCTGACACTTAGTTTACCTTTCTACTTTGAGTCTCCCAGGGTTACTAGGCTTAACGTCAGTATATACAGTATACCTGAAATATAATTTGATTGCGAGTTGGAAAACAGTTGGTTGAAACGCGAAGATTTAATCTTATGACTAATGACGTAATATTATTCCACTGCCATGTTCAATATACAGTAGAAAGATATATAATATATGTAAACGATTATCGCTTGATAGTCAAATCGATTGGACACAGTACAGAAGTATCGTAAATAGAAAATTTAATGTGTGTTATCACTGTGAATTCTGGCTGATTAGCGTTAATCTAATTAATTACGTTACGCTTGGAATTTCAACATCGTCAAGTCCACGTATATATAGTAATTAGATACAATACCAACTGGCAATTCCACTATAATTTAATGTAATTCTCTTTGAGCTCTGACTTCTTATCTGTACTTGACTAGCACATTTATTTTAACTGCTACATGTTTAAATCAGATTAAAGCCAGAAAGTATATCCGTCCGTTCATGGTAACTCGACCAAATGATAATTGTATTAAGTACGCGACGAGCTCAGAGCTAGATATAATTAGAAAATGTAAGCACGACGCGGCTAATTGACTAATCCAAAGAAAAATTGCAGAGTGATGCGACGCCATTGGATTATTCAAGGGGATTAGGAAAGTGCCAAATTGGCGAAAATTGGCCGGTGCTTAACTATGCTATACTGTATTATGTATACTATGGTACGGTGTACTGGGTTCTCGTATACCGTCATAAAAGGCCGTTTCCGTGATAACGTCCGAACATTGTTCGCTATATAAATGCGCCACTTTGCGTATTAATGGCTGCAACGCGTACTACCTATAATAATAAGAATCAGCGAATTTCTATCTTTGTAATGGACTAGACTATTGGTATATGTATATTCCGTTCTTTGGATATATACTTATGCAGTCTGGCACCAAAAACTGGTAATGCGCTCGTGTGACTGCAGCCTAGTGGAAATGGCGTTAACGGTCAGACGATATGGCATCGCATTAAAACTATGTGCAAAGTCGTATAGAGAGGAAATCCACGTGGAATTCACGTCACGTATCTATAAGGCTGAGTTCACTGGAGGGGAAAAAAAGGGGAGGAAGGAAAAAAAAAGAAAAACAAGACGGTTGAAGTAGAAACGGTGAATTCGTCAGACTGAGTAAATTGTATACATTTTTTTCCCGTAATTTCTTTTAGGTTTTACGCAATTTTTTTTTTAAGGTAACTCAGCCCTCTGTGGTTACGAATGACTGGTTGTGCGATGGAGTGTTGAATGAGACTAGTGAATTGGCGACGACATAAAAAATCAAAATAAATTTCTCACGCGGTGTCAAAGAAGGTATTTTGATTTTCATTCGAGAGATGACTCTTTTGAAAACGCAACAATTTTATTATTTCGCGGATCGTAATGCCCTTTAACACGCACGCGTTACGTAATCTTTAAAGCACTCTATTAAGATCTGGGAACCTTTTTCTCTTTCTTTTCGTTTTCCTGTGATCTTTTTCAAATCCAATCTGATTTGTGAGACAAAATTTTCACCGAGTTCGACCCATCCCCTTCGCGTTATTTTATCAGAACTAAGCGAAGTAGAATTATTTTTATCTGCAAAAAAAAAAATAACGAAATAAAAGAAATATGCAGTTGAACTGGAATCAAAAACGGATGAAAAAAGAGTTGAACTTTGAGCCACGCTAAAAAAAAGCGAACGGCAAAATAAAATAAAAATAAAGCGTACGGAAAATCAATGCTTACTGCAGTCAAGTGACCACTCGACCGTATTTGTACAGATTCGAATGTAGATAAATTGCTGTGCAAATAATTCGCGAAGTGGTTGATTTGCATGAGAACCGCCTTAAAGATCGAATTTTAAAGAATCAAGTAACGTTCCAGTCGATTCTGAATCAGTTTTCCTTGACTGCAGCACCACCATTACCATTACCTTTTATATATATATATACACACACATACCCTGGTCCATCGTCCCATGAAGGACGGAAAAATTTGCGACCCGTCGAGAATTT
This sequence comes from Hartigia nigra, assembly GCA_031001745.1. Taxonomy (NCBI): domain Eukaryota; kingdom Metazoa; phylum Arthropoda; class Insecta; order Hymenoptera; family Cephidae; genus Hartigia; species Hartigia nigra. Next base: position 1,380,963 of record JARPRG010000005.1, read on the forward strand.
TTCTGCAAGAACTTTTCCCAGAGTTACGAGCTTGTTTTCGGCAAACTCGAACAGAAGGTACCTAACCTCTTTGACATCTTCGGGCCACGTTCGGGTGAGATCGGATCGTCACACTATGCTTAATAACGGCCGCGTGACGTAGCGTTGCGGCTTCTTTTAGCGAAATCACAAGAGTGGTGGATGAAAGGAAGCAAAAGAAAAAGATTAAAAAACCTTATTGCTCTTGCAGATAAATGAAAATGGCCCCGGCGCAAGGCAAGGCAAGTTGCATCGTATGAAATTGAAAAGGGGGTAATTATTTTGCGTACGACGCGCAGCACGTTTTCGTTTCGCGAAGCGATATCAATTTTTCCCAGGTAGCATCGCGACTCGATCCTTTGTTCCAGAATTTGAAAGTCCCTCGTCATATAGAGTATTCCCCATTATCCATTAACGATTCCACGAGGACGACATACGTATATCTGAATGGCTTATACATTTATATAACAACGTAAAAAGCGGTTCGCGAAAAATTAACACAAAACACAATAATTGAATCTGAAAAAGGAGAATTTTCGTAATATTCGCGTTTAATGTAAAATATTTCAAGCGTACTTTGCGGCTTCATAATTTCAAACGTAAAATTGGACAATGCCGAAAACGGGTAGCTTCGTATCTCTCTCTGTCTCTATCTTCCTCCCGTTTCATTCTTATTCTCTTTGTCACGTTTTTCCCTTTTCGATCGCAAGAATGATCAGGATGAAACAGGGGTCGGTGGAAGGGAGTAAGCTTTCAACATCGTCACGTAAAGTTCTTACCGTGAAGTTCCCGATAGAATTTTTCGCTATAATTTTAAATTTCCAATACCATAGAAGAAAAGCTTTAAATTTCGTTCGTTCGCTCGATCGATTTTTTTTTTCTCTTCATGAACAAATAACAAAAAAGTTATCACGAAGAATAGCTTCTACGATTTTTCTTTCGAGACAAACAAAAAAGAAACAAACATATTTTCAATCTCAAATACAAACATTTACTCCAATATACATTCTGAAGGTCTACTCCAGTAGACTACTACAATACAGATTCAAGAAATAACCAAGTACTGTAATTGTAAGCACAGAAAATAAAAGAGTGACTATAATTAATCACGAAGAAGAGAACCAGGCCGCTTGGTGGATAAATAGAATTAGAGGTGGCGAGTGGCCAATTAAATTATCGACTTTTAAAACGGATATCGTCCTCCACTTCTCGTGGTCCAAACTTGCTCCCTAATTATATATATATTCATATATAGTATATATGAATCCCCTTCACTCCCACCCCCTACTTCCCCTTCTCCATCCTTCCCACTGGACTCTGGATCATCGCAAGGGGGGTTGATAATCTATACGAAAAATATAAGTAAGGGTGCTCGCGCTCGAACGGGCGTTATGGGTAGACACAGAGAACTGGCGTGACGCCAACGGTCTTGCATCTAGGTCAAACCTCAGTGCATCCGTGATTTCAACCTCATTCTCAGTAAGCATGTCCTGCTCTAGAGAGGTCCCGTACAATCCGCCATTTTTATCTGTCCCATCCCTTATCCCTTCTGAACGATGAAATTGCCGCGAGTCTTGTACTAACCCTACATAACCTATACTAACCGACCTCTTTCTGGATCAATAAACATAACGGAACAACCATGCCGTCCTTTCTGTTTCTAATTTTTGGCACGCGCTCAAGTACTCTTCACTTTTGCCACCCTATTACTACCCCCCTCAGGAACTTGCAGTTCGTCATCTTGGATACTTGCCGTAGGGGTCAAGTTCATAGTACTGTCACGTGTGACATAAATAAATACATATAGTCGACTCGTGACGTCGGTGCCATATACAGAGATTTAAGTGGAAAGGATATTGCTTGTTTATCATAATGATTCGTGAAGTCTTTTTACGGAACGATATGTTTTCGTAATTAATGGAAACAAAAGAAAAGATATATAATTATGAACTTTTTTTATTTTTACTTCAAGCAGGAGCTATTGGTAGATGAATCGTACAATTTGAATGAAATTCATGACACTAAGGTGAAAAGTAATGGTGTTATCGTTTTTTTTTTCCCGTTGCTCTATAAAGAATTAAAAATAGTCATGCTCGACTCTTTCTGTCCAGGGAGCAAAGAAGGCTCGTAACATAACGCAACTGAATGGTCGACTTGAGACTCGTGAGTGTCGTACCTGGTCTGCTAACCTAACCTAATTTCGCTCGAACGTGCAGGTTACAACGGATTTTGTAGAACAGTGAGATTTGTTCCCCATGGTGAAATCCACCATAAAGTAAACCTCTTGGTCTGGCGAGGGTAAAATAAATGTGGAAACTCGATGGGGAATAGGGGGAATGATTTTTCTGGATTGTAAAGTAAGATTAGGTATATGCGTAGGAAAATAGGTTAGGTATCTCTGTCTACCTATTTATCGTCAGTATACTAACCCCATAGAGTAGAATAAGGGGTAGGGATCGTTAGAGGATGCCTATAGTATCAGATACGTCACTGACGGTGAATGCTGTTTAGAACATAGAAGGGTGTGCTTGCTTGGTACAAGAAGGGGTAGTATTGAGCGAGTATAGAAATCTCTCGTGCTTGCACTGCTGGTTAATTATTTTTTAACCTATCTGCTCGTTTATGCATAGTTCCGGCAGTAATTTGATTGAACATGGAAAATAAAAAAAAAAAGTCCGGTATCCATGTAGGCGCTAAATAAAACCGGACAGCCTGCTGCTTTCCGTATGTGGAAAATTTGCATTCATATTTACTTTGATGAATATTAAAAGTCCTATCTATGTGTATACTTATTTATAGTAGATGGAGCTGGGATGAGATAGGAATTTTTAATGAAATGTTTACAAGTTGATAAGTGTTGTTAATTGTTGATAAGTATTGTTGTTGCTAATGAATTTTTTTTAGTATGTAAAGCTTGCGTGGGATATTATATATTGGATTAAGCGTTTGGTTTAGCTTGTTTCTTCGAGATGGTGGGATTTGGTGCACGTTAAAGTAGGATGATGGGATTATGTTAAGAAATAATGTTTATGCTGTGTGACGTATTTTCTGACCACGCGAGATCGATATCGGTAAAACGTCACCTTCGGCCGTCAACCCCCGCTCATGCATCTGCAAGCCACGGCTGAGCGCCAGCCAGCTTTTGTTTCATCGATGCCGACGAATCGGTATGTCCTGGGAGATGAGGGGGGTTGCCCTCGTCTCCACCAAAGTGGCACAGAGCCACGAAACGAGATCCGTCGATTTTTGGGGACGCGTGAAATCGACAAACGCAACCGAAATCGTCAATTTTTGGAGGCACGTAAAACTGACAAACGCAACTGGATGCATGAACGAGAGCGAACGGTTGCGGAAATGCACG